>OZ005659.1:121639331-121841831 GCA_963930645.1 Salticus scenicus | reverse complement strand
ATACCTGTTTCACTTATATACCACATCCTTACACACTTACAATAAGTTAGTTATTTTTTCTAGCAAAATATTCTCTAGAAATAATTTATATGACAAAACAACGTTTGTCGGATCAGCTAGTATATATATATATATATATATATATATATATGTTGTTATAAAAGTATTACTTTAAAGAAAAGTTACAAATGGAGGTTAGTATGAAATAGCCGGGTAATATGAATTAGGTGGATTAAAATGTTAAAATCATAGAAAAACTAATTAGACTTCATAAAATCATCTTCGGAGAATTTTCTGTGACAGAAGATTTATTCGGCATCTTTATTTTCTGTTTCTTTAGTTGAATACATGAAGTCAATTTCAGATGATACTATGAAATACCTAGTATTCCATAATACCCGACACGCCATCTTTAAAAATGAACTTCTAAATTGATGGACAAAACATTTTCAGCTAAAAAATGACCAATGTATAACAAAATACAATTCTTTGAGCATACATTATGCTTAACATCAGTGTTCAAATCACATGTGTACTAGTAAGTTCAAATGTTTGAAAATGTACCTGCAAAAACGTTTAAAAATCACAAAACACACTTTGTACTATAGAGAATGGTACGACAGCAACAAGTGGTTGCTTCTTACTGTATTGCTTCATGGGAATCCTTCTTGAGTAATTCATAGTATTATGAAAAGATAGCAGCACCAAAATGAGCCGAAACCTCGGTAGTCCATATTTCCCAAAATTTAAATAATACCCTCCTCCCCTCTATACTTAAAAAACAAAAAACACACACAAAGATCTAATTGAATTTTTATATTAAAATTAAATTACATTTGAATAAATGATATGAATTAATTAATTTTAACAATTTATGAAAAAATGTTGTTTAAGATATTTATTATGGAAATTAGTTCTGATAATTATTATTATTATTATTTATTCTGCATATTACCAAAATATCGGAACTGCTAATTTTAAGTAGCATATTCCCAATTTTTCATATATTGTACTTCGTGTTCAATACTTAGTGTAAATAATCGCAAGAAATTTAACATATAACACATGGACGATGTAAAATTGTTATATTGTTTGGAGACACCACCCGAGAAATGGCACGCCATTTACCGTAAAGAAAATTGAAAATGTCCGAACAAGAACTTAGGGAAGAGTCCTTGAGCCTAGGTTAAGTGGAAAAAGTAGGTTCTTTCGAAAATTCTAAATATCTTTTAAATAGCTCTTTTATCATCATGAGGAAGTTTTCCAGCCAATTACTATAAATAAAACAATAGAGGTGAAAGTTTTGTGCTGGCCACAGAAAAAAAAACGAAAAAGAAAAATCATGCAGTACGCATTGATTAGTAAAACTTTCCAACTGTACGCAATTGTATCGAATAACTTTTAATATTCTTTGCCTACTTTATCACACAACAGACAAAACAACTGAAAAACATGCAGATAGACTAATTGATTTTAAAATTACTCTTAGGCATTTTGGAAAGTGTTAAAAAGGCTTAGCGCAAAAGAAAACGCAGCCGTCAGATTATAATTACAGCTTTTAATCTCCCTGAATATTTTAGTGTAGCCCTGTAAATCTGAAAGTTAATCATATCATGTTCTATACACAACATCATTTTAGAATATTAATAATGCATGTCAATGTTTCTATGATTTTTATAGCAGAAAGATTTTTTAATATAACTTTTAAAAAATTCTGTCCTAAAACGTTATACATTGTTTTTTTTTATTATTGTTATTGTTGTTAGTACTAACTAGTTGTACAAACTAGTTGTACAGGACCAATTATTGGCATTTTAAATAGGAAACATTCCATAGGGAACTTGGGTGTATCATTTTTAAATATTCTCAAAATATTCACGGATGATAGGAGCCGGAGACAAACAGATAGAAAGGTAGACAATCGGACAGACAGATGCACAAATTGAAATCATATTCCCACTAAAATTATAAGAAAGTTTTAAAACACTTCTGTAAACAAAAGTGCAATTCCAGCAAATTTTTATTTATAGCTCTTAATGTAACTGATTATTTTTGTGTGGCCCTGTAAATCTATTGCTAACCATACTATATTACATAGAATGCCCTCTTTTGTGCATACGAATAATGTATTTCAATTTCATTAAGATTTGTGGAGAATAAAATTATTAAAATTTGGTTTATAAAAATAACACTTATAAAACACAATGCTTTGGAATACTTTCAAGTGCCCCTGTACACAAACCAGTTAGAAATGTACTCTGTTTTACATAGGAAACATCCGATAGGGAGTTGAATAACATGTTAAAATTTCATTGAAGTTTCTATACATAAAAGGTATTAAAATACGGTTTATAGAAACTACTTCCATAGAACACAATGCTTTCGAATACTTTTGGGTGTCCCTGTACACAAACCAATATAGTTATTAACTCCATTTTCAATAGGGAACATCCAATAGTCAAATTGAATAAAATATATCGGTATTAATAAATTCCATGAATATTTACGATAATTAGAGCGCAGTAGAACAGACAGAGAGACAGACAGACGGAAAGAAGAACAGTCAGATAGATACACAGATTGAAATTATATTCACACTAAAAAAATGATAGAAAGTTTCAAAAACGCGTAAAGTAAACGAGAGTACAATTCAAGCATTTTTTTACTAATAGCTCTTAATATAACTGAACATTTTTGTGTCACCCTGTAAATCTAATGATAACCATGCTATATTCTATGCAAAGCATTCTTTTGTGCACATAAATGACATATTTCAATTTCGTAAAACTTCGTAGAAAGTAAAGATATTAAAATTTGATTTATAGAAATAACTCTCATAGAACGCAATGCTTTGGAATAATTTAAGTGTCCCTGTACATAAATCAGTAGTGGTATTTCCTCCATTTTATACACGAAACATCCAATAGGGAATCTGAATAACATATTTCAATTTAATTGAGATATGTCTACAGTAAAGGTAAAAAAATATGGTTTATCGAAATACCTCTCATAGGACATAATGCTTTGAATAATTCCGTGTGTACCTGTACACAAACCAGTAGAGGTACAAACTCCATTTTCAGAAGGGAACATCAGATCGTAAACTTGAATAACATATGTCAGTTTCAAGAAATTCTATAAATATTTACAGGAGTTAGAGCTCAGACAGACAGATGGACAGGCAGATACACAAATTGGAAGTCATACTCACACTTAAAAAATGTTAGAAAGTGTTAAAAACGCTTAACGTAAACGAAAGTACAATTCTACCATTTGTTTATTAATAGCTCTTAATGTAACTGGATATTTTTTTGCCACCCTGTAAATCTAATGCTAATTATGCTATATTCTGTGCAAAGCACTCTTTTGTGCATATAAATAACATACTTCAATTTCCAAAAACTTCGTGGAAAGTAAAGCTATTAAAATTTGATTTATAGAAATATCTCTGATAGAACGCAAAGCTTTGGAATAATTTTGAGTATCCCTGTACATACACCGATGGTGGTAATTCCTCCATTTTGAACAGGAAACATCCAATAGTGAACTTTAATAACATATTTCAATTTCATTCAGATATGTCTACACTAAAGGTATGAAAATATGGTTTATAGAAATACCTCTCATAGAACACAATGCTTTGAAATACTTTCGGGTGTCCCTGTACAGAAACTAGTAGAAGCATGAACTCCATTTTCAATAGGGAACGTCCGATAGTGAACTTGAATAACATATATCAGTGTCAAGAAATTCCATAAATATTTACGGGAGTTAGAGCGCGGACAGGCAGACGGACAGACAGAGAGACAAACCGAAGTCATAAATACTTTTCAACCTTGTTGGAAAGTGTTAAAAATATTAGAAAGTGTTAAAAACGTTTAACGTAAACGAAAGTACATATCTAGCAATTTTTTTATTAATAACTCTTAATTTATCTGTATATTTTTGTGCCTCCCTGTAAATATAATGCTAAACATGTATATTGCATGCAAAGCATTCTTTTGTGCATATAAATAACATATTTCAATTCCTTAAAATTTGTGGAATCTAAAGTTATTAAAATTTGGTTTATAGAAATATCTCTCATAGAACGCAATGCTTTGGAATACTTTTGAGTGTCCCTGTGTATAAGCCGATGGTGGTATTCCCTCGATTTTATACACGAAACATCCAATAGTGAACTTGAATGACATATTTCAATTTCATTAAGGTATGTCTACTGTGAAGGTATTAAAATATGATTCACAGAAATACCTCTCATAGAACACAATGCTTTGAAATAATTTCGGGTATCACTGTACACAAACCAGTAGAGATACAAACTCCATTTTCAATGGGGAACGTGCGATAGTGAACTTGAATAACATATTTCAATTTCATTAAGATATGTCTAGAGTAAAGGTATGAAAATATGGTTTATAGAAATGCCTCCCATAGAACACAATGCTTTGAAATACTTTCGAGTGTCCCTGTACACAAACCAGTAGAGGTACAAATTCCATTTTCAATAGGGAACGTCCGATTGTGAACTTGAATAACATATTTCAATATCATTAACATAGATATAGAGTAAAGGTATGAAAATATGGTTTATAGAAATACCTCTCATAGAACACAATGCTTTGAAATACTTTCGGGGGTCCTTGTACACAAACCAGTAGACGTACAAACTCCATTTTCAATAGGGAACGTCCGATAGTGAACTTGAATAACATATTTCAATTTCACTAAGATATGTCTAGAGTAAAGGTATGAAAATATGGTTTATAGAAATACCACTCATAGAACACAATGCTTTGAAATACTTTCGGGGGTCCCTGTACACAAACCAGTAGAGGTATAAACTACATTTTCAATAGGGACCGTCCGATAGTGAACTTGAATAACATATATCCGTTTCAAGAAATTCCATAAATATTTACGGGAGTTCGAGCGCGGACAGACAGACAGACGGACAGACAGACAGACAGACAGACAAACCGAAGTCATAAACACTTTTCAACCTTGTTGAAAAGTGTTAAAAAGGAAAGAAAGAAAGAAAGAAAAGAAAAAAGAAAAACCGTAAGAAGCGATTTATTTAATCTAGTACACAATCAGGTAATAAGAAAATTAAAATTTTCAAAAATGAATACGTCTATAATAATATTAATTTTATTAAACTAAATCCCTCTTAAATTTTTTATATCATAATGTCAACTTTTCTCAAGTTTTTTTATTATATATTTAAATTATTATTAGTGCTAGAGGCCTATTTCAGTCGGTACAGTTGTCGAATTTTTATAATACAATCTTAATAGTGCTAAGGGCTTATTTCAGTCGGTTTATTGAATGGGGATTTATTGAATGAAGTCCCCTCAATGCACAACTTTGACATGAGTCCCCCCCAGGCCCAACCTTGACATGAGTCCCCCCCAAGGTACACCTATTTCAGTTGGTACAGCGTTGTCGAATTTTTATACGTTACTCTTAATAGTGCTAAGGGCCTATTTCAGTCGGTTTATTGAATGGGGATTTATTGAATGAAGTCCCCCGAAGGCACAACTTTGACATGAATCCCCCCCAGGCCCAACTTTGACATGAGTCCCCCCAAAGGTACCCCTATTTCAGTCGGTACAGCTTTGTCGAATTTTTATACGTCACTCTTAATAGTGCTAAGGGCATATTTCAGTCGGTTTATTGAATGGGGATTTATTGAATGAAGTCCCCCCAAGGCACAACTTCGACATGAGTCCCCCCCAGGCCCAAATTTGACATGAGTCTCCCCTAAGGCACAACTTTGACATGAGCCCCCCCCCCCAAGGCACACCTTTGACATGAGTCTCCCCCAAGGTACAACTTTGACATGAGTCCCCTCCCCAAGGCGCACCTTTCACATGAGTCCCCCCAAGGCACACCTCCCCCTCATTGGGAAAAAGAGAAAAAACGTTGTTTTGCGGCTATAAGACAGTTTGGACTTCCAACGTTATTTGTTACAGTATCTGCAGATGAAACACATTGGTTTGATTTAATGAAAACTTTATCATGGAATTTAGATCGTCACGAATTAACTAAAGAAGATTTTGTCGATATTAACAAGTTTAGCAGTAGGCCTCTGGCACTAAATTAAAATCTGTCAATGTCAGATTTTCATGTTTTAAATAATGAAATAATGTCGTGTCTGTATATATATATTTTTTTTTTCTATTATCGGATTTATTCTTTACTCAAAATTCTTAAGAAGAAAATTTAATTTAAATAGAAATAATAAATGTAAATCTTCGAATAAACACCATAAAATGCAAAAACTCGCAACAATTGTTTCGAGTTAAATGAAGACATGACCATTTGTCAAGCAGAAAAAAAAGCACGAAAGTTGGAAACTACGCGGCAACGCACTTTTTTGCACCATTCCTGTCTAATTCATTCGTCTCACGAAAAGTCGTGTCTTCTTTCTACTCGAAACAATTGTTTCGAATACTTGTGTTTTATGGTGTTTATTCAAAGTTTTGTATATATTACTTCCTAATACTTGTACTTATTACGTCAGTTCTGTGGTACACCCTTATGGTTCGAGATAATTGAAATTAAAGCACTTTGAATTATGTAGACATTTAGTTGTTTTGTTTATACAACAGATAAAATTTACAATAAAATACAACAAAAAAAAAGTAAGCATTTAAATATCATGGTTTTAAATAAAATAGCTCTATTTGTTTTTAATTTAATTTAGTCATTTTAAACAAATTATTATTCTTCATTTACTATATATTGTTTCATTTATATACATTATTAAAATTAGTTTAGTTTTGAAAAAAAGAAAGAAAAGACATTTTATAAGTAACTGCAATTTAAATAGTACTTTTAAAATTCTATTATAGTTATACATTTTATTAAAATTATTTTTATTGATTCATTGAAATAATTTGCTTTTAAATTATTAAATAGCTTTATGTTACTTTTCCTAATAACACTGCGTCTTAAAATTAATAATAAACATGGAAAATCCTCGATTTGACAGCTTATAATTTTAAGAACATGCATGAGAATTTTACAGATATTTATTTATTTGTTTATTGGTCTTTTGAATAATTACTTTTTTTTTTTTTTTTATGAATTATTTTAAAAGAAAATGTCATTAACATTTTATTTAATTTTGTGAAAAATGAATGAGAAGTCCTGGTAGTGTATTCCATTTAGATAAAATTTAAATAGTTTTATTATTTATTATTATTATTTTTTTAATTATTATTATATATTTTTTTTCATATTTTGTTAAATGAAATACAGCCATTATTTTAAATTTTATTCATGAATCAGCGTTCTTTAAATTTAATAAGCTTTCTCAACTCATGAAGTTAATGCAGTTTGAATCTATTGACTTTAATCTTTTAATGAATGTAACAGGGCGAAATTTACAGTAAATAAACAAAGAGCAGATTAACAATAAGTATGACTATTAAACATTTAGTAGCTATGGAAAAAAGTATTACTCACTTTAATTATATGTTAAATAAATCCTTCAACATTATTTTTTAATGTTTTTCATTAATTGTTTCTGCATTTATATGCATTATTGAAATTAAAATTACTTTTTTTTAAGAAATATTTTTAAATAATGCTAAATAAAATATTCCAAACCTAACTTAATTTACTCATATTTATTTAAATTGTTGATTTAACACTTTAACTTCCATTGTGTTCGCAATGAAACGAAATATTGGGATATTGGTAACATTTTTACTTTCTCTTACACATAAGGTAAAGCATTGTTTCTGCGTCAAATTTTTAAAAATGAGGTTATATATGTGATTATTGTATATGTATATATATATATATAGACCTCAAAAAAAAATTATATATATATACGAATTTTGATGTCCACTGAATCCGAAAATAATGTTTTTAGTGGTTGGTATGTGTGTGTGGGTGGGTGGGTGGGTGGGGGGGGGGCTGTCTGTGTGTCTGCCTGTTATCAGCATATCTCAAGAACAAATAGTAGCAGAAAGTCCAAGCTTGGTATTTTAAATGTGTATAATATAGGGATAATACACTAAGCTTTTCGTTGAGATGATACAAATGGTTCGTGTACAGGGACACTCAAGAGAATTCGAATACATTACGTCTATGAGAAAAATTGCAGGTAAGTAGAGTTTTAGACAGCACTAAATCAAATGAAATGAATATATATATATATTTTTTATATACGTAAAAAAAAATTATCATGCAGAATATGGTAGGGATATCATTCACTGTTCGTTTACAGCGCTACACTAGAGAACTAGATTATAGTGCGACAAGAGCTGAAAATTGGTGGAAGTGTATTTCAGGTTGTGCCGTGTATTATTACTATAGGATTATATTTAAGTGCACCATGTGGTTTGTATATAATCTCCAAAAACGCTGGAATTATTTAAGCGATAACATTCTTTTTTATTGTTAGTGGAAGTGTGTTACTGTAATATTTTACGATGTCCAGGTAAACTGCTCAGGAATTGAAATGAATTCCTCATAGACACATAATAAATAATATATGTTTTTAAGCTAAATATTTTTTTTTTCATATTTACATGTTTTGATGCTTCATGTATACCGAGTTTAAGCTTTTAAGGTTTATCTTTATATGTGTGTCTTAGAGTAACTTAAAAAAGAATATTTATAGGAGATCCAAATGTTTCATATTCAAATTAATATAAGTTTGTTGCTGGAAATATTTGATCAAGACAAATAAGTTCCAAGGTATGTTTCGCTTGAAAGTTGGCTGAACAATTTTATGTGAACTTTTAGTTTTAGTAACAGATTTAAATTATATATAAATGCAGATACAGTAATGAAACGGGGGGTTGAGGGGGCTGGTAGCCTCCCTTATTCAGAACCAATTAACATATAAAACTCTTCCGGAGCCAAATTTGAATTGCTTTAACATAGGATTACATAACAGTACTTGTTATCTTACATCTTAATCTCAAACCTGTTTTTATAGTATAAAATTTCACGGAAAGAGAAAGTCTTGTGAGTGATACACCAGATTATTTCAATATTTTCCCCTTTTCTGATTGCTTTCTTCTTATTATTATTCTCCTGTTTTCATCTTCAGTAGATAACAGCAGCACATCTCAATTTAGCAGATATTGTTTCTGAGGAAACTATATGCAGTTATCAGATTAAATTTCTTCGATGCTGGAACGCACCTAGCTGCATTTTTCATACACCATTGTATATTTTTTACACCTGATGCAAACATAGGTTATGAGTTTGACATGAATTAACTGTTTCAGTTTGCTTAATTTCATGGTGCTTAATTAAGGTTTTATTTAAATATTAAATTAATTATTATTTTAAATTTATCAGGTTAACTTATATGTGTTTCAAACCAAAATAGTCTGCTATGTGTCTAACAGTCCTTTTTAAAAATTAGTTTAACATTTTTTTTTAAATGAAAGTATGTAGTCAATGTTAAAGAGTTAATAAAATTTCTTATATAGGAATACATTAATTTATATCAAAAATAAAAATAATAATTTATTTTTATTGATAATTAATAGATCAAAAATATAGGTATAATTATCTCGCGCCAGCATTTTATCTCTAAATAAAAATAAAAACTGTTGTTTAAAACTACATTTAAATTTAGAGAAAGAAACCAAGTTATTAAATATTTTTAACTTCGTGACAAGACTCCATTTAGTCATAAAAAGTGGTCGAGAATTTTCCAAAAGACAGAGAAAAAAAGGCAAAACATTTATAGTGGATGATATGGTGGATTCTTTCCTTAAGGCTGAAAAATTAATATTTATCTATAAATTAATATTCATTATCATAAATTTGAAGTTTTGACGAGAATGTGTCAAATAGTGTAAGTTTCCTTGATTCGATATATATATATATATATATATATTACATAAGTTAATAGAATATAATATTTTGCTATAAATATACAAAATGGTTTAAATATATATATATATATATATATATATACTTGATCTAAAAAAATGAGTTTGCTTTCCTTTGCAGCAGCTACTATATTGATATTGATTTCTTTATAAAAAGCTCTTTTGATGTTTTCTTTCGTTTTCAATTTAAGAATATTTTTAGCTTCTTGGCAAGGAAATTTAATAAAAAATAAATAAGTAAAATCTTTTCGTTTTGTATTTATTTATTTACTATTTTTGTAATTATTATTAATAATATACTTTTTTTAAAAAATTATTCCACTCATCATAATTAAATAAAAAAAACTTTTCTTATTTTTTTTTTTTTTTTTTTTTTTTTTTTTTATATAACATAAGTTTATTTAAAATGTCATTAAAACTAGTATTCTGAGACCGTGGCAAAACTTTCTTCTATATCATTCTATATATCAATGCAACTTATTGTTTAGCATGCAGAAAAGATTATTTATAGCTCCTTACATTAAAGATTTTGCCTATGAAGTTTGGAAAAATTTTAATCTACAGATGCTATAAGGAAGCAATGTGGAAAATCACATATATTGTGTTACAGCAACACCACTTTTCGGCCGATATACACCCATGTTAAGGCAGCATTCATTTTGGTAATGGATGTTTCAATATCACGTCTGATGCATATATAGGGCCTAGGATTCGAGATTTAATCTTCCTATAAAAGGAGTAAATTATAGCACAGCAGTGCCACCTGTAGATTGAGATTCACACAAAATTAACCAGCATAGTATTTCACAGCGACTTTCACATATACCAAGTTTTGTACAATTCTATGGAAAAGAGTTTGAGATATATCTTGAATGTATGAATTGCAGCATAGCACCCTACTATCTATTGACCGATATGCATCTGAATTTAATAAGTATAATTTTAATAATGACCTTCCTATAAAAGGAGTAAATTATAGCACAGCAGTGCCACCTGTAGATTGAGATTCACACAAAATTAACCAGCATAGTATTTCACAGCGACTTTCACATATACCAAGTTTTGTACAATTCTATGGAAAAGAGTTTGAGATATATCTTGAATGTATGAATTGCAGCATAGCACCCTACTATCTATTGACCGATATGCATCTGAATTTAATAAGTATAATTTTAATAATGACCTTCTTATATACGAAGTTTCTTTTTATTATACCAAATAGAACCTGAGATACAGCCTACACTTTAATTGTAGAAATTCTAATATAGCAACACCACCTGTTCAGCGATTTGCATCAAAAGTTGATAGACATTAATTTATGTTAAGATGAGAGTGCACGGAATTTTATATAAATTTCTCTGAACTATTTTCTGTGATACACAGAAGCACACAAACTGATAAACATTTTCTAAAAATAGTCAAATCGTGTTATGGATCAATCAAAACATTTAAATCAGCTGAAACACGGAAATGAATTTTATTACGAATCAATTACTTTATTTTATTAAATATATAAGAAAGTGAAACTATTTTAAAGAAAACATTATTAACATTTTATCTACGTTTGCATATAATCGAATGATAACAGTCTTAAAATAACATTTTAGAAGTGTATACTGTTTAAACTAAAGTACATTATTTTTATTAAGCTGAATTCCTCTAAGTCTTTAATGTTTTTATAGCTATCCTTTATAATCTTCTAATTATCTTCTTGATATAAATAGTTCCATTATTTTACCTTTTTGATTTTAATAGTTCCATTATTTTAAATTCACGATTCTAAAAAAAATAATCTTAATAAACTTTAAGAGACTTCAAATTAATGCAATTTTCTTCGCGTAAACTTTAAGTAATTAATGGAGAAACAGAAAAACTCTAAAATATAAAACTTTCAATAGTTAAATTTTTTAAGTATAATTTATTTAATTTCCATTAATCAATTTAAAAGCTTTATTTACATGAACAATTTTTTCCAAAAATTTCGTTAAAAATTAAGTTTTGATTTGATATAATAAAACTCGCAATATTTATAAATATTACAAAAAATAATATCAATGCATTTAAAAGTAACTTTCTATGCATAATTCTAATTAATGTAACATATTTAAACTCAATTTTAATGCATTTTCTTTTCAAAAGATATTAAAGATAAGACAGAAAATTTTTTGCACAAAGTTTTTCTTTTTGAGTTACTTAAATTAAGTTGCGTCATTTTCATGCAAATTCTAGGGATGCATGGTTACTTAGTTATTTTGTTGATCGGTATATGGTTTAAATGATGAGCTATTTTGCAATCTATTAAAATTCTGAAAGTAAAATAATACTGCGACATGTATCATTTACAATGTCAGTGTATATTATCTACATCTACGATGGACATTCAGAAAATAAGATTCCCACCTCGTCAAAATATGACGCTGCAAATGGCGTAAACCGTCGAAGCAATGGTTGTGTAGATTGCGAGTGTGGCTACCGTATTTTGTACAGGTAAATTTTCCGATGACTTACTTTAATATCTTTTTGCACTAGCCATCGTTAGTACGACGGTCTTTGACTGTTTCGAGTATCGAACCACCAATCTTCGAATTACGAGCTCGGTGCGCTACGGACCTGGCTACCGCGGCCCTTTTTATTTCGTTTTTATTTTTATTTTATTTTTTTCGCGATATACATATATATATATATATATATATATATATATAAGAGCGAATAAATTATTTCTATAATATAGTAACAATATTATAAAAGAAGCGTTAAGAATAACTTTATGCCTTATCGATATTTTAAAACATTCATAACATGTGAAAAGTTTTATACCTTCACAAAACTTTGAAACAAAAATTGAAGAGAGAAGTTAGTTACATGGACCTTGACGTGTTACCTTGATTAACTTCCTTAATTTCAAATAATTACTATTTTTTTTTACATTTTGTTTATTTATATTTTTCCACAAATTCAAATTTTTGAAAAGAATTCTTTGGAATTCAAGTTTTTATGTAATTGTATGTCGGCAATATTTATTAGATTACGTTTTTATATAAAAATCTTTATCATTTCTTAAATATGTAAAATATTTCTATATCTCAGTAGATTATTTTATATTTTCGGAGAAAAAAAAAAAAAAAAAAAAAAGCTTATTTCAGATAAGATTGAATAACTGATTCTTAAGAAATTGTAAAAGAAGGCTCAGTTTTGATACCATACCTTAACAAAAAATTAAAATAGTTTCAAAAATGAATTATTCGCATTCAAAATAGTTTATTATGCTTCTTACGTTAGATCACATTCTTAAATCTAAATATACATGTTGATTCAAATCCCTAAGTACAAGCTTTTAAAGGGGTTAGGGCATAGCATATGGACTGAAAATTCCATAGGAACTCATCGTCACAAATATCATTTTTCCCTTTAAGAACCCAATGTTTTTGGTTAATGTTTAACAGTAGAACTCGCATATCGGTTTGACTTTTGTAAATTGCATTTTTAAATAAAATTTATACTGAATTTATTGGTGATGTATACTTCTTTTTATGTAAACATAAAGATCTTAAAATTTTAGGTAAAATGCAAGATACAAAAACCACGCTGTGTGTTTTACTGTTAAAATTAACCAATAGCATCCAGTTCTTAAAGGCTTAAAATAACGTTAAGGCCATGGGTTCCTATGCAATTTCTATTACTTATAATACACCCTCCCCCCCTCCCCCCTTAAAATTTGTACGTTGAGTTTTTAATCACCCCGTATACATATATATTCTTATATTTATTTAAAATCAAGTTTGTAAGAGATTTAATTAGATTTCAAACTTAATTAGTAATATTTAATAAACATTTTTATGATCTTTCATTTATTTAAAATTCTTCGTCATTTTCACGCTCCACAAAATATTTTTTTCCCATTTTATTCTCTTCTATTTTCAGGGATAAAAGAATGTTGAAATCAATATGAGTTAAGATCGAAGAACTAATTCTTATAAGATTATAAAAGAAGGCTTAAGAATGACTTCATACCTTAACAAAAGTTTAAAACATTTATCGCCATCCTGCACTTGATAAAACAAGCGTTCGTTCGTTCTTTTTTTTATTTTTTATTTTTTATTTTTTTTTAATCTTTTCTTACAAGAATTAAAGTACTTGGAAAATAAAAGTTGTAGATTCTTTTATTTTCTTTCAATTACATAGTTCTTCTAAAAGTATTGAATTCGATGAAAAAGGAAATAAAACTTCACATACTTTTTTGAAAATCAAATTATTCATTAATGTTTGATAAAAAAAAAATGAATAGAAATTTATTTAAAAAAAACTTTTCAATATAACTTTGTTTTCAACCGAGTTTAAATTTTGTCCATGTCATTTTTTGCGAGTTGAAATTATGATTAAAAATATTGCTCATATATATATATATATATATATATATAAACAGCTAACAGCTTTCTGGAATAGGACTTATCTGAATTTATTACTGATGTTTCTAAAAAAACTAAAGATTTCAATTATTTTCATTGAAAATGTTCCTAAAATATAAGTTTTTGAAAAAAGTAAGATTAAAAATTATATTAGTTTGGGGATTTTTTTAGGGAAAAAATTAACATTTGTATTTTATAATTCAAACACACACACATATACATACATACGCATTTATATATATATATATATATATATACATATAAATGATAGTACGTAACAAAATTTAACCTTAAAATTTAGCAATTAACAGATACAGAAGAATACAAACACAACAAAAATAGAACTGAATGCAACACAGAGGTAAGCCTGACACAAAAATGTTGCGATACAGCCTGAGAAGCAATAAGAGACAAAAACAATTTAAATTACTTACGCCGACATAAATAATAATAATAATAATAAAAGGACCATTAAACCTAATGACGGAGAAAGTAAATAAAGGACCACATAAATAAAAAAGCAATCATTGGGGATTTGTTCACCCAAAAGGTGCTCAACGCAATGAATTTTCACTTTAATAATTGGATGAAAATGCTTTAAATTTGAAGTATAAACTCTTCAGGGGGCATGTACTTCATAAAGTTGTGAAACTTGCATCGATTATTAAAACAATATATACTATACTCTTTTGTTTTTCTCGCACAAGGACAGAAGAGAGGACGTGGATGACAAACAACTCGTTGGATATTTATCATGTTCTCGAACTTCAAACATTGTGGGTAAAATTAAAGACCTTTTGACTATGATCTCTCAATGAGTGTTTGGAAGATTACGAAGACGATGGCACTTTACAAAATCGGTTGTGTATTGCATCTTCACGGAGGAACTTTAAATGCGGAATATTTGTGACAGACTACTGACTTATTTCCTAAGAAAACACAGCGTCAAAACGTTGTCACAAACACCATGCAGCCCGGTTTCGTCACTGACGGATATTTTTTTTCTTCTATTAAAATCCAACTTATGAGGATGTTTGAGAATGATTTTAAACGTTTTGATAATCGGAGAAACTCGCAGAAAAACTTAATGCGCTTTTTGGACTTCGAAACGCTAACCAAACCACCTACACACCCGATTTTCCACTGACAGAATTTTTACACTTTACTCCTTTAAAATCCAACTTATAAGGTTGTTTGAAAAGGTTTTTAATCGTTTTGGTAATCTGATGAATTTACAGAGAAACTTAACGCGCTTTCTGAATAGCAACCCACTTGAAGTCGTCCAGGCGAACGTCAATGTGTGGCAGAGTCGTTAGAATTGGTGTATAAATGCAAGAGGAGGCTATTTTGAAGATTTTTATGTATCTGCAAAAATATCTTCAAATAAACGAATTTTACGGATTCAGTATCATTTTTTCCTGGACAGACTCTGTATGATAATTTCAAAAATGTAATAAAATGCAATTGCCATTGGATACTATACTAATTAATTCAATATTAAAAAGAATAAGTCTAAGCAAATATCACACAGTGTAAAAATACCTTAATATTTCTACCAGTATCTATATTTTTTTAATTTATTTAAGTACTTTTATCCTTTACATTGTTCAAGAATGCTTTTCCACTCAATAGTGACGAAATTTTGAATATAATGAAGGGTGCTTATTAATTAATTTTATTAAGTATTTATATTTTTAACCCTCTGCTGTTTGATTATAAAGTTTTAATACTTAACCAATAAACTCTAGTTTTTTTTTTTTTTTTTTTTTTTTTTTTTTTTTTTTTTACCTACAATAAAATGATATAGATATTTATTTTAATATCATATTTGCTACTTTCACTCTTACTTAATACTACACTTAAAAAAAAATATGTATATATCTGTATTATTTAATTAAAGATACTTATTCATTAAATAACGCAAACTTTTGTTGAAAAATTATGGTATTCTTGAAAAATAATGATACGTAAATTTTGGTAACTATGTAATACACATTTTATTCTTTAGTTTACATAAAAGCTAGCATGCTACGACCGCTTCGCTGGTCACTATTTTAAAATGAATAACTATAGTTAATGAATTCTCAAAATTGCATTAATTTTTATCATGGGAAAATAAAATAAAAAAGAGAAAAAATTCTGATTAGAGAAAATGTCGCAAATGGTCCCCTTTAACTTCGGCCGTGCAGACCACTATGCGCTGCGCGCGCGAATTTATGTTCGACACTAATGTTTGACTATATTACCGTAAGGGAAAAACATAAATAGAAAATACAAAAATATTATATATATATATATATATATATATATATTCTCCCATCGGTTAAATAATCAGACCGAGCCTCCACTTCCTGTGACAGCGTATACAGGCACGCATAGTCCTTCACCTACCGTTCCCGCCCCTCCAAATTATTTTAGACTTTAAAAATACTCGCAATCGTTCTCTCGGGCTTTTAAATCTAATAACACTAACAATTTATTTCTTTTTACCCCTGTGCCCGTCCCCTTTCCTTCCCCTCGTAATAATTACGTACTTTAGAAAATATCGGCAATATATTTATCGGACCTCGAAACCTAACAACACTAATTTTCAGCGCTCTAACTATTTATATAGTTTTGCCCCTTCAACCCCCTTCCCGTCTATCATAATAATTTTACAAATTCGAAAATATTCTCAATCGATTTGTAGGTATCAAAAACCTCCATGCACCAATTTTGAGCTACCTAACTCTAGTTTTATTTTTTGCCCCTCCACCACCACCCCTTCCACCCCTTCTAGAAAATTTTCAAATTTGAAAATAACCACAATCAATTTGTAAATATCAATAACCTCTATGTACCAAATTTTAACGATCTAACTCTATTTTTATTTTTTTGCTCCTCCGCCCCCCCCCTTTCTGACCCTCGTAATAACTTTAAACTTTCAAAAGTATTCTCTTTTGACTTGCAGGCCTGTAGAACCTAACTGTACAAATTTTGAACAATCCAACTGTACTTCTATTTTTTTTGCCCCATAGCCCTCCTTTCCCGACCCACCTAGGACAAATTTCCAATGAAATTATTTTTTATGTATTTGTTAGAGCTATATTTTAGAGCAAAAATCTCACATGTATCTTTTTTTCTATTTGCGATATAAAGGATTATTTTAAATCACGTTTTATCCCCTCTCCTCCCTCTTGGGGGCTGAATTTCTAAAATTCCAAAAAATGGTTTTTAGGTATTTGTATTAGCTATATATTAGAGCAAAAATTTCACGTATGTCTGTTTGAGATATGTATGTCTGTTTTTTGTTTGATATATATAGGAGTATGTAGAACCACGTTCTGCGCATGTGACGTTTTGCCACCTTTCACCCCTTGGGGACCGAATTTCTAAAATTCCAGAAATTGGTTTTCAGATATTTGTGTTAGCTGTACTTTAAAGCAAAAATTTTACGGATATCTGATTTTTTTTTTTTTTTTTTTTTGAGATATGGAGGTTTTTGTGAAATCACATTTTGTCCCCTACTCACCGTTAGGGGAGGGGGGGGGGCAAATTTCGCAAAGTCGCTTTTTAGGGGGTGGGTGCTTACACTATATGTTCTATAATCTGACCGAGTTTCGAGTCTGTGGTTTCAGTAGATTTTGCTGTGCGTTGATGAGTCAGAGAGTGAGTGAGTGAGTGAGAGGAAGTACTCTTTTGTATGTATAGATTAACTTATTTAAAGTAGCTGAAAAAAGAGTATATCAGATAGAAATAACATAAACTAAAAACATCACTAAACACTAAAAAAATATATATTTTTTTTCTTACAATCTCTAATTAGCCACATCAGAAAAATATATATTGCGTTTATAACCTACAAAATATTTTATTTATATTATTATTTTTTCCAGTATTAAAATTAATAATTTACTTTTTAAATGGAAATAGTTAAAAATTGTTTATTTATTTATTTTTTTTTTTTTTTTCATACTCTATTCAAAATTTATTCTCTTCAAAATTTCATTTTATTTTGAGACAATAAAAATAAAGCACGCATATGTAGCGTTTTACTTACTTTATATATAAAATATTTGCATGAATTTTAAAGATTTATTATCAAAGACTTTCATACAATACTCTTATCATTTCCCTGAGACATTAAGCCATAAACATTCCTATTTTTTACCAAGATTTAAATGCCACTTGCGCGCATTTTGTATGCAAATTTATACATTGTGAACTAGAATTAAAATAAAAAAAGGAAGATATCTTTACTCAAAAATCGTTTATGAAAACAAGTATTTTTAAAATTTATTTATTTATGAATATCAAGATTACTTTTAATGGTTATTTTCTCGTATAAAACGGATTTCCGAAGCCGATCCTTTAAGAAAGTCGTCTACAATAAGAAATAAATGAGATTTAAAGATTAAAATATTTTGGAGAATATAGTGTTTTATATTTAATATGTAAAAAGATGTATGTTATTCAAAATTCATATGTAAGGACAAATTCTTATAACAAAGAAATTCAAAAATATTTTACTTCAGAAATATATAACAAGTATAAAGTCGTGGAATGTTTTTAATAAATTGTGTATTGTATTTACTATCTTTTAAATTTATGTCAATAAAAATTTAACATGACATTATAATAAACAAATTCCAGTCAGATTATGACAAAATTATTGACATTATATCTATAATCCGGAAATAAAAGATATCATGTCAAAAAATAATTTTTTCAGGAATGATGTTACAATAAAGTTATTTAATGACATTTGTCATGAATAAAAGAAAATAGACATGGTTATACGTTTTTCTGCCCTATCTCCTTTATAGTAATTGGGCACAATGATTAATGACTCTATATAAAGCACAAAATGCACATCCAAAACACTATACCAACCCTTTTCACAAAATGAACATGGCATGCTTTACCTCCAGGACACATACATTTGTAAAACTAGTAACAATATAAAAAAACATTTACCCTCAATTTTATAATGCATAATTTCTTGTAATGTAATATCATTTTATAAATACGTTATTGACCAGATCACTTTGACGTTATTGCTTTGAAATTATATCTGAATAAAATGCAATAAAGCTCTTTATAATTACATTAAATGTTTAGTGGAATTATTTAATACTTTTCTTTATGGAGGTCTTGTTCTTAAATATTATCCTCTTTTTATTTTGTTATTAGGTAGTTGATAATTTTAAATAATTATCTTAGAAAAGAGACAGATATTCTAAATTTATTAACAGCTTTATTGAGAATGAAATATAAATAGTAATAATAATAGTAATTAAATAAATAAACAACAACAACAACAACAAAAATCCCGTTTTTGAACTGTGAAAATTTTCTAATATTAAAAATCCAATATATCTTGTTTATAATCATTTAGAAAAGTTGCCTTGAATTTATAATAAAAGAACCATGGTAACGAACAGATTTAACGGGTAAAACGAGCACATCTAATAACATCAAAAGTGGGAGAGGATTAGACACAAGACTTAGTACATAAAAATAAGAAGTATCTTGGTTTTAAAAAAGCACATCATTAAAAAAAATAAAAAGTGTGGTAAGCTATTAAAATTAGCGTAATAGTATGAAACGAAATAAATTAGTTCATGCATTTAAAGACAATCAGTATTTAATATATGCATTTAGAAACATAACATTTTGGATTACTGTTTAAGAAGCAATTTCAAAATGGTAAATTTTAGCAATGCATACTTTCATATATATATATATATATATATATATATATTTCATATATATATATATATATATATATATGAAATATGAAGTAGACATTTCTGTAGACATTTAAAAAAATCATAATTATTGAATAAATTGATAGAATTGAACACGTTTTCGAAAAAAAAAAAAAAAAAAAAAAAAAAACATTCTCGTAAAGGGGGAATTATTTATTTATTTATTTTTGTAAAGGTAAAATATAGTTAATTCTTTTGTCGACGATAGGTAGACAAATAGTTAAACGTTTGGCACGGATGTGAAAGTAAAATATGCAAATGAAAGTTCTATAAATTGCACAATTTTGCGAATAGAACAGTTTATGTCTTATTTTGCTTCCTACTTGTGCATACACTGTTAATAAATGGTTTCTTAAAAATGAGCTAAATTGTCTCAAAAAAGCTCCTAAACAATATTTACTTAAATTTGAAAACCTGTGTATTCACTTTTGAGTATACTTTCGTGTCAAACATGGGGATATTGAGATTTTTATTGGTCAACCCCAATTTAGAGCATGTCAATATCATAGCCTCCTAATCTAGATGCTTGTCGCGTAGCTCGGAAACTTTGCAACAGTTCAAGCAGAAGACATCGCCACCTGGTACAGATTGCGCGACTTTTTTATTCTTAAGCCACCAAAAATTTTTAAAAGTGGGATTTGATATACATAAAATGCAATTAAAATTAAAGAAAATTAGATTATATACTTCATATATCACTTTTTAAAAATTATTGGTGACAGTTGAATAAAAAATCGCGCAATCTGTACCAGGTAGCGCTATCTACTACTTGAACTGATGCCAAGTTTCCAACCCACGTTACAGGCATCTAGTTTAGGAGGCAATATGCTCAAATATGTGTGCATGGGCTTTCAAATTTAAGTATATATTGTTTCGGAGCTATTTTGAGACAATTTAGCTCATTTTTAAGAAATTATTTTTTACAGTGTACATGAAGTTTTATTTGGGACACAGACTTGGTGGATAAAGCGTTATTGATGAAAATATTTTTTTCTCAGGTAAGAACTGCCGACTGAAGCTGCAATTAACAGTGTTATAACACGTTTGAAAACTGTAATTTGTGATGACGACGGACACATAGAATAGGATTTATATGCCTGTAAACATTTGCAGGCGAATAAGTACATTTTTTTTCATGATAATGTGTGATCTGCTCTTGCACAGTGCCCTCTGTTAACATATAGCTTAATCATTATCGTTATTATTGTTTCTTTACCAAAAATAATATCCCCATTCACAAGAATGATTTTTTCGCATACCGCGTTCAATTCTATCCATTTATTCAATAATTAGGAATTTTTAAAATGTGTACAGACTTATGGGACACCCCGTACATGTAGAATATAATAAACAAGTATTTAATGTATACCTTGATATGCGTAGAATGTGCGTTCCTTTTGTTATAAGTTACACACCGAATCAATAAAGAAACTAATGGTGAACGTTGTTCAGTATGCTGGTATGGGGGCTGTCGCTAGCTTAAACCATACAGACATTCAAATCCTCTTGGTCATTTAATTTTTACACACACATAGCCGAGAAAAATGAAACACTAGACTGTTTAAAATGAGCTAAATTGTCTCAAAATAGCTCCAAAATAATATATACTTAAATTTGAAAACTCATGTACTCATTTTTGAGTATTTTGACATATAAAACATGGGGATATTGGGATTCATATTAGTCAACGCCATTTTTGAATATGTCAATATACTCGAAAATGAGTACATGGGTTTTCAAATTTAAGTGCAATTGTTTTGGAGCTATTTTGAGAGAATTTAGCTCATTTTTAAGAAACTATGTATATTAGATTTTAAGAAGTGGTTTTTTAGCAGATCTTTTAAAAAAGAATATAATAAAAAAAACATGATAGTTGTACTATAAAGATTTCTGATGCAAAACAGTATTTGCAAAGTGTGTTTAATAAGAATGAACAGAACATTTACCATGCTTAAAACTAACATGATATTTCCCAACTTTTAACCTTGAAAGACATTTCTCAGCTTTTAACCTTAATGAATACCTGTTATCACTCATCCTTAAAATATTATATTGACCCTAAAAAACACATATATTGCATTAATTATTTATTTATTCATTTATTTTTTGAAGAAAGTTATTAATAATAGAAGCCATTTGCAATAATATGATACAGTCGGAAGCAAAAGTATCCGAGCACTAGCTAATAATTCCGGCATCCAAAAAGTACACTTAAAACTGTTTTGTTAAATAAATCCTTGTCGAATCATTTTCTTAGACTGACTAAGAACATGAATCGACAAGGATTTGTTTAACAAAGCAGGATTAAGTGTACTTATTTTAGACTGGGATTATTATTTATTTTTGGATAATTTTGCTGCCGACTTTACATACCATTATAGCATATGATCCTGATATTCTTTTATATCTAGGTTCTTAATATATATTCCTTTATTGACAAAAACCTTTGAATATAATAACAATCTTTTGAAGGTATCATTTCATTTCCAGTACGTCCAAAGCATAAGTGTGATATATTTTATTGCAATATGCAAATTTCTTGCATGAGTTAGAAGTTGTAGCGTTAAATTTAAAAACATTTACCATTTTTAATTTTAAAAGCATCAGAACCGATCAAATTGGCTTCTATACACTGATAACGACTGTTTATTTATTTTATAATAAAATGCAATATATTAGCAAAGTAACATTATTTATAATTGTATTACCTAATCTTCGATATATGTGATGTTTTATTAATTTATCTTATATTACAATGTATAAAATATCTTTTAAGTTTAAAACATTGATTTAAATTTCAAATAATGTGCATTTCAAACCAATAATAAATTTATTATTTTCATTTCGATGCTTCAATTAATTAATTTTCAAATTCAAAGCAAAGAAGATTAAAAACAAAATAACGAAAACCATTATTGATCTTAATTTTCTAATTATTCCCTTCATCGGCATTAGCATTTATTTAAAAAAAGACATGATACCATTATTTACATTATCGATTTAATACTTAATCCAAGCGAGAAATATTGAAAATATTTTAATAATTCAGCGCGATATTATGTGTTAATCACTGAGAAAATTTAAGCAAATGACTAAGCTGGCTGATTGGTTTTCTGTCGTTTTAATATCCCACAAACGTAAATTTTAATACCCCGTTTAATATTTAATAAGTGTTTCCTTTATAATTTGATTAAGTTTGACATTATAACTTTCTGATAATCATTAAAATTATTTGGATTAACGTTATTTTTATTTTTATTTTATGTTTATTATTATTTATTTTTATTTTTTTATACAAAAATATTTTCACTACACTGAGTACATGCAAAAATCTTTTATTTTAAATTAATATCTTAAGTAAGAGTTTTTGAAGATAATTCGAATTTTAATGATAATTTGAATTTTTGATAATATGAATTACAGCAGTCTCGGGATGATCTCTTGCGATAGCAGGTTACTTTTACTCATACGATGATGTAGGAGAGAACAGTGTACCTAGAACTTTTCTTCAATGCTCGAACGCATAGTCTCTGACCTTTTAAAAATTATGAAAATGATATGTACATGTCATTAAGACAAATTGCATCCGAATAGGATTAATAAAAATACTTAAAATAATAAATACCGACAAATAGGAGGTTCTTAAAAAAGGTCCCTATAGGAGGTCCTTCACTTCATACAACACCCTCATTATATCCAGGACCATTCCTTGAAAGTTAGATTTCCCTTTGTAACGACTAGAAAACAAACATATAAACATGTATTTTATAAAAGAAACAATATCAGGCAAAACATTAATTTATCATAGAAAAATTATTTGAATTGCAATGTACTAAAGCTTCCAGTATTGTCATAAGTTATTCAACTTTGAAAAACAAATTCCAAAAATGTGCTACATATTTTGGCTTTTCTAAAATTTCTGAGTTTCTAGAGTTTTCTACATCTTTCTGATTTTCGGCGGCTTTTTTTTTTTTTTTTTTTTTTTTTTTTTTTTTTTTTTTTTAAGTAATAGGCTTCGTTTTTTGAAAATGTCGTACCTGCTCAGAGATCACTCATAAGGTGGAATTACAGGTCGAAGGCTCGATAATTTTGCATGACAAGAAACAGAGTTCGATGCGGAAATGCTAAGTTTGATCGTTGTTGACTCACTTATTTTCTTTAGGAAAATCATTATTTGGGCAATTTATGGAGGAATATGGTCATTGGTCACACATGCACTCAGATATTCATCTTCTGTGAATATGTTTTTTATTCACTGGCTCCACCCATGACAAATACGAATGTCCGTTAGAATGTTTATAGATCTAAAGGACAAAGGATAGGATTTACCAATATTTTCCGCAATGTCAATTAACTAAAACCATTTTCCTCTATTTAATTATGAAAAGAGTTTCAATAAAATCATAAAACAACTTAAGAATTTGGTTATAGATGCATCTAAGGCCATGGTCCTAGGTACAAGGCCTTAGGTACAAGACTAGGTAATTTCATTCAAAATGCCTTTTGTTAAAAAACTTAATTCTTAATATAACAAGCAAAATTATGTACTACAAATAAAAGACAAATATTTGACTCGCCTTTGTAAAATAATAAAATAGATGATTATACTCGTAGATAGATGATGAAAATTTTATTTAGACCATATAAAACATTTTTCCACCTATAAATTCTCAAAATTTTCTCCTCAAAGACTTCAAAGTGGTTACGAAAATAGCAACTGGTTTTGTTACGCAGATAATTGAGTAGTAAAAAGGAAGACTAAATTTTATTCAAATAAAGTAGATTGGCCCTATTTACACGGGTCCCCCTTAGTTTCACGAATGATACATAACCGATACTTTTGTGTACTCTTGTGGTACATCTTTGTCCAACAACTTCGGGAACCATAGACTACCATTTTTTCACCAAATAAGGTCGCCCACTCGCCAAGTTTGTCGCCAAGGATGACCCCATTGGAAGTGAATGAAATGCCCTCTTATTTTAACTTTGCCTATAAAGCTACTTTCATTGTAACAGTACAATTGATGCAGGAAAAGACTTAATCCCTTGTAACAATATGCTATGAGCACTATTTTTGCTGTATTTTAGACAATTAATGTTTCTAAGGTTATATATATTTCCCATGAAACATATATATATATATATATATATATATATATATATATATATTAATTTAGTTATTTAAATATTAATTTGAATAATCAAATATTTCTGTCCGACAGCGTGCAAGTGCAGTCACGCACAGCAGTTCATTCATTTGTATGTTAAATTAGCGTAGTGATTGATATATAAAAACATTAATAAATAAGTAAACATTATCTTTCTACACAACAATATTATATATCTTCCTTAGCGGCTTTTGAATTTTTGTCGCCATGTTAACGATTGTTTTTTTTTTTTTTTTTTTTTTTTTTTTGTGTGTGTGTGTGTGTGTGTGTGTGTGTAATTTCTTGTACAAAAAGGGAAAAATTATTTTGCTAATACTTTTATCGGACACCTTTTCGTTAATATATAAGAATCCTTGATATTCTGTTTATATTTTTAATGGTTTTTAGGTTTAAATTAGTGCTTGCTGAATAAAGCTTTTCTATTTTAATAATTGAATTTTTTCTATAAAATTAAGGACTCAGATAAAAATAGATCATTTATGTGACTACTATTTCAGTTTATTTATTTATTTTCTTTTTATAATAGTTTAAAATTTCTTTATATTTGTGATGTGCTACCTAGATTAAAATGGCTGTTGCTAAATTAAACTTCTTGGCGAAAAATGTTCAGTGTACTTCGGCGCCAAAATTTAAAAAATCACCCAGGAGGATCTATGAATAAAACTGATAAAATAAATTTATGGTTCAAACAGTTTAGAGTAGTAAATAAACTCTAGATAGCCAGATGTGACGTCATGGGCTGTTTTGTTGAATATCAACTTGACAGTAAAAAAATAAAAAAATAGTAGTTTAAAAAAAAAAAAAGTACAACATTAATTAGCATCGTAAACTATATTGGCACTTTATCAATGTGTATATATACATATACATATATATTAAGTGATAATAACGTCAATTTTTGTGAGATGCATAATTTATTTTTTTTATTAATTATTTATTTATTTTTTCCTTTCGCGTTAAAACAAATGTATTTATTTTCCTGTCGAAAAAAAAAGTGAACATGCATTTTTTTTTTTTTTCAAATATTAAATTATGTATAAAATAAATGGCTAATTTTAATGCTATTATGATTTTTTTTCATATTTTAATTAATTAAAAGAAAACTAACCAAAAATTTAAAAATCGGGCTTTGAGGTGCATAAGGACCCTCGCGGAACACCTTTGCGTCGAATCACGTGACTTTCCGAGCTACCGTTTTCGGGAACTGTGAAATATACATACATATATCTGTACTGATAAGTATAAAGGATTTAAGTCCATATTCTTGATTTTTCAGGAGACGAAAAATAAAGTTAAGCTAGCTAAAAACTAATCAGAAGAATCGATTAGGAAAAAGGGATTATGTTGATTTATACCCTTTATACCATTCAGTGATGGTCAACCTTCATTTAATAAACGGAAAAAATTGAATTAAATATTTTATATAAAGATTAATGCTAAATTTCGGACTTGAATCTTTTTTTTACCTATGGATTTTCTCAAAGACTAAATGACATGGATTTAAATCCATTATACCAATCGATAGAGAATTTTTTTCCGAGTCTGACTATGTACTTAACTCAAAACCGACATTTTTGGACTTAAATCCTTTATACACATCACTACAGATATATATATATGTACAAATTTTGCTCACTTAATTGTATAAAGTTTTAAAACTAATCCGCCTTATTTACAATAAGAATGATATTCTTATTAAACTATTATGAGAAATTTTGACCTATTTCATCTTGATGTGAGATGTCACTGGGTATGACCTCTCAAAATACAGTATTTACAGTCGGTAACAAAAGTCTCCGAACACTAGCAAAAATTCCTGTATAAAAAAATTAGAGTTAATACAGTTTTAATAAATAAATCCTTGTCGAATCCTGTTCTTAGTCCGTCTAAAAACAGGATTCTGCAGGGATTTATTTAACGAAACTGTATTAAGTGTGCTTTTGAAATATACAAATTTTTGCTAGTGTTCGGAGACTTTTGTTACCGACTGTATTGTTACGTTCAGCAAGTTAAAAATTGTCTGGGGTCCATCTGGACTTTCGATCACAGAGATTTAGGTCAAAGATTTAGAACAGATTTTCACTCTCTCTCAATTTTTTTTTTTTCATTATTGGTTACTTCTTTATTTTTTATTTTTTTTCTTTATTTTTTCTTTTTTTTTCTTTATTAATTAACCATTACAGACAGTTTTTCCTTCACTGAATAGTTAAAATAAAAACTAATGTGAAAAACTTAAGTATATATATATATATATATATATATATCAAGATTGTTTGGTTGGTTGGTTTTAATGTCGCACTAGTGCTATGCAAAGGGTAATTAGCGACGGTCTGAGACTAATATTCCGGAGTCATGCATCACAATTTTTATCCCCTACGGAGAAGATGGTTTACCCGTTTCGGTGAACCCCAGATGTATAACTATTATATTTATTATATTTTATTTTAGTATTTTATTTTTTTTTCGAGGAAACATGATTACAGAATATATATATATATATATATATATATATATATATATATATATATATATATATATATATATATATATATATATATATATATATATATTTCACATAGTATTGATTTTATGAATTAGTAAACAGATATGCTAAAAAGCTGCTACTTGACTAAAGAGTTAATATTTCAATTGTTTTCATATTTATACTAATCATATTAGAATATACATATATTATTCTTATAAATTTATAGAATTCTGCCGTATTTTTAAACATTGCATTATTTTAATATATAGCACATAAATATATGTGAATATAAATTGTGCGTTCAATATTTTAAGGAAATTTTAATACGAGCCCTATGAAATACCAGTAAATCGAATTTGAAAAATATGCTTTACAGGAAATTATTTTAGCCAATATTTAATTACTTGTACCACATATCTAATCTTAAAGTACTCATAAATTAAAAAATAGTAATTTTTAAATGACATAAGATACGTCTAAAACATGTACTGTTTTAATTGAATAGTTTAATATATTTTTTAAATTCAACAATTTCTCTGAGATAATAATACATGTTATACATTTTTTTTTAAAGAGCTTTAAAATTAGTTTAAAAAAATAAGTGATATTAACAAGATCTTTAATTAAAAAAGGATATCAAGAAGTAAATACATGATTATTTGAAACGGGTTATTAATTATTTTTAACTAGAAAGAAATGTGTATAATTAAAGACATACATTGAGTATCACGTATATATCATTTATTTTTCTTTTTTAAGAATGTATATTCTATTTATTAGAGAAAGGGGTTATTTAAATGGAAAGAACATTTTAATTAAAGAATTAATTATTATTTTCAAACTATTTTCTTTTTATGAAGGAAACGGGAATTTAAGTGAAACAATTTGGTTAATTTAAAGAATAAGTCTCATTGGAATGCAATAGAGAAAATGTAGAGAGAGGGAAAAAATAAAACTGATGAGAACCTGTGTTTAAAAAAAAAAAATCGAAAGTGTATACATATATATATATATATGTAAAGCTTAATAATTGTTATGGAGAAATCTGCGACTTAAGAGTAGTTCATGTTTCATTTTTAAGTAAATGTTTTTCAAGTAAATGTTTCACTTTTTAGTATCACTGTTCGTATATTAGTAAAAAGCATCAGTCGTGTAAACATAAATACATATTACCTAGAAAGAAATTAAGCTAAATTCACGTTACATTCTTCTTTTATGAAAAATATTCAAAAGTCATTTGGCAATAAATGTTATTTTTTTCTTTCTTGTCATTTTTTAAATTACATAAAAAAAAAAAAAAAAATAGTAATAATAATAATTGTTTTATTTAATTTTCTATATTAATTTGTATTACTTATAATAAAATTGATTGCCAATTTAAAATTTTATGCTTTATTTATTTATTTATTTATTTACATTAAATTTTAGTATCATTCTAAAAAAAACATTCAAAATTCAAAATAGTTCTCCATCTGAAAGGTATATGATTTTATTTTTCGACTTTGCTGTTATCGTGGGTGATAAATATTAAAGCTTTAATCTACGCACTTATATTTTATGTTATAATTACAATAAAATAGTAAATGTTAGTTAAAATCATTTGTTTTATCTGTGTATATAATTTCTCTCCCCTATACTGTCATTCACTGATAGACTTCTCAACGCATTGCGTATTTCTACTGAAGTCAATGATTCTAAACTCGGCCAGATTATTCATTATATACTATTTAAGGACATGCTACAGTTTTCAGAAAGTTGATCCCATTTTCTTACTAGGAGACTATAAGGATGTTATCACCCATATAGTTGTAAATAACCAATTCAATTAGTTAATAATAAAACGTTTAATTTAAAAATAAAAGAAATGAATTATTCAGAAGTTTAATTTAATTTTTTTTTATTATTATATTTAATTAAACGGAATTTCAATATATTTAAATTATTAATGTTAAATGTTTTAAATTGTGTAGTAAAATTAAGCAGTCTAAGTTTAAATTAATGTAACATATATACTGGGATTAATAGTTAATGTATTTTTTATTTGGTCCCTTTAAAAAAAATAATACAAGGCGACTTATTCCATTCCATTTACCATTAAAAAATAATTGACAATGTAAATTAAAGTAATTATTCAATTTTTTTACTCATGTATTGCTTCATCTGTTATAGATATCCAATTTAATCGTGTATTTCTAATTATTTCGTTTAGTTTTATTGAAACTATTTTTTTTATTTAAATGAACTATGTTATCTGAACTTTTGTCTTTTAAGAATAACGGACTACTTTGGCATCGGTTTCTCCAACGTTGCAATTTTTGGCTTAACGGTCATTATTTTCAAAATTAAATAGATAAAAATACGTATATTAGAATAAAAGAATTCGTTTTACCTTTTTGGCGAAAATTGCTTTATTTAATGTCAACTTTGACAAGCGTAACTCATTTTGCTATACTGCATCTCTCCCTGAACTTTATAAAAACAAATACCTAACATTTTTTGACGCATAATAGGGGTTAAAAGTAACTCTCTCCCCATACCTCTATAACTGTTCAAAAGTATAAACGAACTTTGTCTTATTTTTATAATTACATTTTAGAACTTACAACGAAAATTTGTTCATAAATAAAAATATGTCGAATAAAGATTTAATATTCTTTAAAAAGAGTAACACAAGTCAAGTAACAGAATAACTCAATGATCGATCACTGACGTGGTCAATTCTTGAGAACGCAGTAACACACGAGCCGAAAAGTTTTTTACATCCGGTCACCTAGCACTGTACCTATGAGCATAGATCTTCAAAAATTTGCAAGCGGGCTTCTAGAAGTGCACCAGAAATGTGATTTCTCTGATTTTCAAAATTCAAATTTTAATGTCCAAAAATATATTTAAAAAAATATTTTTTGATGTAACGTCATTCATTTACTCCAGTATAAATCGGATGTTCGAGAGGTTTTATTTTATCAGTTACAATCGATTTTCATTATAATCGATTTTTTTAAAAAGTATAAAATATTACGATAAAAAAGTATTTAAAATAAGCTTGATATTTATATTTATTTTTTAGTGTAAAATACTTTACGTTCTATAATATATGGTTTAAAAATTAAATTGCATTTTATATTATTCAAAAACTCTTCATTAATTTTAATTTATACCAATGAAAATGATGTATTTAAGTAAAAACTAAATATACTTAAAATATTTTTAAGGTCAATAATTCAAAGACCTATTAATTTGTCCTTCTGTGAGGAAAAAAAAATAAAATTTGCGACGTATTATATTTATTCCACTTATAAACCTGTACACATTATAAAGAATACATATTTATTTCTGCAGAAATACAAATAAATATAGAAATAACATTTTTATGAACAAATATATCACAAGAGTAAATGCATTGTATTGTGATTTACGTATCTGCAAGATAATTTTAATGGTTACATTATATTCCGCAGAATTTATTTTTTCTTATCATTTATTAGTAAAAATGATAATATTGTCAATATGAATAATGCTTGCTAGTTAAAATATTCTTAGATGAGAACATAATAACAATAAATTATATTCCGTTAGTAAATTTGTTTCAATATAAGATTTTTATGTGCATTGATATGTTTCAGAAGGTTAATAATGTGGTACAAAGGATCCGTAGATTGAATAAATTTAGTATGGAAATATTTTTAAATTTGTATAATAGCATTTATTTTATAATATATATATATATATATATTTTTTACACAGTTTTTGTTTTTTTTTTACTTGCAAGAATGTATATTAATAGATTTAAAAAATGAATTAATTAATTTATAATTGGAAAAAAATGTATTAAAGGACATAGTATATAGTTAGTAATACTTAAGGTATTATTAAAATTAAACTACAGATATATACAAAATTGTGATTGACATATTCATGTTGATGTAACAATTCAATTTTAGGTACATTTTGTATAAAAGTAAATAAGTTAATAAGTTAAGTCACTTGTGGGAAACCTTTATACAGCTAAGCCGATTTTAGATACGAGGTTTCATATTATTGTGACCTTCTTGTTTTAAAAGATTTAATCTTTGTCTTCAAAACGCGCGTATTGCATTTTATAGTATTTAAATATTCATAATTGTATTTTTGATACAGTAACGGGAAAACTGAGTAAAATTAAATTTTACCTGGAAATCATTCATCCAGCATTATTTAAAACAAGAGGAAAATTTTAACATTTAGATGAGTATGCCGATTTATTTGACATCCGGAATACTACTATGATAAAATCATAGGGTCTTTACACCAAGACCTCATGTGAAATTAGGGACATAGTGGTAACATTTATGGTGGTACATAGTGGTAACACATAGTTGTAACATTCTATCTTTTATACTGTGAACTTTTAAACTAAATCTTTCGACTTGGATTTTAACGTGTGAAGTGCTCTGTTTTATATGTTTTATCAACATTTATATAGTTGATCATTCTGTAAATTACTCAGTGGTTCTCTCCAACATAATACATTGGGTGACTGGGGGGAGATAAGTATTACTAACAATTAACTAAGGCTCCGTTTACAACCTCGCTTAAAATGAACCCGAATTTTAACGATGCTTCTTTTAATCCCCCTTTCTGTTTTGTCCGTTTACAACTATCTATCTTGGAATAAGGATGGAGAGGGTGACAACCGGTTTTCAATGGGGAACGAAAGAAGTAAGGTCCCTTTAAATGAGATGTCACTTTAATTCACAAACCAAAACATTCGCATAAATTCTATTGATGTTAGTTATAGATGTACAGAGAAAAAAAAAATGCAGTCGGCAGCAAAGGTATCCGAGCACTAGCAAAAATTCCAAAAAAAAGTACACTTGATACAGTTTTGTTAAATAAATCCTTATCGAATCCTGTTCTTAGCCAGTCTAAGAATGTGATTCCACAAGGATTTATTTAACAAAACGGCATTAAATGCACATTTTTTATGCAAGAATTTTTGCTAGTGCTCGGATATTTTTGCTGCCGTCTGTATTTAGTAAAATAATTACCACAATCATGATTTTATCTTTGAAAAACTTTGAGATGTGTTTTTGTTTAGTGTATTGATATTAAATATATATATATAACAATACAATATTATCAGTGCAAAAATTTGAAATTTAAAGATGATTTAATTTCAGTATTAAAACAATTATTCGGATCATAAGCGAAGACTCTCTGCAAGGAAATAAAATAAAGAAGAATTTTTTAGCGTTAAATAGTCCTACATTTTTCCTTTTTCCAATCCGCAAAATTACATAACAGACAGAAATAATTTTCTTATTTAAAGTTGAAAAAGAAATAAAATTTATAAGAAATATTTTTTTTTAAGATTATCGCAAATATAAAATAAATTGGCAAGAGGTTAGATTACTTTCTATAAATTCTGAAGTTGATAAAAACAATTATTTTTATTATTTTTTCTATTCGCAAGAAGAAAATATTACAATCGAGAAAATTTTCGACTTCTGGTTTTCGATGCATTTACACGTTTTGAAATATCTTGACAACAATTTGACCATTTTTAAAAGCGCATGCCTGTCTGTGTGTCGTGCGTGGTTTTTAAAAATTTTGTGGGCGCTGTATCTCGTTTAATAATGGGTGGAATTCCGAAAAACTTAAAATTTTCATATGAATTGCTGCTGATTATATTTACAGTAAATCGCCCAGCAGGCAGTATCATAATCACATATCACAGCCAGACCGTATCTAAAGCATTACTTTTTACAGGATAATCCCAAACATTTTGTTTTTTCTTTAATTTTTTACTACTCCCTTTGTTGCTTTTGCGAAAGCTTTTTTGCTAAGATATATGAAATTAGCATATTCTTTACACTCCGAGAGTTTTAGGACAATTCATCAAGAATTTTTCTAGATATTTGACAAAGCGTCTGAAATCGTAAGTGTCCGGCCATTTAAGGAAAAGTAGTGTATAAATTGACGAATGAAAAGCACAAGCGAAAATATTTTATTATTCTGTTATATTTGAAGTAATATTTTCTTTTAACAGTAATAAATAGAAAAAAAGGATCTTTATTTAAGCATTAGAAATACAATTATGCGACTTCTAAGTCATCATCTTTAAAAGTACATTGAAAACACCAATTTATTCATCAGGGAGTTGCTCCCGTTTTTTATTCATTATACTTCTTTAGATAATTATATATTTTTTAAAGAACAATAAGTTTTAAAACAAGTAAAACCGCGCTAATAAAATCTTACTTCACAAATAATTGTAATTTATTTATTTATATTTTCTATTGCATTCATTACTTCTCTCTTTTACTGTATTTTTTTTCGAATAATAATCAAAGAATACTGCATGTCTTTACTGTCTTAGAAATGTCAGTTTGTAAGAAAAAATAAAATATAATTTTTATGTAGCATTTAAATGGATAATATTAAATTGAAATTAGTCAGTTAAATTATTAGAAAATAATAATAATAATAATGCATTCAAACTTTATTTATTTTTGTTATTAGGGTTTTTTGTAGAAATAAATAAACAGAGAACTTAAATTCAGCAATGCTTTTGTCTCTTCCTGAGACCAACGAGCATTACGCATAATTTTGCTAGACATCTTTCAAGTAAACAAATAAACAAAAAAACTTAAAAGCAAATAAGTGAAAGACAGCGAACAGAGGTAAATTAAACCCGATACGGCGCAGCGCACAGTTACATCCGAAAGGAATTGTGAGTAAAAGACGGGTTTTAGAAGGATTAACCCCAGTCCCGACTGGGGTTGTTTCTGACCCTATTAATCAACCCTTCTTTTGAGGAACCGGTTCAATTGGAGAGAATTTGGGGAATTCAACCCCAGTAAAAGTGAGGTTGTGAACGGGGCCTAAGAGACTAACAATTCTCTTAACATGTAAATAAAGAAAAAAGGAAAAATATTCACAAGTATGTATTTCGAATGGTTTGCCAAGAAGGTTAACATATGCACGAAATCAACAGTGAGATAAAGGTGCCGGTGAAGGCCTATAATATATTTGTCTTATGCACACAAATATAGAGGGTATAATGCATGGAAAAGTTGTACACCATTGCACATAATTACTACATTAAATTATAAGTACATTCTACATTTGGCGCCAGCATGCGATTCATGCAACTGAATACTACAGGTATAGCAATATTTATAGTTTTTTCTATCTATCTTTGGAATAGAAGTAGGTGTAAAGAAGCCCTATTTCTACAAATTTCAGTATATATGTATATATATATATGTGTGTGTGGTGTGTGTGTGTGTGTGTGTGTGTGTGTGTGTGTGTGTGTGTGTTTTGTTGGATTAAAACAATTTGATGGAAATATGAATTTACAACTTTTGTAAAATTATTATTTTATATAAGGACATATTTAATGTACATTAAGTTAAAATTAAAGTTATTGAAAATCTCAGCATACCAATTTTGCATCTCAACTGTTTGTATTACTCGAATGCCTTTGTGGAATATTACACGTTGTTTATGGTTATTTGCAAGAATTGCTCTTTGAATATATATTTATTTTAATTTTTAAAATTTCTCTCAAGATCTTGTGTACAATTTTAAAATTTGGCTTAAAACAGCTCTGTAGTTTTCGAAATCTTGCGATTTTATGCTCTTTAAAAAAGTACGATCCCTAAAGAGAAATTCTTCTATTTTTAAGCCTTTTCCCACTTGAATATTTTTTTCATCGTTCATTTTATTTGTTAAAGTTTTCAGTATGAGTGAACTTTTTTTCTTTTTTGTTGTTAATAATAGTTATAATCAGTTTCAATATTGGTGTGAGTGAGTTTTACTTTTTACAAATGCGTGAATATCGTAGTTTAATTTATACTCCTTTTCATTACTCCTTGATTTATTTATATAAATATTATGGATGAATTTGGCATTTTGAATATGTTTTCCTTGTACTTCATATTATGCAACACTGAATAAAGTAAAGCTAGGAGTGTTTGCGCAAAATAGAACAGAATGATATAAAAATCTAAATTTTTATTTTTTGCTAAACTGTTGCTGAATAATTTTGAAATCATTCGTATTCTATGCATTTCCATTATTATTTTGTTGTTATGCTATAAATTATAGCAACAGCTGTAATAATGTCAATAGAGCCTCTCCTAAAAAAGTAGCCGCCATTTATCGCATAAGTAGGAGAGATTTTACTTGATTATAAGTACAATCAAACTTTAACAATAACTGCACGTAAATGATATCGTTGGAATATTTTTGTAAACAATTATTTCTGTATTAGGAGTAGATATAACATTTCAATAATTAAAAATCAGAAAAATAATAAAAACAATTTAAAAATTTTATTTAAAGAAAAAATATGAAAGAATCAGAAAATGAAAAGGCCAGAAAAAATTACCAAATGACATTTTTGATGGGAATTCGTCTAAATAAAATTAGTACATTTATTTTTCGTATTTAATATTTTCTTGTTTGAGATGGAAATTGTCATTGTCCATAATCGTTGCATTTATTGTTGTAAAAAATACAGCTTTCGTACAATTAACTGCCACAAGTAATATATATAAACTAGTCCATGAGAAATCCTTGAATTAAAAAGTATATTGTAATGGTTTCATTCTATAGAAATTCCTAGGAAGAGCTGTGAAAATTCAAGCAATCATTTTTGAAAATGAGGAAATATAACCACGTATTATCTTTGACGCTTGGAGCATTCAACATGCGTATTCAAGTCGGCATTCATTATGGATGTTGTACAATTAACTGGCGTCTCAGTACTCTACTCCTTTCTATCGATGTGCTATTGCGTAATCTCTCCTAAAGCGCAATCTTTCTCAGCTTTGCATAATATATTTTTATTAAAAAATCACAGATTAAAAAAGATATATATACTATATGCGTATCTGCTCGCTTTTATACCTGTTCATAAAACTAATAATTGTTTGTTTTTTCTTTTTTTGCAGGTAAGAATTCAGTCTTTTTGAACTATTTATCACACGTTATAAAAGAAATTTAATAATATGATATACTCCGACGTAACTGCAGTGATTCATTCCAATTCACTTTTTAAGGTATTAAATATATTATTATTTATATATTTATATTAATATACTATTTATATTAAGGTATTAAGGTTCACTTTAAATGTGAACCATTTTAAAGTGGTTTTACAAACTTTCATTAAAATGTACATTTTTCTGATTATAAATGTTTGTGAATCGCTAAAAAACGCGTATAGGTATTTTTTTAAGAACACATATTTAAATACTATTTAAAGAAAATAGCAAAGAATATTTTAGAAAAAAAAAATGCTTTTGTGTTGCTTTAACAGCACTATTTTCAGCTCTATATTGAGTGTTACTCTCTAAAATCCCCTGAAGACAGTCCTGTTTTATTGTATTTTTTTTACGTTAGTGACTAAGACAAATTCTTTTCTCTCTCTCTCTCTCTCTCTCTCTCTCTCTCTTTTTTTTTTTTTTTTTTTTTTTTTTTTTTTCATGCTACAAAATACTTTTATGTATGATTTTTACTGTACTTAGTTACTGATAATACTTTGGGTTATTTAGGATCCAAGAATAAAACCAAAGTAAATATATATATATATATATATTAATCCTAAAAATTAAATATTTAACTGTGGAGTTCAATTTTTGTTATATGAATAACAAAGAAAAAATATCCAGAACTAGAAAAAAAATAATAAATAAATAAATAATAATTTTATTTAAAACCATGTAGAATCTCAAAATTTTTCAGAAAAATATCTTTTAAAGTTTTGGTTCTTATTAGATTCATTGATTCAAAAAGATAAACTAAATAATAAATAAACAGCAGAAATTTCGGAAACCACTTCTAAGAATTCAATTTCACATTTGTTGCAAAGAAAATTTTACTTTCATAGAATAAAAACATTTTGTAAAGGAAATCGAGTACAGATTTAAATTGTTTTCATAAAACAAAAACATGAAGAAGCTGAAATTCTCTGTGTTATGTTTTTAATTTAAAAACTTGCTTTTTAAGAAGCATTTAATCTAATTGCTTTCACTGACTCAAAGTGTTTAAATGTTTCTGAAACTGTTACATAATAGTAAATTTTTCAAAACAAAGTTTTATAATTTAAAATAGTCTATAGTTTTAATCAAGAAAAATGCAGTGTTTCAGGAACTTTTAATTTAAAACGCAATAAGGTAAAGTTTGTATGTACAATCATGTCAACTATAAGTATTTTTAAATATTCAATGACAAACATTATCATTTATTATAGTTATAAACATATGGTTTTCCTCATATTAACAAAAATAAACAAATCAAGGGGAAAAAAAAATCCTTTGAATAAATTATACAGGGCAAATAAATTTAGTTTTCAAAAATATTGATAACACATATATATATCTATAATAATAAATGGAAAGGTTTGTCTGTCTGTCTGTCTGTCTATCTGTCTGTCTGTCTGTTCTTTTATACGTTCAGCCCCTACTGAACGCAGAAGTACAAGAATTGACATACGGATGCTCTGGAGCCTTTCCGATGTTTTCCTCGAAACATAATTTAAAAATCTTAATTAGTTTCGGAGATATTAATTAAAATGTTGACCCATGTCGATCGAACAATGACCAAAAATCCTTATTGCTTAAAAAGAGGTATTCTATCAGCATTCAGCAGACGATTTTAACGGCTGTCTCTAACGGAAACAAAACATGTGCAAGTTATTAATGTCACATGATCTTTAACTGGGGTTAAAAATTGCAAATTTCAAAGTGCTTCAAATTTTCTTTTTCGTACACAACACTTAATATACAACCTATTCAGCACAAAACCAACCTGCAGTTAAAATTTCATCAATTTTCATTAATAAACAAAGCAGTTACATTTTAACTGCAAATTAAATTTTATTCTAACACGTAATCTATCTTTCAATAGACGATAGGAGTTTCCATAGCAACAAAATACATTTGAAGGAACTAAAAAATACTTTTTCTTTTTCTTTTTACTTCCATTACCCGACTACCGTGGTATATATAGGTTTTGGGGAAATAAAAAATATTTTTTTTTTTTTTTACTTCCATTAATAAAACTACCATAGATAATGGAATTAGAGATTTCACGTGATTTACATGTTTTAGAATGTTTAGATTAGATTTTCTTTTGTATCTCAGCTAAAATTTCGATATTTCAAATTCCAATTAAATTATTTTTAATACATCATACGAAAGATATTTCAAAGTTCTTTTAAATTATCGAAAGTTTTCACCAGATTTACACGTTTTGAGGTCTCCTGAATTAGTTTTCTTTTGTATCTCAGCTACTAATTAAAATAATTTCATAAGTAAAACATCATTAGAAAGCTTTTTTTGATTTGAAATCGAACAGTGGAATACAGAAAATTGTACCGCCAGATGGCGCTGTAATATTTTAAAATTTCAATATTTCAATGTTTCGATTTCTAATTATGATTAAATTATTTTTAATACATCATTCGAAAGATATTTTAAAGTTCTTTTAAAGTATCGAAAGTTTTCACCAGATTTATACGTTTTGAGGTGTCCTGAATCAGTTTTCTTTTATATCTCAGAAATTAATTAAAAAAATTTCATAAGTAATGCATCATTTGAAAGCTTTGTTGACTTGATACACATTTTAAAGTACTTTTACATTATCGAAAATGGAATTCGAGATTTCACCCGATTTACACGTTTTGAGGTGTCCTGATTAGGTTTTATTTTGTATCTCAGCTACTAATTAAAATAATTTTATAAGTATTACATCATTAGAAAGCTTTTTTGATTTGGAATCGAACAGTGGATTACAGAAATTTCTACCGCCAGATGGCGCAGTAATATTTTCAAATTTCAATATTTCAATTTCTAATTATGATTAAATTATATTTAATGCATCATTCGAAAGATATTTTAAAGTTCTTTTATATTATCGACAGTTTTCACCAGATTTACATGTTTTGAGGTCTCCTGAATTAGTTTTCTTTTGTATCTCAGCTACTAATTAAAATAATTTCGAAAGTAATACATCATTAGAAAGCTTTTTTGATTTGGATTCGAACAATGGAATACAGAAATTTGTACCGCCAGATGGCGCTGTAATATTTTAAAATTTCAATATTTCAATATCTAATTATGATTAAATTATTTTTAATACATCATTCGAAAGATATTTTAAAGTTCTTTTAAATTATCGAAAGTTTTCACCAGATTTACACGTTTTGAGGTTCTTTTGTATTATCGAAAGTGGAATTCGAGATTTCAACTGATTTACAATTTTAAGGTGTCCTGATCAGGTTTTCTTTTGCATCTCAGCTAATTGAGTAAGACCTTCAAAATTGGTATATGTAAGTTAATTAGGAGGGGCTGGAAGGGTGGGGAAGGAATAGGCGCGCAGCGCGCACGAGACTACGCTGCCGAAGGCAGTGGGGACCCGGTCCGACAATTCACCTGATGAGAAATGATTTTTTTAATTTTCTTTTCTTAAGAATAAGAGTTTGATTTCAGAAGGAATATGTGCGCTCACCGCCCGTATATCTTAACATGTGCGCGCGCAGCGCGCATGGGTTTGGGACCCGCTGCGAGTTTTTACACGGTGATAAAAGATTTTTTTTTTAATTTTATTTTCTTAATAATAAAAGTTTGAGTTGAGAAGGAATATGCGTGTACAGACGTATACCCGTGCGCGCTGCGCTCGCACGGGTCTTCGATGCCGAAGGCAGTGGGGTCCCGGTGTGAGTTTTTATCCGATGCTAAATGATATATTTTTGAATTCCTTTCCTTAAGAACGAAAGTTTATGAGTAATAACATGGAATTTTGAGAAGTCATAAGGATGGTGAAGGAATACGTGCGCGCAGGGCACGAGTCTACGCTGCCGAAAACAGTGGGGACCCGGTGCGACATTTTTCCCGATCAGAATTTTTTTTTCTCTTTTTTTATCACATGATAAAAATTAATCCAATTTTGAGAATTCATTAATTATTGTGATTCATTTAAAAATAGTGACCAGCGAAGCGGGCGTAGCCTGCTAGTATATATATATATATATATATATATATGTATGTATGTGTGTATGTATGCTTATTACTTTTACATGTTTGAAGTCTTAATATTTTCTACTAGTGGATCTGCAAATCAGAAGCCTCAACGTACTATTTGAATCACGCATTATTCCACACATCATTTTTATCCATTCCTTATTATATAATATATCAATATTGATTCTATTGGCCTCCTACATAAACATAAATGTTTATGAGGGTTCTTTCGCCCCCCGATGTCTCTGTCTTTCTATAACAATCTATATATATATATATATATATATATGTATTCCTATTTACTAATTTTATCGTAATTATTCACTGTAATTCATAAATACTTGTACCAAATTTCATGCAAAAATATTACCTGACATATCGGAATTATTTTATGTAACCCTGTAAATTAATGGGTTGAAACCATGTTAAAATATACTTTTCAGAAATACCGAGTATAGACCGTAAGAGTAAGAAAATATTTTATGTATCCCTCAGAAGGAACCACAGTGATTATATACACTGAAAGAGAATACACCTATTTAATTAATTATAGCTCATTAATATTTTTTCAACCTAATTTGACATCATTTCGCTGATTACAGCGTGCCATTCGAATCCTGTTGTGTGGTCAAGTAAATAAATCGTTTATCTATACATGTCCATTTTTAGAGTAAACATGCTTTCATACATCTTTATAAAATATGTTAATTTCGTTATGCTGAATGCAGCATAAACGCGTTAAAATACGCTTAAATACAATTTAGTTTATAGACAATAATGTCATGAAATTCTTTTGTGTATCGTTGTAAACGAACTATAAACATTTTATATAAACCACTAAAAACTATTCAACTTATTCTACATTTTTCATGAATAATTGTTCGAAATTTGACATAACTTGAACGGTTACGTGATACTATCGGAATACTTTTGTAAAGTCATGTATATTAATTAAGAAGCCTAACAGTATATTTTCTTCAGAAAACATCAGTTTAAGATTCTCAGAGATGTATGCTAATGTCATTTTGTTGGATGCAGAGTAACGATGTTAAATTCGTTTAAATGAAATGTACCCCACAGACTGTAATGGTAAGAAAAACCTTGGCGTATCCCTGTAAACAGTCCTTAAACAAAATAGACATAAAAATATATATAGCTAATTTTGTACTAATTTGTAAGATAGTTGGAAGATTTTTGCGTTCGTTATAGCAATACATACAAATTCTGTAAATAGGCCGTATTTAAAAGAAAATATCTCTCTATATAGTGTGCCCCTGTACACGAACTACAAATGAAATACACACCCAAAACTAACAGCTAATGCCACATAACTCATGAACATGTGTACCAAATTTCATGTCAATAGTGTGATTTTTGTTGCCGCTATAGCGAGACAAACAGACAAACAGGCGCAAATGGAACCCAAAATCTTTCTGAGTCTCAACATTCAGGCCTTCACAGACGTTTCGTCATTTTTTTTTTTTTTTTTTTTTTTTTTAAATAAAAAAAATATTACTATATATAAAATATATAACAGTTCTTAAATTTCTCCAATTTTAAATGGTAATTTTTTATAAAATATATGTGCATATACGTTTTAAAAAATGCACCGAAGGACTAGTGTGTAAACGTACTTACATAAATTTATTTATATATATACACAGTATCTACAAACACGTATTTGGATACTTTCGAATTTAGACGTTTTGTCAAATATCTAGAAAAAATCTCCAGGAATTATCTTGATACTTTCGGAGTGTAAAAAACATGTTACACCTCGCATGTTTCAAAAAATGTTTTGCTCTAGTGAGGAAAAGGGGACCAGTAAGAAAATAAACAAAAGTGAAAATGTTTTGGATAGCCCTATAAAAAGTACTGTTTCAAATGCATTTTGGCTACAACATGTGATTTTAAGGATTCTTTTAATTATCTATGTAAATTTTTATGAGGCTACCACATATATGCGGTTTCTTTGAAAACTTGTAAAAAAATATTCAATTATTTATATTAATATTCAATTGCTTTATTAATATTCAATTTTATATATATATATATATATATACAGAGCTGCCAACCTAATCCGATTAATTTTTAGTACCGCCCATTTTTCTACACCACTTAATTTTTAGAGTATTTGTTTTCTTAATCATCGTAAATATATTTTAAGAAAATTACTCTATTTAAGTGGTGTAGAAAAATGGGCGGTACTAACAATTTGCCAGATAAGGGTAGTAGCTCAGTATATATATATATATATATATATTCATTTACTTCTTGTAAAAGAGAATAATGAAAAGATAATGTTTATCGACTGTGTTTTGGTTCTGAATGGTTGATTTTATTTACGTAAAAAAAATAAATAAAAAATTCCGGTGATATCTGAATTGTACCTCTCGCAGCGCGATAACGCTGCTTTGCAGTTTTCGAGACTGGACATTGCAGCGCTATTGCGCTGCTCAGCAGTCAAACGGTTAAAAAGATGTATTATGAAAGATGTACATATATATATATATTAAATCAAACTTTAGCTGATAATTCAAAATATATTGATATTTTATTTGTCAAACTGTTAATTTTTCAATCAGAACGTTAAGAACTGTCAGATAATATGATTTAAGTTTAAATTCCCAATTATGTTTTCCATATTATTATCGTATTGGCATACGTATTCTTCTACTAACACAATGTATTTATTTAATTTCATTTTACAATTCTGAATTTATATACACACACATGCACAGATATATGTATATATATATATATATATATATAGAGAGAGAGAGAGAGATAGATAGATAGATAGATAGATAGATAGATAGATATAGATATAGATAGATAGATAGTTAGATGTAGATAGATAGATATAGATCTAGATAGATAGATAGATGTGTGTGTGTGTGTAAATTTTAAATTTTATTCACTGTAAACGTAAATGTCTTAAATTCAGTTAAAAATGTATCTTAAACGGATGGTCATTTCTTAAGAGAAAAAAAAAAAAAGCTTACTTTTTAAGCCACCTACTTCCAACTGAAATTAAGACACTGCAAATGCCTTAAAACACTGCCATGTTGTTTGGGCTTACAAGTACCGCCATGTTGGGCATAAAAACAATGCTTTTTTTTAAGGATTTTTATTAAATAAATAAATAAATAAAGGTGGCTGGCGATTCTGCTTTCGGTTAAAAATAAATTTTAGAATTTTTTAGAACACAATATATATATGAATAATTTTTAAAAGAAAAATCTCTTTTACGCGGCTTGGGAATCGTACTCGTATTAATCGTGGAATACCAAACCATACATCGGAGAGCGCAGCCAACATCAGGTACCTTATCAATCACGCCACCAAGTAACACAACGGGGATCTTAAATTATATGTATGCCAGTATTAACGAAACACATGTAGTTTTATGTTATAATCCGAACTAATTTTGCTATAAACTATCGACAATATAGTATTTGATAGTTAATATGCATTATTATATTAAATTTCATATCTAGAGGTTTAGAATTTTTAAAAATTGCATATCAAATGTAGGGAAAATTATCCTTATCCAGCCCTCGATATTTTTAAATAACGATATCTTTCTTTATACTGATATGTAAAAGAAAACAAATTATGAACATGAATAATAGAAAATTTGTTGTCTTACGTTTAAGTGCAAATAAATATGTGAAAGGAGACAGTTTTTAAATCTAAATTAATAATCTATATAAATAAAGAGAAGTGTCTGTGTGTCTGTGTGTGTGTCTGTCTGCGCTCTGGTGCTCACACTATTGATCGCAGAGCTTCCAAGTTTGGCATATAGGTACCTGGGACGCTGCAGGTGTGCACCGCATCGAGATTTTTTCGAATTTCGAATTTGAATTTTTTAAATTAATGTTTTTTTCGATTTTAAACATTGTCTTTAATGCTTTATTTTTCATAAATTTAATTATTTTATTGTAATCTTCTGCGTATCTTAGCAACGGTTATTTCACTATTTATTTTTTATTTAATACATTCATTTGAAGGCGATTTTTTTTTTTTTATTTATTTATTATATTTATTGAAAATCAAATGGTTATGCAATATAAATAAATTGTTATGTTTATGTATGGTTTTTATAGTATAACAACTTTTTATTTTTCATTTTAAATTAATTCTTTTAAAATAATTTTTTTTTATAATATTTATTGGGGGAAAAATGGTAGTATATAGTGGAAAAGAATTAAACTGATTAAAATTTATTTGTTTCTCATGTATTTAATTCCTTTTAAAAGAATTTTTTTTGTTATGCTGGTCGGAATCAAATCGTAATACAGTGTAAATAACGGGGGCTATAAAACACATGGTTCAAAACCAAAAACATATAATATATGCTGAGATACAGTCACCTTTAAAATCGTAGTTTTTAAATAACAGAAGATCCACATGTCGTCGATAAATACCCAGATTGAAATGCCCGGGAAAGACCTTTTTGTAGACAGTGGGAACCTGAACCCACCGATGCAACACGGACGGAAAAAAGAAGCAAGGTCTACAGAAATTGCAATGTTTATTTATTTATTTATTTATTTATTTATGTATGTATAAATTATTTTTAATTAAGTTTTTATTTATAATGTGATGTAAAAAATAAATACTGATCAAATTCTTCTGAAAATTCATTTAAATATAGTGACCAGCGAAGAGGGCGTAGCCTGCTAGTAATAAATAAAAAACAGTTATGTACAAATTATTCAAAAAAGGCTTTTATTTGCTATAAAAGCTCACTTGCTGCTGCTTTAATCTTAATATTTTTCTTTAAATATGAAAAAGATTTACATACTTTTTTTTTTTTTTTTTATTGCGTTGTAATGTGTTAATTTATGAGTTATATTAGACATAATTCCATGCAAATATACACTTATCTAGAGTATTATACTTTGAAAATTTAATTTCATAAACGAATATTGTTCAAATAGCTTACGCTTAACAAGTTATTATGTAAAATGATATTATATTTATCGAATGGAAAAAAAAAGTTTAAATAGGATAAGTATGTTGCCTTAAAATAGATTCCTTATGAAAAAATTGCTAAATAATGTAAGTATGTAAGTATCTAAATTTCCAAAATGTCTGAAAATTTAGACGCGTTTGCTGTCTAAAATTTCTCATAGTTATGTGTTTCAGACATTTTTTGTGTCTGATTGGTATTTCAGACACATTTCTGTCTTAAACTAAATTTTCTATAATGTCTAAGGTGTGTATTAAGATATTTACGTATCTTAAGTGATATTTCAGTTGTTTTATGTCTTACATTAAAGTCCTTTTATATGCAGTGTTATGTATAAAGTATTTTAAGACACATAATGTTTGTTTTAAAGTTATTTACTGAATGGTATATATATATAAAAAAATTAATAAAAAAAAAGAATAGTGAAACGTATTTTAATAAAAAAATAAACATCTTTCAATAAATAACACATAATAAAATTAAGTAATAGTCTTCATAATATATATATATATATATATTTTAACTAATCCATAAAAAAAAATATATTTTCTTAGTTAATAAAATTCCCATAGACATTTTATCTTGAATTTTTCTTCTCTAGTTCCCTAATCATGATCGCGAATTTAATAGGTTCATTATTCTGAATTATACGCATAAAACAAAATGCGTAAGAAGAATAAATATTTCCCTAATGAACTACTATACGGCTTAAACTTAAATGTACTTTAATTACGATTGGCATAATAATATTACCTTTAGTCGGATATAAGAAAAATATGTTAATAAATAGCGTCAAGTGTATTTAAGCATTTTTGAGAGCTGTGTCGCATTTTTAATATCTAAACAATAATTAGGATCATGATTTATTCATGAAATAACGCTGACATTATTAAAGTACGTCGTATAAATATAATTAAAATATACACAGTCCTTATTATTATTATTTTTAATTTTTGGATTTAATTTAGTTTCATTACTGTGATGAGTAGTTTTTCAAGCAAACATTTTGTGAGATTTTTTTTTTTTTTTTTAAATACATTTTGAGCATTGAAATAGTGTAAAGTTAGAATGAGAGAACATTAGAAAATAAATGAACAGCATGCACAAATTTAATGCATTTTTTTTTCACAAAAACATAACAATCTACATGAACTTTTTATTTTGAAGTCAATAATTTTAAATACGCTATATAAAAAACTAATTTTTAATTACTAATAAATCTTTAGTTTAAATCAGAGCAAACATCTCCTAATACAAATATGACGGTATCAATATTTATATCGTCATACCGTCTAGGAATGTTATTCATACCTTCATGTTATAAATCATAAAATGATTTAAATGGACTATAAACTTATTTAATATATCTTAAACATTTTACAAGAATCGTATCCTTTTTTTTATTTAAAATATTTATAATATCTTTTCTATACATAATAATTCCTTATTTCTATTTATTGTGGTTTATTTTGCTCTTAAAATATGTTGTAACCAATCAAAGTTAAAAACAAAGACTTAATTCTTATAAGATTATAAAAGACGGCTTAAAAATGAATTCATACCTTAAGAAAAGTTTAAAACATTTATCGCATCCCTGCACTTCATAAAACAAGTGTTTTTTTTTTTGTTTTTTTTGTTATCAAGTACTTGGAAAATAAAGTTGTAGATTTTTATTTTCTTTCAATTACCTAGTTCTTTTAAATTATTGAATTCAAGGAAATGGGAAATAAAAGTTCAGATACTTTTTCAAAATCAAATTATTGACTGATGGTTAAAAAGAAACGGATATAAATTTATTAAACGACTTTTTTTCGTGTTACTGTTTTATTATATATAATTTTCTTTGAGATTTAAACGTATAATTAAAAATATTGCTCATTTTCTTAAATAAGCAACTAATGATATTCTAATTGCTTTTCTAAACTTCTATTTTAATTTTATATTTTTAATTATGAAAAATATTATTTTCATTTTATTTTATTGAAAATATTCCTAAAATACCAGTGCTTGAAAACTGACAGACTAAAAATAAATTTAGAGTAGGTACAAAAAAAAAAAAAAAAAAAAAAAAAAAAAAAAAAAAAAAACTTTAAAAGATCCTATTAATTCCTATTAATAGAATAAACTAGATAATTATCCTATTAATAGATTTATTACATCTATTAATAGAATTATTTAGCCAAATGTAGCTAGTGTGTTCAAATTAGAGTTTACAATTCATTCTATAGCTAAATGAAAGTTAATAGCACAGTGTTGTACAAAATCGTTTATCTTGGACAGGAAATTTCTTTATAAAGGTAAAAATTTGGAATGTATCAGAGCGTATCAGGTATTTACCGAATGGTTCTAGTTGAGTTAAAATAAATAATTTGATATGAAATTTTGCTCTGTATGGCCATAACATACTAGGTGCAGAAAGGACAAACATAAGAAGACAATTAAAAGGCATAGCTCTAAATAAATAAATAAAAAAAAAATTATTGATGAAAATTTTATGGCCACATGAATAAAATAAATATTGAAAAAAAATGTAATGATAAATGTAAATATGTATAATCAAATATTATATATATATATATATATATATACAGGGTGCATGGGAAAGTCCCTTTAACCTGAAAATACTTGCAAAAGGAGAGTACTACAGCCACGCGAATGAGGTAACGGTATAGTAAAGCGACTATGCCCGACCTAATGCAAACGACAGCAGCACCCCTAGTGGCGAAATTTGGAAGTTAGCCACTGCAAATCTGATTTATCTTCAACATTATTTAATGCCCAGTTGCACCAATCAAATCGACTCTCATTATCCCGTGGCAACAGTTCTTGCTGGAGAGTGACACGATAGGGATGTGCATGTTGACTATGCAGTATTTGCCATACTCGGGCCCGTGTTAAGCCACAAGCCATGCTGATTTCTCTTGTACTGCTGTGTGGATGGGCTAGTGCATATGTCAAAATACTCTCTGGTGGTATACGCATACCCTCACTCACTGGTCTGCCAGAACGCGGACGACTTTTAGTGCTTCCTGTCTCCATGAGCCGTCGCACTACATTTGCGATAGTAACTGCACTTGGATGTGGCCCACCTGGAAAAAGAACGGCATACTCCCGTGCAGCATGCGTTGCATTTCGTTGACATTCGCCATAAATAAGCACCATCTCGCAATATTGAAAGTTAGTGAAGCTTGACATTCTCACACAGCTCCAAAATTTTAAATCCAAACGTTTATTTTTAAGAAATGTATCTTTTGTAGGATCTCATTCATTTAGGATCATTCAAAATTCAATTTGTTTTGTCACTTTTAAAAAAGAACACATATTTTCTACCCGTCGCTAGGCAACGATTTAAAATTGCCACAACACAGAAAATAAAATTTTAAAATGAAAGCGCTCGCAAATTAGGAATAAAATTATCGTCTGCCATCAATAATTTTATGCTATGAGATTATGTTGTTTGTATCAAGCGAGCGCCAACACCTTATAAACTAAAATTTTAAATGCATTAGAAATTAAAGTTCTCAGACATTACAGTACAGTACAAAGTCACAAACTGCATTTTCATACAGCTAGATTTCCGAAATGTGAATATGTAGAGTAGAACAGTCGCGCATAGATTACGGACATTTTTGGGTATACAGGCGCCAATTTATCTTATCCGTATGAACCAAATATCGTTTAGTACTAATTAGTTGATGCTCTAAAACTTTCTATATCTCTATGCTCTATCTCTTTTAGTTTTCGATTTGTAATGGCTAACTTCCAAATTTTGCCCCTAGGGGCGCTGCTGTCATTTGCATTATTTCGGGCATAGTGACTTTACTATACCGTTACCTCACTTGCGTGGCTGTAGCACTCTCCGTTCGCAAGTATTTTCAGGTTAAAGGGACTTTCCTATGCACCCAGTATCTATATATATAAAAGAGCAGAGTCTGTCTGTGTGTGTGTCTGTCTGTCCGCTATAGAATCCTAGGCCGTTTCACCGAGCGGGACCAAATTCGGCACGGTTAATGTTTACGACCCGAGAAACTCAACGCTTCAAAAATGAAAGTTGTAACTTAATTAGTTTTGGAGATATTAATTAAAATGCCCACTCATGTCTAATCTAAATGCGATCTCAATGACTGAGAATTCACCGCCATTGCATAGAAAAAGATATTTTAACGGAGTTAAAAGCAAAAAAAGTGGAAAATAAATAAGAAATATTTGCCCGATCGTTACGATTTCGATTCCAAATGAAAGGGGCATTTTTTCTGAATCTAAGTGTGCAAGCGGCTTATCGGTACAACAATTAGATTTTTTTAAATTAACTAAAGTATGAATTTTTTGTGGCAACATCATTTCAAATGCCAGTCGACCGTCTGCCATGAAAAAGGAAATAATTGTAACGATCAAGATGTCACGTGTTTTGTAGTGGGGGGAAAAATTGCAATTTTCAAATTTTCATTCACGTTACATTTGAATTAATATTCGGCCTAGACAGCATCTTTGAAAGCTACTGTTCAATTTTCATGAAAATATGTGGATGAACAAAAAAATTAGATTAAATTTTGTTTTATATTTTACACTATTTTAAATTGAGATATGCCGTTGAAATTTCGTAATATTTGGTTTTAACGCCCGATAATTCGATTCTGAATTTTTTTGAAAGTGTAAAATTATTAGGAAGGCCTTCAGGGGGAGGGGGGTGGGCGAACGGAAAAAAAAAAAGGGTTACAGAGTTTGAAATTGGTATTATTAGGTTTTAAGGAAAGATAAATCGATTGCGGATATTTTCAAGTGTAAAATTATTAGAAGGGACGGAAAGGGGTGGGGGGCAAAAACTTAGAAATGTAACGGTTGTTTCGGAGAAAACAACGGAAAACCCAGAACGCCTTTATTATTTTATACTTTGCATAGTTTCGAATTCTGATACTCCTTTCACATTTCATACTATGGATTTTTAACAGTATTTAGCCCGGAATTACGCAAGTTTCGGAGAAAACCACGAAAAAGTCAGACATAAATCGTTTTATAATAATGTTTATATCGTTTTTGTATCTCAGCTTCTAATCAGCATAATTTCAAAAGTAATATGTTATTTTGAAACTTATTTGAATTGAATTGCAAGAGTAGACGCCACAAATTTCTGTCACCTTCCATTAAACGAATACCGTAAGTAACGGAATTCGAGATTTCACGTGATTTACACGTTTTAAGGTGTCCTGATTAGGTTTTTCTTTTGTATCTCAGCTACAAATTAAAATAATTTTATAAGTATGAAAGCTTTGTTGATTTGGAATTGAACAGTAGATTACAGAATTTTCTACAAGCAGATGGCGCTATATTATTTTTAAATTTCAATATTTCGAATTCTGAATATGATTAAATTATTTTTAATACATCATTCGAAAGATATTTTGAAGTACTTTTATATTATCTAAAGTGGAATTTGAGATTTCACCAGATTTACACGTTTTAAGGTGTCCTTATTAGGTTTTCTTTTGTATCTCAGCTACTAATTAAAATCATTTCATAAGTAATACATCATTTTAAAGCTTTGTTGATTTGGAATTGAATAGTAGATTACAGAAATTTCTACCACCAGATGGCGCTGCAATATTTTAGAATCTCAATATTTCGAATTATAAATGTGATTAAATTATTTTTAATACATCATTCGAACGATAATTTAAAGTTCTTTTATATTATCGAATAACCTACATCAAATTTATCCAATAGAGGGCGCTAATCGCAATTATTCGAGATTTCGCCTGATTTATATGTTTTAAGGTGTCCTAAAGGGAGGCAAAAAATTAGAATTTCAGTTAGACCGTTCAAAATTGGTATATATAAGTTTTGGGTGCCTACGAGTCGAATGAGTATATTTTCGAAAGTGTAAAATTAAGGAGGGACAGTAAGAGTGGTGAAAGAATACGCGCGAGCAGCGAGCGTATATATGAATTCGTGAGATGGAGGCAGAGAGGACCCGGTGTGAGTCTTTAGCCGATCAGAAATGATTTTTTTTTTTTTTTTTTTTTAATTCCTTTTCTTAAGAATAAAAGTTTATGAGTAATAACATGGAATTTTGAGAAATCATAAGTGTGGTGAAGGAATACGCGCGCGAAGCGCTTATATATATGCATTCGCACTTGCGCATCGCGCACGGGTCTACGCTGCCGAAGGCAGTGGGGACCCGGTGCGACATTTTTCCCGATCAGAGTTTGTTTTTTTTCTTTTTTTTTCGCATGATAAAAATTAATGCAATTTTGAGAATTCATTAATTATAATGATTCATTTAAAAATAGGACCAGCGAAGCGGGCGTAGCCTGCTAGTATATATATATATATATATATATATATATATATTACTGAGGTCCGTTTTTATTTTATTTTATTTTATTTTATATTAATCTGTATAAAGTTCCTATGAAGAAAAATAAAAAGGTCTAATTAAAATCCATATGTATAAACATTTTCTAGAATTGACACAAAATAAACTCTTATACTTTTTACTTTATTTTGCCACTTCTTAACAACCTAGTCATTCGAAACTTAGGAATTTACAATTTGAGCTGTCAGCATAATTTGCTAATTTATCCTTTTTGGCTAAGGGATAATTTTAATAGTTTTTTTTTTTTTTTTTAATCAATGAAATCAGTTACAGAAATATCTAAAAATTCCTATTAAAATATTTCGATAGCCAAAAAATTCTAATGTTGGCAACTATAAGAACCAGCACTTTGGATGATGACCCATCGAATATTCTGAGGGAATAACTTACTATCTTCCAATAAGACAGGATTGCGAAATCATACTTTTCAATTTTTATTTTGTTTATTTATTTATTTTGCACGGCGTTGGGTGTTTCTAATAAGGGTGTTTTGATACGCTGAATTCAGAAATAATTGCATTTTCTTCAAATCACGTAACGAAATTTCACAAAGTAAGGATGAAGATGGGGAGAATTTACAAAGAGGCAATGACAATTCGATATTAACATAGATTATATTATTTACAAATTACGTTTTAAATGCGTTTCTTTAAATTAGAGCTCACGTCAGAGCATTTTACGTTATGGACTGCTTAAGGGCCCTCTTCAATCACCGCCGCCGGAAGCCGAAGCTAATGTTATTCTATGGGAAATTTTTCTTTACAAATGACTTATTAACTAATACATATTTTTAAATTCTTTTTTCACATTCAGAAAATTCCCAGCTGTTAAATTGACGGACCTTTTTTAATTTTTTTTTTTTTTTTTTTTTTTTTTTTTTGTGAATCTACAAAATCCGAATTTTCAATATGTGAATTTTTTTCATTTTGCAATTTCAAAATAAAACATTAAAAATAAAAAAATAAAAAAATACATTTTTGAAAAGGTCCGTCAATTTAACAGCTGGGAATTTTCTGAATGAGAAAACAAAATTTAAAAATATGTATTAGTTAATAAGTTATTTGTAAAGAAAATTTCCCCATAGAATAACATTGGCTCGGGCTTCCGGCGACGGTAAGTGAAGAGGGCCGTTAATGATCTTGTGAGGGGGGGGGGATTATCTAGGCAACATCCAGCAATAATATGATAACCTGCTAACATTCCATCGTCCCTTTGAACTCCTCTGCATTTCTTTGATGCGTTGATGACTTAACTCTTCTTGTTATTCACTTATATCATCCAGATTTTCAGGGAAATAACTCCGATGAAAGTTGCAAAAGTGAAGTTCAAAGCTAAGACAACTTTTTTTTTTTTTTTTTTTTTTTTTTTTACAAAGCTGTACGTGATGGAAATTTTTGAATAGTTTTTCCTTAATGAGCATCCAGAAATACACCGGAAAAACACATCACATTGAAGAAAAAAAATTCATTTGACCTGTGTCATTTGTTGGATGATTTGGAGCAGGAACAGTGAACATACTGTACTACTCTTGCGTAGCTAGCTGCTAACATTCTAGTTAATATTTCGTTAATATTGCAAGTACTTTTTTTTTTTTTTTTTTTTTTTTTTTTACATCAACCTATATTAAGGGTATTTTTCTCCTTTTTTAAATGTAATTACATTTGGCGAAAATTACTCTAAAAATGAATTGACGTGAAATAAGCAGCGGATGCTATAAAAACTAAATAATATTATTTAGGATGTTGGCAGCTATAGTTTTACTAAAGTTGAAAGCTCATGAGATTTTAATGACGTTTTAGCATGTGTAGTGTAAATACAACATATTTATGTTCTGCATTTCACTCGTGCCGAAACTAAGCAAAATATGGCAATCTTTTTTTAACATTTCGGAATGAAGTTTTAGCATGTATAGTGTAAATTCAGCATACTTATGTTCTGCATTTCATTCGTTCCGAAACTAAGAAAAAAAGGGTAATTTTTTTTTTTTTTTTTAACTTTTTGGAGAAAAGTACCCATCCTTTTCTGCGCGTGGCTAATACATTCATTTTATTTTTATCACACGAAAATCAGCACCATACGGATTTACATTCATTTCTGACAGTGTTCGGACGCTAAGTATAGGCGGGATCCGTTTACAAGTTTTAACATAAGAAATACTTTAAATTAAGTTTTAAAAATTTGGTGACATATTTTTAAGTTGTTATACTAACATTTTATGGGAAAAAAAAAAAAAAAAAGGCTTTTTGAAAATTTTATATGTATTTTCCCCCTTAAGTAATAAAAGAAAACCGTTTTTAATTTATTAATTTTTTTCTCTACAAAAAGATTAAATAAATAAATAAAAATACTAATTACATCAAATGCAAATGAAGCTTATAGACGTTACTGCATTTGTTGATTTAGAAGACATGTTCATCTTGTCCAATGAATGCAAAAAAATCCCATAGTAATATTTTTTACATCACTTCCCCACGATTTCATAAACTGTCCTATACCTGTGAATAACATGAAGTGATTTGCGTTCCCATATCTGACCACAATTTCCATAAAAAATATCGTTATCCCATTGGAGTGCCTTTCTCCAGTTAACACATTAAAAATTATTTAAATTCAAAGCAATAAAAATAAATAAATAAGTAAATATTCTGTTACAATTACTAATCATAAACAAACAAAGAAAATTCTTCATTCTTCATATTTTTATTGTAATATTTATCAATTTTTACTTTCTTCTATATGTAATATAGAGAAAGTATTGGATTCGTAAAAATTTTCGACCTCGGGTTTTTGATGAATTTACACGTTTTGAGAGCTGTAGAACACGATTTGACCATTTTTAGAAAATGTCTGTCTGTCTGTCTGTCTGTCTGTCTGTCTGTCTGTGTGTGTGTGTGTGTGTGACAAAATTTTGTGGCATCTGTATCTCAAGAACTACTGCACAGAATTTCATACAAATTGGTATGTAGTTGCACCTTGACATAAATTAGTGCCTATCAACTTTTGGTAAAAATTGTCTTACAGGTTGCGTTGCCATCCCGCTTTTTCTAAATTTTTAACATGGTGATATAGGACAAAATTTTGTATAAATGTGCATAAAGAGAATTATTTTTTAGTAATCCTTATGAAATTTACAAGAATTATTTATAATAGAGACAGTCAACTGGGAAAAAATTTTTGTATGCGTAGGAACCTCGCCACCCCCCCCTGGGGGGGAAGTCCCCCCTCGAGGGGAGTAAATTTTCAAGATGGGTATCTTTCGAAAGGTCTCGTCAATACCTTTAAAACGAATGGTTGAACTATAAATCTGTGATAATTTAAAACAAAGTTATCGATTTTTTTTACTTTTAACAAAAAAAAAACTTGGAAAAAAATCGTATTTTTTTTTTTTTTTTTTTTAACGAAATTTAACCAGACTTGGTATTTAGTTGGCCCCTGACATAAACTGAGGCTGATTAGATTTGGGGATCAATCGCTTAACAGGTGGCGCTGTGATCGTATTTTTTCTAAACTTTAACATGGCAGTGGGGGGGGGTGAATTTTCAAGATCGGTATCTTTCGAAAGGTCTCGTCAATACCTTTAAAACGAATGGTTGAACTATAAATATGTGGTAATTTAAAACAAAGTTATCGATTTTTTTACTTTTAACGAAAAAAAAAACTTTGAAAAAAATCGTATTTTTTTTTTTTTTTTTTAATGTTCTTACTGCGTGAATTTGTATAGGAAAATATAGAAGAAAGTCTTGTGGTGGCCACAACATACTAGTTTTGTATAGAAATATTCGTTAATCGTAAAGGTAATACAAACTTTCTTTATATAAATTTTACGTATACTGAGTATAATGAGAGAAAATACAGTGAGCTCTTTTGGTAGCATTAAGTTGTACTATCATTAGTGTGTATGAAGTTCGGTAGTATTTAGGTAATATACGTTCGTTAATGAAACCTGTTATCAGTGTGTCATCAGATGCACTCATAACAGTACGCTGAACGCTACCGAAATGCGCGTTTCAACAATTATTCTTTATTATTTTTGACATTTTATCGATTGAAGATTTCTTTTCTGTGTTTATATATCTAGCACTAATTCTTCTTTTAAATTATTGATAATAATTTTCTAATTATTCCAATTATTAATATTAGCATTTACTCAATAAAGTACAAAACTTTTATTTAAATAAAAAATATATTCTTTTCAAAATTTAATGCATAGGACAAAAAGAAAAAAAAAAACTTTAGTTATAAATCAACGTTTTAGAAAAGTAAAGCATATTTAGTAAATATTTTAAACAATTTGATTGTTAATAACACATAAATGATCATACTGTCTTTTATACATTGGTATAAAATATATATGTATACACATTGATGAAATAACTAAATATACAATGTATTACTATACTATATTTAGTTATTTCATAAGTTAGTTATTTTAGATATTTTTAACTAATACTATCAACGTAATAACGTCATTTTTTAATTATTTAATTTTCATCATAAGCTATTTTTTAACAACTGACATTTTGTTGCAATATATAACATTAAATTTATCTATTAAATTTCAAATTATGTTTGGTTTTCAAGGAATTTTAATTAAAACACTAGTACAGAAATATGCTGTTTGATTTTATCATTTCAATTAACTAACTTTCTAATTCTAAGCAATGCAGGATTAAAACAAATGTTTTACAATTTTTATCGATCTTAATATTATAATTACTCCACTCATCGATAATAGAATCGATATTAATTTAACAATGTGAATACATTCATTTGTATTAAATATATGATTCAAGTAAGAAATATGGAAAATATTTTTGTAATCCATCGTGATTTATAGAGTTAATTAAAAAAAGTAATAATAATAATAATAATAATATATAAGCAAATAAGTAAGCTGATTGATAGATTTTCTGTCATATTAATATTCGATAAAGTAAATTTTAATAACTGTTTTAACATTTAATAAAGGTATCTTATTCAAATCGATTAATTTGATATTACCACTTCCTGTTAATCAATGAAAAATTTATTAACATTATTTTTATTTATTTTTACTTTCTTCTTTTTCTTTTTCTTCTTCTTCTTTATTATTATTATTATTATTATTTTTTTTTTTTTTTAAGCAAGCATCTTTATTAAGAGTTCCTTCATTAGATTTAAAAAAAAAAAAAATCTTTGATTTTATATTAATGGTGACGATAAAAAAGAAGTTTTATTCATTAATTCAAAATATACTATAAATTATGTTCTTTCTCATTTTTTTTTTTTTAATGGAGTATTCACTCACTCATAAAACATTTATGCTTAACAAAATAAATTTCTAAGGCAAAAAGTTAAATTTTTATTCTTCTGTGCCTAACAAATACAGGGAAAGTTTCAGTGATTATTCTAAAATATAAAGAAAATTTTTTGATAAAAGCTGAATTTATCTAAAAAGCTGAAATATCTTATTCCTGCAATTAAATAATAAATGACACGCATGTGCGTGCTCTATTTAATTCGTTTCATGTATGTTAAAAGTGAAAGAAAGCAAATTAATTGCATGACAGCAAATTATTTCTTATGATTATTCAGCAATAACTAACAACTTTTGAGCAAAGAAATTTTTGATAAAACTTATGGTACTTTCATATTTATTGTTTTACGAAATAATAACTAAAATTACAATGAAATAATAACTTACATTTTACGTTTCAGTAAATCTGGAGTGTTGTTGAACATGTGATACAATTACACAGTAAAAATTTTCATAATACATTTACATAAAATGATTAACTTACTATTATGTATATCGGAATTTATGAAAAAATAATTTAAGAAACTTAAGAAAGGAAGGAAGGAGACAGGTGGCAAGACTTGTGACTTGCCTGTGGGGTTAAACTAGTCCCAGACTGCCAAGATCAGAGTAGGAGTCATATGGATTTAAAAAAGCAAAATTTCAAAGCAGATGAATATTAATAAAACTACGAAAAAACAATGAAATTTATTGATTGATTACAATGTGTTTAATAGTATAATTAGAATTTTAAGTATAGTTGACAACTCAAAAAAGAAGAAACTGAAATTTTAATCGAAAAAGAAAGATTGAATAGTAATACAAAGTAAATGCAACAAGCCTTCTGTTTTTTTTTTTTCACAATCCCATCCAACCATCCAGCCTTACAACACCACCCCACCTCCGTAATCAAACATCTGCCCACCCAACCGCTACCTTTTTTATTGTCTTTTATTATTTTATGATTTTTTTGTTGATATATAAAGCTGTACACAAAAGTGTACAGTTTTTTTTTTTTTTTTTTTTTTTTTTTTTTTGTACTGACAGAGACATGTTTAAGGATATAAAATAGAAAATACAAAGTTTTTAGGAAAACCCATTTTAGCAGTGGCTGTGATCAGGTTATTAATATTCTTGTTTTTAAACGTCGGAAAAGCATGAATTATTAATTAGAAATAAATGGTTAATGATGATGTTTCTAAATACCGAAAGATGCAGACAGGAATTAAAATGTGTAAATAAGTTTACTTTAAAACTGAAATCTTGCCGTTTGTCAAATATATCTGTGTAAATTTTATTACCATCAATAATTATTTTGAGATCCAAAAAGTTAATTGATTGATTAGTTAGAGTATTTTGAGTTAGTTTTATATTAAGTGGATAATTTAAGGAAAAAACATTTTGTGGGTTCTTGTTGAGATAAAACGCAATATCATCTATGTAACGATAAAATCAAACACCATCATGGAAAAATTGCTTTTCATAATAAAAAAGATAGAGATCTGCCAAAATACTGGAGCTACTACCTCCTTGTGAGATACCTACTTGAGTTTTATACTCTTAAAAAAGACTGTAACTAAAATTACTAAGATCTGATAACTCAATATTATTCAAAAGATCCTGAAAGTCAAAAGTCATAATATTTTCTATTGAATCGAGCGATTTAATGTATTGAATTAATTGAAAGCTATTTTTAAGATAGTGTAAATTACACTGGTCTACAGTGTTTCGGTAACAACGGTCAAACTATTATTTTTATTATTAATTCTAATTCTTATTTAAATATCTGCAAGTAAATAGTCCCACCACGTCACATTTTTCTGTTAGAGTATCAGAAAATAGCAATTTTCCCGTTTTTTTTTTTTTTTTTTTTTTTTAATCATTTTCACAGTATTACAGGTGGTAACACTTCCTGCTGGCAACCCAGAGTCCTGGCAGGCCCAGATTCCCGTCAATCATGTTTGTTCCTTTTTTTTTTTTTTTTTTTTGGTTAAAGTATCAGAAAATGGCAAATTCCACCATTTTTTTAAATGATTTTTACAATACAGTCGACAGCAAAAGTATCCGAGCACTAGCCAATAATTCCTATGTCAAAATATAACACTTAATACTATTTTGTTAAATAAATCCTTGTCGAATCATGTTCTTAGACTGACTGAGAACATGACTCGACAAGGATTTATTTAACAAAGCATTATTAAGTGTACTCTTTTAGACGAGATTATTGCTAGTGCTCAGATACTTTTGCTGTCGACTATATCACACATGATAACCTTTCGTGCTATCAACCCTGCCTACTGGCCATCCTCTTTGCTGGCAACACTGTATTCGTACCTTATCTGATTTTTTTTTCTGGTATTCTGGTGAACAGATGTTTCTTGTTAAGTATGATTGTGCTGTTTTATAGTTAAAGTTTCATGTTCAAAATGGCAAGTTTTCTGTGTAGAACTTGTAAAACCGTACCCGATAAATTTTGCCGTATTTTTGCGAACTATTCATATTAAAATCACAAGGAAGACATTTAAAACGAGAAAAATGCCTATTAAAACGTTAAAAATGCCTATTTTTTTTTTTTCTTTTTTAAATAACAAATAATAATTTAATCATTTAGTGTATCTTCCATGTTTTTATGTTCTACGTAATCTACAATATGTATATTATCTCCATATTAACAGTATTCCATGCTAAATTAATAATATTGATAGTAATAATGCATGTCTTCTAAAGACTTTTGTACATTGCTTTCAGTACAGATTAAATAATCATAACAAAAAACTGTACGTGTTACAGATTTTTCACAATTATTTTTTAATTATGCATTACATAATTATTTGAAAATAGTTAATTTCATGTCTGTTATCCCCCCCCCCCTTTTTTTTTTCGACTAGTATTATCTACTTTACAAATACAATTGTAAATTTGTTTTAGATTATCCAGTAGACCTTTATTAGCATTGTTGTTATAAGTAATACATCCAATAGTGACAGCGCAAAATTGAATTGCCGATTTGTGAAACATAGGTATGAGAACTATATAAGGATTATTAAATTTATTGAAGGGAAGTTGAAGTAGTTTATAGTAATTATGTATTTTTCGGTTATTAATAATAAGGTCATTATTAGTTAAAATAAAGATGTTACTATTAGTTACTAAAGAGTTTAAAATAGAGATATTGTAGCATTTACAAATACTGGCATAATTATTAGGTGATTGGTCAATATAAGTTATCACAAAGTCATCCTGTAGTGATTTGATTAAGTTAAGAAGTACAGATGTTTTAAAAAACACCAGATTTGAATAATTGAGAAATAAAGCTTTTTAAATTTTTTAGAACACTAAAACTTTCCATTGAGTGAAGTAGGCAATATTATGAGTAATAGATATTTTATAAATAAATAAATCTAGGTCATAAGAAAACTGTTGAAAGATTTGTGGAATGCTATTTTTAATTGGAAGTCTGAATTTGGTGCCAAATTCCATGATATTTTTAAATTGATAATTATCAATAATATTGAGATTACCAACGATAATGTGTCCATGGTCTCTGTCAACATATTTTGAGAAAGAAGGACCATTGCATTTACATGTTACAGTTTGGTAAAAGAGGTAGACTTACATACATAATTATAATTGGATATATTTCTGCCAAGAGGAGGAGGATATTTGAAGGTATGAGATAGATTTAAATCTTTAATTAATAACAAACATTCTTTGTATATATACACATACATACACACATACATACATACATACATAAATACACACACACACAAACATATATGGGTCATTCTCTGAAAAGTGGGCTTTTTAAAAAAAAAAGTTAGCTCAAACAAAATTGCTCCAATTTTCTTTTTGAATTTTGTGCATATACACGTTAATAAAAATAATAAAAAGACATAAACAGTTAATAAAAAATAATAGGGCTGTGCCGATTAATCGATTAATCGGTCCGGTTAATCGATCAATGTTTAGTCCCGATCAATTTTTTTAATCGAGTTAATCGGATCGATTAATTCGATTAAAAATTTTCAAAATCCGATTAAAATTTTCAAACTACGAATTAAAGTAAAAATGCTGTTCTACCTACAAAATATTTTTTCACATATTTTCCTAACGAACATTCTAAGAAACATCTATCAAATAACGAAAAAGCAAAAATAAAAAAAATAAAAATAAAACCTCTCAAAAGAAGTTGTTGCACTTTTGTTGATACAGAAAATGGGGAGGACAATTATTAAACAAAATGCCGCTTCATCTGCATGCTGGAGCAACACCACCTGTCTTTAGCCTTCTACAGAAAGTGTTGGGTAGGGTAATAGTATTCTCAGAAACAAGAAGCTTTCAAAAAATGGAAATGCTAAAGATAAAAGAAAAGAAAAGAAGGGATTGAGATTTCCACTATCCCTCTGATGGGGGATATGTCAACAGAGTTTCATAATATCTTCAAGCGTTTATTGTCTGTTCAGAATTGCTGATAGTAACTATTATCGTAGAAACAGAGAATAACATTCTGTGTTTTAGTCCGAAGTGACAAAGAAGAACTAAAAGTATAAGAATTTGAGACTTTTATGATAATGATATGGAATTTTGAGAATTCATTTAAAAATAGTGACGAGCGAGATGGACAAGGCCTGCAAATATAAAACTAAAATATGTGTAAATTCACTTAATGTTTCTTTCAAAATGAATTGAAAAAATAATTTATCAAAAAAAAAAAAAAAAAAAAAAAATTAAACGTGAAAATATTTATATAAAATTAACACTTAAAGTCACCAATTATTAAAATTGATTCAAATTTCAGCTATGAAACAGATATACTAATTGACTGGACAAAAATTTAAAAAAAAAAATTTTTTTTTTTTTTAGTCAAACTTGTGAATAATATGTATATAATATATATACACAATATGAGAGTTTTATTCATCATTGAAATAACATTATATAAAGAAAAATGAAACCGATTAAAAATCCGATTAATCGACCGATTAATCGATTAATGAACTACGATTAACCCAGTTAAATCTCTTAATCGATTCCCACCCCTAAAAAATAATATTAACCAAGCTGTATTTGATAATTTTTGAAATAGTAATTATTTTTATTAATTAAAAAAATGAGGGAATGATTGTGAGGGAATGACAAATTTCTTCTAGAAACTACTTTATAAAAATATTATTACGTTTAGTTATATTTTTAAACACTAAATATTTATTAAAACATATTTTTATTAATATAATAGCATAAAAAAGCAAATTTGATATCTTTTAGTTAACTTTATAATGAGTGAGGGAATGACATATAATACAAATACTGTATTTCAATCTAACATTTGAGAGCCATATGCTATTCAATGTAAAATGTTTCCAACAGAACACAAAATGTTTTCTTTACTTTCCTTCTATATAAATTAAGTTTGACTTATATAAAGTACGTGCTGCCATTAATGGAGTAAGTAGGGGGAAAATTACAGTTTGATGAGGGAATGATATCTACTACCAGGGACAACAATAATAAGTGTTCTAATTTCTTCCATTGCACAATATATAAATGTAGTATAATGGATAAACATTTATTAAAGTATGTTTAATAAATTTTCAATTCAAATAATCTAAATAAAGATGCTTTAATACCATAAAAACCATTTTATTTACTTACATGTGGGAATGGGGACACTGAGAGGGAATGATATTTTGCATTTAAAAAAATATTTTAAAATTATATTTGAATTCCAATAACGAAAGTATAACAGTTTATATGCAAAACCAATTAATATTGATAGTTTGGACTGTTTTTTGTTTTTGCGCTTTTAAAAATATGCCCTCAAGACTACTGGGACATGAAATGACCACTTTTCAGAGAATCACTCATATATATAAATGATAGATATTGTAATAAAATTTAATCTTAAAATTTAGCAATTAATAGATACAAAACAATTCCAACACAAATTATTAGAACTGATTTCAACTAATAGGAAAGACTGACACAAAATTGTTGCGATATATATATAGAGAGAGTATTTTAAGAGTAAAATCTAAAAAAAAAAAAAAAAAAAAAAAAAAAAAAAAAAGTTTTAATTAATTTGAACCACAATTTTATAAAAATATAACCAAAAATCATTATATAACACACATACACTAAAATTAAGTAATAGGCTTTATATTTTAAAAGCCAATTACTTTTCTCAAAATAAATTCATAAAAGCTTACACATGTATATACATTAACGGCGCTTGTCATTAAACTTAGCATTTCGCTGCAATCTATTCTTTTTACTTTTCTGAGTATGTTCTCAAATTAAATAAGTTTTTTATTTTAAATTATATGCATAAAATAAGATGTGGAAGAAACAAAAATATTTCTCTAAGAAGCTACTAAGTAGTTTAATTTTTAATGTACTGTAATTACGATTACCATTTTGAAGCAAGCAAATTTGAGAACTAGTTTCCTTTTTAATATCTAAATAATAATTATTTATATTTATTTCTTGTTAAACATATTTTTATTTTTATTTATTTATTTAAATATGATTTTCAATTATTCAATTATTTGTGCTCGGCATCATGCAAGTGCACGGATACCTCGGATTTAAAAATAGCAGCACATTTATTTCTAGGTTTAATTAGCGTAGCGATTAGAATAGAAAAAAAAGTAATAAGTTAACTTTATCATGGTACACAGATTTATTACATCTCTTCCCTGCAATTTTTAAATTTTTGTCGCCAAACTAGTGATGGGTTTTTATTTTTATTTTTATTTCTAAAATTTCTTGTGTAAAAATGATTTTTGTTTTTTCAGTGCCTATTTTGCTAATACTTTTATCACTCAAAATGTAAAAAAAAATAACAAAATAATTAAATGTATTTCTTTTAATCAAATGTATTATTTTATTTAACTAAATGTATTTATTTTTATGGCAAAAAAAAAAAAAAAAAACTTGTAAAAGAAAATTTGGCAGCAATTAGGTTACAGCTAATATTTAAATGGATAATTTTAAAGATATTATGAGGTTATTATTTTCTTATTTAATTTAATAAAAAAAAAAAAACTAATGAAAAATTCAAAAATCGCGCTTTGAGGTGCGTCCGGATAGGTCCTTCTGTACCTGTAATCACTAATACACACACCTCTTATGTAGTGTAGATATAGATTATTGTTTATTATTATTATTATTATTATTTATTATTAAACACAAATTTGTTTTCCTAGAAATTTTTATTCTCTTCCTGAAAATAAATGCAGAAGAAACACTACCGATCATAAAGTACAAATTTTAATCACATTATATCATCATTATCAGAAGGTATATCAGACAAGAATAATCATAATTTTAGCCAATTTCATTGAAGGGTAATACTTTGGCATTTAATTTGATCCATAGAGTTTAGAATAGTAAAGAAACAATACTTTGTCGAATGTGACGTCAGGTTTTTTTTTTTTTTTTTTTTTTAACTACAACTTGACAATAAATATATAAAATAAATAATTGTTTTAAAAATAAAAAAAATAATCCTTTTAGAACCATATATATTAGCTTCATGAACTATATTGAATTATAATTAGGTCATTTTTGTGAGATGCATAATTTATATTTCTATAATTTTTTATTGTTAAAAAAAAAAAAAAAAAAAAAAAAAAAAAAAAAAAAAATCGTAATCCCTTTGACAACAAATAAATTACAGACAGTATTTAACTGGCTAATTTTGAGCTATTATGATGTTATTATTTTCTTATATTAATTAATTAACAGGATACTAATGAAAATTTTGAAAATCACGCTTTCAGGTGCATCAGGATAGGTTCTCACGAACTTGTAATCACTAATACACACACATCTTATTTTATTATATTATTTACGCGTTAATATTTTTTTTTTTCATTTTTTGTTAAGAGATAAATAAATAAATAAACAAAAAGAAACTGATCGCGTAAAAATTTATTTTTCAGTGACAACAGCTAAATTTTTATTATTTCCTTTCTCCATGGATTTTATGTCAATTTTAATTAAAATATTGAAATTTCGAATTAAAAAGTTTATTTTAACAAAATTATTTACAGGCTATATCACTCAAGAAGTATAATGTAGCTTATATATATATATATATATATATACAATAAATCTGTTGAATAGTTCCAGAAATTACCCTCCACATAGAAACAAAGTTTTATTTTTATATATTAGTACAGATAATCCATTTTTTTTTACATTCTACAAGAATAAGAAAATCCAACGTTAAGAAATGTATGAACAACATAGCTCTTTTTTCATAAAAATACCTGTTAAATATGTATTATTTATTCATCAGTCAAACATTTAATAAACAATTATCAAAATTCTATATCAAAATGATTTTATTAATTACTAATGAATCATTTGTTTAATTAGAAAAGTTAAACTTTCTGTAATAAAATGTGGGTTTACGAATCTTTCAATAAGTTTGTTTTAACACCATCTGTACACACACACACACACACACACACACACATATATATATATCTATACATACATATATATATATATATATATATATATCTGTGTGTGTGTGTGTGTGTGCGCATGTACGTATAATGTAAGCTTCCGTATTCTGCAAAAGCAAGCTGCATTGGTTAATAAGCACGAAAAATAAATTTTAAATTACTAGCCATTAACATTTTATTTCCCACATTTTTATAAATATTGCAGGGACTAAAATAAATAATGTACTTGCCTGAATTGATTGGAGAAAATTTATTTAAAATCGTATGATTTTAAAGAAATGCCCATTTTAATTTCGACCATTTTTTTTTAAATGTTCGTTTTAATTTCTTTGAAAAAGTCAAGGTAGAGTTTAAAAATAAGTTGTGTAATGTTACATGATATTTTTCTTCACCAAAAAAGGTTTAAGTGAGCTATAATATCAACGATAATTGAAATTGTTTGAACTATTTCACATTGATTCCAGATATATGTGGGAAAACATTTCTTAGATAAAATATGGATTTATTTCTCTGTGAACAAAACAAACTTCGCAATTTTCCTCTAAACTGATTTCCAGAATATGCAGTCACTTTCCTGCCGATTTTCGGAATATCATTTCACTACTGCTTGAATTAATTACTGAAAAATGTGTCATTTACGCAATCGATTAACAAAATTTGTGTTAATTAATGTTACTCAAAAATAAAAAAATAAATAAAGTTGCAAGGTTTTTTTTTTTTTTTTTTTTTAATTATTATTATTATTATTATATTAATATGTAGCTTCTTTATTTTGTTCAGGCGTCACATGGGACGAAACTCTGGAAAAATGCTATGAAAGAAGATGACATGTCCGAAAACAAAATTAAGCCAAAATCGTAACCACAGAATCCAATAAATAATGCAGTTATGAATATATATATATTAAAAATATCTGCATTGTTATAATGAAATTATATAAGATAGATCATTCAAAACGGAAATCATTGTAAATAAATTTCAAAAATCTTTCAAATAAATAGAATAACACAGTACTAGCAAATGTTTTGGTCTACTCAATATGACATCTGTTGTATGGACGATATGGACAATTTTCGTTTTCTTGTGTTCGAGGCTAAGTCATACCAAACATGTGCTTCTCATTCTCGATTTCCCTATGAATTTCCCTCTAGACAGAAATATTTCCCTACACAATGCAGACATTTCCCAATAAAGCATAAATGTAAGCATTATAATCCTACATTTTCCCCTTTAATAGTCACGTAACAAGGGTTTATTACCTAACGTGGATAAAGTCCATTGCAGCAACCATCTTGAGTAGAGAACAGTTAACTTCATTCGCCTGCATACTGATGCCGTATATCCATACCTTCCAACATCCTAACTAATATTCCGTAGTGTTGTTTGTCCCGCCCTTTCATTCTCACCGGTAAATTTCATGAGTAATATCCTCCAAATGCAATTTCTAGTAAATAAGATAAATACTCTCAAAATTCTCTAGTATAATTAAAAAAAAAAAAAAAAAAAAAGATAGAGAGAGAGAGACAAGAAAATAGGCAGTACTACGGAATATTAATTAGAATGTTGGCAAGTATGCGTATATAAACTCCTTTTATATAATTTCTTTAAAGAAGAAACGGTAAATATTTTCATGTCTATGGGTTAGGTATCAATCGAGTAGATAGCTCAGTTGTTATAGCGTCGTAATATTAAACCTATGATCACATGGTTCAGTCTATTCCTTCGCCAGTTTTTGCTATTATAAATATTATCTCAGTCAATAAATCCGAATTTAGAATATAAGCAGCGACTTTAATTGTTGCATTTAACTAAAGTGTTTTTAGAGTTTTATTTGAGTGATGCCAGTTGATCTTTCTGGAGTTTCACACTTGTTTGTATACGATTATTTTTACTTTCTCTTACCCATAGGGTCGAGAAAGTATTGTTTTAGGATCAAATTTTTGAACGTGAATTTTTTTTATATTCACATGTTCTAAGGTCCGCTGAATACGAAAATCATGCTTTTAGCGAATGGTCTCTGTGTCTGTCTGTGTGTCTATCTCTCTGTGTGTCTGTTATCCGCATATCTCAAAAACAAATTGTACCAGAAATTCCAAAAACTCGGTATTCTAAATGTGTATCATATAGGGATGCTACAGTAAGCTTTTCGTTGAGATGAAGCAAATGGTTCGTGTACTGTACTGGGACAGTCAAAAGTATTCAAATACATTACGTCTATGGGGAAAATTGCAGGTAAGTAGAGTTCAACATCTATAGACTGCACTAAACCAAATGAAACGAATATATATTTTTTGTAATAGAGAGAGACTGAGAAAAAAAAAAGTTTTTATGTAGGAGCCTCGCCTCCTGCCCTGGGGGGGGGGAGTCCATCCTCGAGGGGAGTAAATTTTCATGATGGAATTATTTTAAAAGAGCTCGCCAATACCTTTAACACGAATGGTTGAACCACTGATCTGCGATAATTTAAAAGAAAGTTATCGATTTTTTTAATTTTTTAATTTTATTTTTTTTAATGTAATATTGAGAATAAATTCCACTTTTTTTTTTTTTTTTTTATGTAATATTGAGAATAAATTCCACTTTTTTTTTTTTTTTTTTTTTATGTGATATTGAGAATAAATTCCACTCTTTTTTTTTTTTTTTTTTTAATGTGATATTGAGAATAAATTCCACTTTTTTTTTTTTTTTTTTTTTTGATATTTAGTGTTATACTACTTCTCTAACATGGAAATCGTCTGTATTATCATAAAAGATATTTTTTAAATAATAATTTTAATAAATTATTTTTAAAAAATAGAATTATTTTTTAATAACCGATTAAATTCTATATAAATGTAGGTGCATTGATGAAACGGGTGGTTGAGGGGGCGGTAGCCCTCCTCACACAGAACTAATTATCATATAAAACTCTTCCGAAGCCTAATTTGAATTGTTTAGCATATGTTTACATAACAGTACTCGTTATCTGACCTCTTAATCTCCAACCTGTATTTATAGTATTAAATTTCAGGGTAAGAGAAAGTCGTGTGAATGACGCACCACATTATTTCTTTTGCTTCAAACTTTCATTTTGTTCTTGTCTTTAACATATTCGTGACCGCGTGTTTTTGTCTTTTTCCGAATAAGGTCTGCCTTCTTACGGTTTTGTTACATAAATCCTTGTAGAATCCTGTTCTTAGTCAGTGTAAGAACATAATTCGATAAGGATTTATGTAACAAAACCGTATGAAGCATACTTTTTTTACATAGGGATTTTTGCTAGTGTTCGGGCACTTTTGTTACCGACTGTACGTTATAATTATACTTTTTCTAATCAAAGTATTTACATCCATAGTATAATGCTAGTAGAAATATGAATATTAGGTATATTTTTAAGAAATGAATAACATACAAATTGCGAATGAAACGTCTTTCGGTGGAGTTAGAGATTTTCAAATGTCGTGAATCTACGTCAGCTGTCGTGAAAGTGTTAATATTTTTTAGAGGGTTGTATTATGAACTACCGCTATTTATACAATATAGGAACTGGGGAAAAAGAAAAGAAAAAAAAAAAAACTGAAAAAAAAAAAATAGATAAATAAATATATAATAATAATTTATTTCAATTTTTATAACATTATTTCTAAAAAGAAATTTCTAAGTCAATAAACTAATGGGAGTTTAGATAGAGAAACTAATTCAGGAGATGCCAAAAGGGAGAGTAGAGCTGAACTTTTACATTTAAATTAGTTTATAACATGAACTGAAATTATAAAGTTCATGATATTTTATATGTGGGAAAATTAATAATTATAGTTTTTTTTCCCTTATTAATCCCTGATTATATTAAATGTTTTAAAGGCTTTTTTCAAATATAAAAGAATTATATATATACATATATTATTAATTATTATTGTTAATATTATTATCATTATTATTATTATTCATTCAGTTATTAAAATTTTGATACTTTCATTTTTCTTTCTAGTTTCCAGATAAGTACTTTATTTTTAATTATTTTATGTTTTTCCTATGTATATATATATATATATATACAAAATACATATATATACATATGTTTTTTTTAATTTTGCAAAATATTTAATTAATTCAAACTAAACTATATGATTAATTGATTATACTATATTATTCAAGATCTCATGATTCTAAATTATATTATATATTAATTGATTTGAATCTGAATTAAATAATATGCCATGGATATTTGTTAAAATTCCTTTCCTTTCTATAAAAATTTCATTATATTTAGCTCCTTCAAAATATTTTTTCTTCCTCTTTTTTTCTAAAAATAAAATGTTCGATCCAATAAAAGTTAAGATCGTAGAACTAATTCTTATAAGGTATTAAAAGAAAGAACTTAGAATGAGTTCATACCTTAACAAAAGTTTAAAACATTTATCGAGTTTCTGCACTTAATAAAGCAAGCGTTCTAACTTTTTTTTTTTTTTTTCAGAATTAAAGTACTTGGAAAATAAAAGTTGTAGATTCTTTTATTTTCTTTCAATTACCTAGTTCTTATATAAGTATTGTATTCAAAGTAAAGGGGAACATAATTTCCACATTTCAATTAAAAAAAAAAAAAAAAAAAAAAATTAAAAATTAAAAAATGAAGAGAATATTCTTAAAAGAATTTTTGATATTACTTTGTATTTTCTAATGACTTTATCAAATTTTTGAGTTTATCCTATTTTTGTTTATCAAATAATTTCTTTTTGAGATTAAATTGAATTAAATTATATTAATTATTTATTGATTTAAATTATTTATAAAATGCTAGTACGTGAAATAAGTAGATTAAAAATAAATTACCCTCTTTCTTTTTTCTTTTTTCTTTTTTTTTAAATATATACATTAGTACTATATATATATATATATCAGTTTAACTAATAATAACCTTATTATTAATAACCGAAAAATACATAATTACTATAAACTACTTCAACTTCCCTTCAATAACTTTAATTATCCTTATACAGTTCTCATACCTAAGTTTCACAAATCTCCAATTAAATTTCGCACTGTCACTGTTGGGTGTAACACTTATAACAACAATGCTAATAAAGCTCTACTGGATATTCTAAAACAAATTTACAAATGTACTTGCAAAGTTGATAATTTACACTGTCTTAAAAATAGCTTTCAATTAATTCAATACATAAAATCGCTCGATTCAATAGACAACATTATGACTTTTGACTTTCAAGATCTTTTCAATAATATTGAGTTATCAGATCTGAGTAATATCATTTACAGTCTTTTTCAAGAATATAAAGCTCAAATTAATCTTCCTTACAATTTTAAAGCAGAAAAATTTAAAACTCTTCTTAACTTTGTTATCCATAATAATTATATCTTCCACAACAACGCTATCTATTTGCAACAATTAGGCATCCCACAAGGAGGTTGTAGCTCCAGTATTTTGGCAGATCTCTATCTTTATTATTATGAAAAGCAAATTTGCAATGATGATGTTCGATTTTATCGTTACATCGATGATATTATTGTATTTTATCTCAACAAGAACTCACAAAATGGCTTTTCCTTCAATTATCCACCTAATTTAAAGCTAACTCAAAACACTCTGACTAATCAATCAATTAACTTTTTAGATCTCAAAATAATCATAGATGGTAATAAACTTTACACAGATATCTATGACAAACGGCAAGATTTTTGTTTTAATGTCAACTTATTTACACATTTTAATTCATGTCTGCATCTTTCGGTATTCAGAAACATCATCATTAATCATTTATTTCGAATTAATAATTTATGCTCTGCAAAGTTTAAAAACAAGAATATTAATAAACTGATCACAGCCACTGCTAAAATGGGTTTTCCTAAAAACTTTGTATTTTCTATTTTATATCCTTAACCATGTCTCTGTCAGTACAAAAAAAAAAAAAAAAAAAAAAAAAAAAAAGCTGTGTACACTCTTGTGTATATCAACAAAAAAATCATAAAATAATAAAAGACAATAAAAAAGGTGGCGGTTGGGTGGGCAGATGTTTGATTACGGAGGTGGGGTGGTGTTGTAAGGCTGGATGGTTGGGAGGGTTTGTGAAATTAAATACAAAAAAAAAAAAAAAAAAAAAATAGAAGGCTTGTTGCATTTGCTTTGTATTACTATGCAAACTTTCATTTTCCAATAAAATTTCAGATTTTTCCTTTTTGAGTTGTCAACTATATTTAATGTTCTAATTATACTGTTAAACACAATGTGATCAATCGGTGAATTTCATTGTGGCTTTGTGGTTTCAATGTTGTTCATCTGCTTAGAAATTTTGCATTTTTAAATCCTTATGGTTCCTGTTCTGGTTGTGGCAGGCTGGGGGAGTGTTGCCGGCGTAAAACTAGTGTAACCCCACAGGCAAGTCACAAGTCTTGCCGCCTGCCTCCTTCTTCCTATCTTGTGTTTCTTGGGTTGTTTTTTCATTAATTTTGATAAGTTTATGGTTTAAAGTTAAGATTTGTTGTTTTACTTTATTGATTCGTTTGTTTTGCAGGCTGTTAATTAATAGATCTGCTTTCTTTACATTAGTGTATTTCATCCACTGATGATTTTTTTTTTTTTTTTTTTTTTTTTTTTTTAATCTTATTGGTCATTGGTGTTTCAGTGATCTTGTATCTGTTGCTTGACTTCTACTATGCTTAATAGATCATCTTTATTATATATATATATATATATATATATATATATATATATATATATATGTGTGTGTGTGTGCGTGTGCGTGTGCGTGTGCGTGTGCGTGTGTGTGTATGTATATGTATGTAAACGTTCGGGTGGCTAGTTATGAATATACTGAGAAAGTTAGTTTCGATATTTTTTTCATCTATATTAAGTTTTATATAAAGTTTTTATGAAGGAAAATAAAATGATCTAATCAAATAATTAAAACATACTAGAATTCACACCAATATTTTTAAGAACTCTTATTGTCTTATTTTAATTTGTCACTTTGCTCTGTTGCCAGATTTAGGTATTTTTCCCCACTTTGAGAATTTTTGAATCTGCATTCAGGGGATGTATTTAGGGACAGGGATATGGTGGGAATATGTTTTGAAATTCTAAAATATTTCAGGAATAAGACGGAATTTTCGGTAAATCAGTATAATATTACTTCTTCCACAAAATTTCACAAAAATAAATATTCTCAAAATGTATAAATCAGAGACTTTAAAAAATTTATTTGATGATTATGCAATGATTCTCATTGCACTTTCAGAATTACTGTAAGCAACACTTAAAGACTTCTGCAAATAAAATTTATCCTGATTTGTATATAAGGTAATTCTGGATTTCTATTAAAGTTGGATGGATTTAATGTCACACTAGAGCTACGCAGAAGACAGTTGACTTCGGTCTGGGATTCCCCCCCCCCCCCTAGGATCAGTCCGGCGACATGCTAGCACAATATTGATCACCCGAAGGGATTTTCTTATTTTAGGAAATAATATTTTCTGGAATTTTAAACATATGTCTTTCACTTAATAGAACATACGCATTATACATAATCTTTGAAATAGTTACGTGTTATAAATATTCTGTTTTTCTGTTTTCCAATTTATCTTGTTTTTCATTCATTATTATTACTAAATAAAAAGTCTTTTGTACATATGTGGGATTTATTATAGATACAAATGATTAATGCAATATAATACATGCTCACATATGATTTAGGAGGCGCTGATGGAACTATGCTGAGAAGTTTACACAAATTTTAAAATTTCCGATAACCAATCTGTGAAAAGATATATATATATATATATATATATATATATATATATATATATATATATAAAGAGAAGTGTCTGTGTATCTATGTGTGTGTGTATCTCTGTGTGTGTGTGTCTGTGTGTGTGTCTGTCTGCGCTCTGGTGCTTACACTACTGATCGCAGAGCTTCCAGATTTGGCATATAGGTAAGTGGGACCCTGCAGGTGCGCACCTCATCGGGTTTTTTTCGAATTTCGAATTTGAATTTTTTAAATTAATGTTTTTTCGATTTTAAATATTGGCTTTAATGCTTCATTTTTCATAAATTTAATTATTTGATTGTAATCGACTGCGCATCTTAGCAACGGTTATTTTACTATTTATTTTTTGTTTAGTACATTCATTTGAAGGCGAATTTTTTTTTTAATTATTATTATTTATTATATTTATTGAAAATCAAATGGTATTGCAATAGAAATAAATTGTTACGTTTATGTATAAATTTTATAATATAGAAACTTTTTATTTTTCATGTTTGTAATTAATTCCTTTAAAAGAAAAATCTTTTTTGTTGTTATTATTATTATTATTATTATTTATAATATTTACTGGGTGAAAAAAATGGTAGTTTTTAGTAGAAAGGATTAAACTGATTAAAATTCGTTTGTTTTTCATGTACTTAATTCCTTTTAAAAGAAAATCTACTTTTTTATTTTATTTTATTGCACTGGTCGGAATCAAATCGTAATATAATGTAAATAACGGGGGCTATAAAAGACATGATTTAAAATATAAAATATATAATAGATGCTGAGATACAGTCATCTTTAAAATCGTAGTTCTTAAATAACAGAAAATCCCCAAGTCGTCGATAAACCCGAAGAAGCGAGATCTAAAGTGATTTCAGTTTTTTTTTTTTTTTTTTTTTAAGTTTTTATTTGTAATGTGATGTAAGAAATAAATACTGGTCCTGCTAGTTACGTAGCCTGCTAGTATATATATATATATAACATGAAACATTTTAATATTTAATAAACTTACTTTATTGTACAAACTGAAAAATCCTATCGTTTAATAAGATGTCTTTAAGTGTAAAAATAAAAATATTAAGTTTAATTTATGTATATTTCAAAACCGATTGATGCAGATAAGTCTGCTAGAATATTACGGAAATTTAATCTTTACGTTAAGTAAAATTTCTAGAAACAAATATATGAAATGAAATATCATTATTCCTTATTAAAATGAACGATAATATTATGTTAATAAAAACACTTTTATTTACAGACTGAATAACAATAGAAATTATTGATTTACAAATATACTATCAAAGTGATACTATAACATTTATACTATCATTTATATTTATTTAAAATTTTATAGTATTCACATCACAACAGAAATTGTGATAAATTGACTTATAAAAATATTTTTTGCAATTTTCAAAATATAAATTTTAAAAAACGGCACCAACTAATTATGATATTTGTACCGCTATCAGATATCTGTTTCACAATCGAAAAAGTTTTTTAAAGAAATAATTGAAAAAAGAAACATGATATATGTACTATATACTTCTTTGCTATGCAACTTAAATTGTGAATACTGTCACCAAGAATGAACGAAACAATCATCATATTTAAATCATCATATACATTTTCTCATTTTAACGATGTGTAAAAATCGAGCGCAAAGCAGGTGCAGACGAATATCATAATAACGCTATTAACGAATATATTAGCTAATCTTCCGAATATGTGAATTTTAATAGCTGATATTTCATCACAATATGCAAAATAATTATCAAATTACACAGGCCTACAAAACTGCAGTTCACAAAATTTGATTTGATGATTTTAGCTGAACTTTATGTTTTTGGATGCGCTGAAATCGAAAATGCAGCCCATGTTTCTCTACCACGCATAGATTTTTAACAATACAGAGTTCTTATCGACTCAATTTCTCACATATACCATCATAATAATAGATTGGTTGGTTGGTTGTTATGGTTTTAGGTCGCACTAATGCTACTGTATTACAAAAATAGGTATCCATAATTAATTAATCGGCAAAACGTACTATAAATCTAACCATATAATTATATTGGTGGAAGAATAATGGCAGAAATTATATAGGTATGCACCCTGTATTTGCAAAAATATATACGTGATAGAGAAAAACTGACTTCATTTTCTGTTTCAGCACACTGAAAAACTTAATGATCAGTCAAAATTGTAAAATAAAATTTTACATGTTGACCTGTGTTATGAATAATAATTTAAAATGTAAACTTGGATTTTAAAAGTGTTACAGAATAGTATTATTTTGTATTTGTTATTACAAAAATTTAAACTTCCAATTATAAGCATTAAAGATTAACAGCGAATTCCGTGTAACCATTATTGATCTGAACATTCTAATTATTCAAGTTATTGGTATTATTATTTATTAAAAAAAGAAAGAAAAAGAGGATACCTATATTTATATTATCGATTAAATACTTAATCCAAGCGAGAAATATTGAAAATATTTTAATAATTCACGAGGATCTTATGTGTTAATCACTGAGAAAATTTAAGCAAATAACTAAGCTGGCTAATCGGTTTTCTGTCGCTTTAATATTCGGTAAACGTTAATTTTAATTAACGATTTAATATTTAATAATAGTATCTTCTTTTAGGTGATTAAATTTGACATTAATGGTTTCAGATAATTATGTAATAAAGTTGCATTAACGTTATTTTTTATTCCACTTTTTAAATCAGATACTTTAAAAGACTCACTGCCTTACAGATACATATATACACCTTTTATTTTTAATTAAAATATTCTGTAAAAAGAGATTTTTAATGATTTTTTTTTTTTTTTAATTTTATAAATTATCATATTTCTTCAACTGGAATAGAATATTCAGACACAGGTAGAGCATTTATGCTTAAAATAAAAATTAAGGCAAAGTTGCATTTTTAATGTGCCTAACAAGAATATATTTATCCCATTGACAGGTAATTCCATGAAACAAAAAAGGTACATAAAAACAAAATTAATATTAATTTAATGGTTCCTAAATTAATTGCATGTGGTTTTAAATGACTAGACTTCTATTAATACTTTTAGATAGAGGAGACAGTTACGTTTATAGTAATACGAGATCTTATAATTGGAACATTTCTAAGGAAAGAAGCAGAAATTTCCATTAACGATGTGCTTTAATTAACCACATAAATATTTGTGTGTATAAAATCGTACACGTAATATATTAAATTTAATACAGAGAACATGAAAAAAAAAGTTTTTTTTTTTTTTTTTTGTACACAGTTAAAAATCATTATTTCTCTAAAGAAAGTAAATAATTCTTCTTTTTAAATACATTTTGCTAAAAAAAAATATATATTAAACTTTAAAGATTTAAGGGGGTCCGGGACACCAAATTTTTGTTTTTATTATTTATTGATCAGTTGCTGTAAATATTTTTTTCTGAAGTTGAAACTTTTTTGACAATGAAGTTGAGCAAGAAAGAATTTAAAAAAATAAATAAATAAATAAATAAATAATAAATAAATAAAATTTTAAAAATTAAAATAAAATTTTAAAAATGAAAAATGAAAATTTTTTGATAAATTTAAAATTTGTTATATCTCATGAACTAATGGTTCAATTTACAAACGTTCTTCACCTTTATATACAGAAATGAATCATCTTCAATTTGTCTTCAGGATTTCTGATTATAATAATAATTTTTTTAAATATTAATTTTAATTTGAAAAAAAATGCATAACTTTTGGATTAAAAAAAAAAGTTTTGCTCCTAATTAAAGATCCCGAAGACAAATTGAAGATAAATCTTTTATGTATATAAGATCGAAAGAAATTTGTAAATTGAACCATTAATTTATGATATATGACAAATTTAAAATTTATCAAAAATTTAAAAGTTTAAAATTTTATTTAAAATTTTAAAATTTTATTTAATAAAAAATAAGATTTTTTCTTGCTCAACATTATCGTCAAAAAAGCTTCAATTTCAGAAAAAATAATTGCAGCAATTCATCAATAAATAATTAAAAACAAGAATTTGGTGTCCCAGACCCCCTTAATAGAGAACTTCGAAACTTGACAAATAAAAACGGTATCGCGAATTATATAAATATCCAATTGTGCGAGGTTGATAAATATTGTGAAATTATGCAACATGCTTTTCAGTTGCGGTTCACATAGAGTTTATGTCGTATTCCACTACAAGTATTTACAGCCGAAATCACAGGTAGGACAATGCACGACCGCTTTCTGTTCAGCTGCCTCAAGAATGTCGACAAGAATTTTATGTTATAAGCGGCAGCTGCAAAATTATTGAAGAACACACCAAAATTCATATATATATACATATTTTTAATGCACAACATAAAGACTAAGATCAGGACTTGACAAATGTTTACTTATAAAAAACAGTACTAGGTGTACATCCATTAAATACGAATTATTAATAGAACTTCAATAATTTTGCTGCTAACTGCAAGGTATGTCTTGCCAGGTTTCGAAAACTTTGAAAATCAAATCTATTTGCATATTTTAGATTGGTATGTCAGTTGTCTCAGAAAATCTAGAACTCTATCACTATTTCTTTTGTTTTTTGCCGGTTACATTAAATCACTCGAATGATAACCGGTAGATTCTATACGTTGTTATTTATTTGTTTGTATCATCACCTTGAATGGTTTTACCATTTTATTTAAAGTAAACATAACGTTTATCATGCATGTTGAATACAACTTTGCTTAATTCAAATATTTGGAACTTCTGTCCATCTTCTCAAACGCTGTACCTATGTCGATTTTTAAAAATTTAGCTCACTAATTTCTCGATGCATACAGATTGTATAATATGCATCTGGGATACTTGATGAAAACCTATAAATGTAATCGCAATCGGTATATTGAATGAATAATTCTTTATTTCCTTATATTTATTAAAGAAATAATTATAAGATAAAAAACTTTTTATAAACCATGTTTTAAAATATTCTGTCGAATCATAGCTAAAGAACAAACTACATTAGCACTTTATCAATGCGTATGAAATCTGTGCGTATGAAGTCCATAGTGACGTCAATTTTTGTGAGATGCATAATTTAACTTTTTACAATTTTTTAACGCTCACGTTTAATTAAAATTATTTATTTTTATGTCGAAAGAAAATGAACTCGTATATATATATATATATATTGGAAACAATTAAATTATAGCTAATATTTTAATTGCTATTTAAATGGTAGAAGGAGGTTATTATTTTCATATAATTATAAGAAAACTATTCGAAAATTTGAAAATCGGACTTCGAAGTATTGTGTTGTCATCGGGTTCTAAGCTATGGTGAAAGTTACAAATGTCTAGCTAGTAAGGAAGTTAGTTAAAATTCGATTGCAGGATTTGTACCGGACAAACAAACAAACGAACAATTATAGAAGTTAATAAAAACATGGTAAAATACATGCATATTCTTATAAAGAACTAAATTGTGATCAAAGTTTTTAAATTACACTTTTTATTTTTATTTAAATACTTATATATATATATATATATATATATATTGAATACGTGAATATTTTCGTTTTAGAGTTTCAATGGGTTTATACATTTTGAGATGTCCTAAAAGCGATTTGATCACTTTTAAAGAAATTCTCTGTTTGTTTGTTTGAGTGTCTGTATGTCTGTGTTTAAAAAAAAAAAATGGGTATTGTTTCTCAGGATCCAAATTTACAGATTTCAACAAAACTATATAAATATATATATATTCTTTACTGTTACATATCTAGACGCTAATTAAATTTTGGCATATGTCGCCCGATAGGTGGTCGTACAGTGCTACAAGATATTTCATTTTTTAAAAGTTGCATATTACCTTTAATTGTGTATAAGTATTCGAAGAATGAGAGGAACAAATGTCATGGTAAGAGAAAAAAAAAGTGGATTTAATTGAGTGCATATCGCATTAGGCGTGTAGGGCTCAGTAGCCCGGTCGGTAGGGCGACGTGCATGTAACTCTGAGTTTGCGAGTTCGATATTACAGCCGGCCAAAGACCGTCGTGTACACTAGTGTTGGATGAGCAAGTAAAATCCATCGTGGCTGAAATGCTCTCCATGTACAAATCCAAATAATACCTCTGGTGTCAACGAAGAGGAATTTTGATCTTCCGAGAAGGATCAAAATTGAGACGCCATGTCTCCGAACCATCCTTCGAGGTACGTGCTAGACTGTCGTCAATTACCCATTGCGAAGTACTAGTGCGACGTTAAAACAAAGCAACCAAGCAGCCACTCTAGATTTGATGATACTGAGCTGCTATTTCCGCGATGGAAAATCTGAGCTTATGTGGCATATGAATGCACCTAACTTTGTATTTGTGATAACAATAACGAAAAATATACAGTTATTCAATTTTATTGTATACTGGAAGTCACATGGCGCGCTACCGTTATTCATTTTCTGAAAGTTTCGAAATGAATATATTTTAGAATAAAACTATTAAACCTAAACAGGATTGCGAATTCAAAATTTTTAAATTTTTGTCCACGTTAACCAGTCGGTTACATTATTTTAGTGATCAATCACTAGGAAGGAGGACAAGAATTAATGAAAATATAATCCCATAAATGCATAAAATGGAAATATAAACCCATAAGTTCAAGAAGAAGCAGAGGAGAGTTTGGGTTTCGACGGGTAGAGCGGATTAAACAAGTGTTACGGGCAGAACATACCCTAAACCTCTTCAAAATCATATGTTGCTGCAAAAAAGCAAAAAATAAGCTAAAACTTAACGGGAGAACCAAAAAAGATCTAATAATTTAACATAGTAACACAGGAGTAATTCTAGGGATATAAACAATTGTGCAGATAAACAATTTCTATTATTTAACTACGTTTGAGGGAAAAAAATAGTTTATTTAAAGTTTGAAAAAAATGCCTTTTTTTTCACTTTCTCAAAATCCTGATATTCATTTTTTTTTTTTTTTCATTTTATGAAAACTTATAGCTACGAGTGTAAGAAAATCGTGTATACTCGATATGTTGAAAAAAAAAAAATGTAATATGCACTATATTATTAGACTACCCCTGTAATTCAGGTATGTACAATTTCTTTTACAGCCAATTATTTTACTAATATTATAATTATGCATCTCTTCATAAAGAAAAATATGTTAGCTTACTGTAACTAAATTTACTCGCATATTGAATATGATAATTTTTAAATATCATGTTATAAGCTTAAAACATACACCGCTTTCAACAACTTATTTTTATATTTATATTTATTCTTATTTATTTATTTATTCTTATTCTTATTATTGTTATTATTTTTTTAATGAAATAATTGCTTTGACAGAAAAATACAGGCTATGCATTTCATTGAAAAATACTTTATTTAAGAAAAGAAAATAATGTTAACGAGATACTTAATTAAAAAGGATATCAAGACTAAATACATGGTTACTTGAAACGTGTTATTAATTTTTATTACTTTCAAAAATGTGAGTGTAATTAAAGACATCTATTTAGTATCACGTATAGTGATAATTGTTTTAACAAAATACATTTCATATCATTTTATTTTTTTAAAAGAAGTCTATTTAAATTAAAAAAAATAAATAAATAAATAAACATAAAGAAGTTTCAACTGTAATTAATTTATTTTTTATGAAAGAAACGGAGAATTATATTATTATGTGAAACAGTATAGTTCATTTAAAGAATAAATATCTTGTAATGTATTTTATAGAAAGAAGGGGAAAATAGTACAAGAATCTGAGCCGTAAAATAAAAAAAAATATAAAAATCTGGGTTTTATTTCAGGCAAAAGAAAAAGAACAAAATATTAATAAACGTTATAGAGAAATTGGAGACATAATAGTAATTTATATTATACTTTTAAATAAATACTTTGCACTTTCATTTCTGATTAACATTCTTCTTATAGTAACAAAAAAAAAACTTAATATTCTGTTAGGTCTACTGGAATGCTCTGTCATTTTAAGTTAAAAATGTGAGCTCGGAAATTTTCACTGGATAATATTTATATAACTTAAAAAAAAAAAAAAAAAAAGTAGAGTACCATATAAGTATATATATATATATATATAAAAAATGATAATAATAAATTAATATGCCATTTAATTGATGTAAAATACATCATTATAAAATTCTCATTATAAAATCAAAATATTTCTTCTTTTTTTTTTTTTTTTTTTTTTTTTTTTTTTCATATTGCCAAAATTCAACTGTCAACAAAATTTATAAAACCTTAAAAATTTAAATACGCATTATTTGAAAGTTATCCATCTAGATATGATATTTTTACCTACTTTTCTACATGATATAAAATTGTAAAATTTTAGTTTCAATATGTAAAATTTCCTATACTTTATGAAATTTAAATACGTGGTATATTGCAAATTTACTTATTAAATCGAGGACTATATAAATCATCGTCAAAAGTGTATTAGTTCGAAAAATTTGATATGTATAATAGACATTATTTAAAAGCATTTTAGTGTAATATATGATCATATAAGAAGCTTTAATGCTTTCCGCAAATTTTAAGATAGCTCTATCTCAGTGTCTGTTGATTAAAGATGCACCAAACTGCATATGCAAATTATTTAATTTGACAAGTTGTCGTGATTAAAATTTTTATGTATTATAACAGGTATGTAGCGTACAATATTGCTCAAGCTAAAAGCTAGCCGACGGCCCGATGTACATTTGAGCCCTTTCCTCATGTTTTACAATTTCGATAAAATAAACAAATCAACAAATAAATTACATTTTTATACACCAAAATTCATTTTACGAGGATACAAGAAAAAAAAAATATTCGTATATTCTACGGAACTGCATAACTATCTTCTAATTGGTTTTTTTACCTCTATTTTCAAAATAAAAAAAATATATAGATAAATAAATAAAACTTTCCACAAACTTACCCAAAAATGCAACATTCAGGAATATAGGAGAGAGTGGCATGAATGGGACAGTAGCAAAATTTTTATGTTTTGCATGCACAAGAAACTTGGCAATTTTTCTGATATATGGCACTACTGAGGTCATTCATCAAGTGTAGTTTCAGAATTGTGCTATCTATAGAAGGGCAGAAAAAATTAAAGTGTCTTTTTCTGCTGCCAAAGTAACTTTTAATGATTCAATTAGGTAGTGTTTAAAAAATTAACTATTTGCTTAAAATTGCTATAACTCTTATATCATGAAAAGGTATAATATTTTACTGTGTTTATGATATTCAAGAAGAATACTGACAATTGCTCATTAAACATATTTCCTGTTTTATACGATCATGTGGTGGTGGGGATGAATGGGGCATTCCCCACTATGTGCAAATTTAAAATTGTACGCAAGAATTATATTAAAACAAATCGTAAATAGATTTTCAATATTTTTGTAACCCATTCATCTCCATAGGAGGGAATGAATTGGACAATACACATGCATGTAAAAACAAAATTATTATTAAATAAAAATGAAATTTTTTATTAAAGTTAGTATCTTTATTTGTAAATGATTACTGAAGTGTGCTTATGAGCAATGTTACAAAACTCTGAATTACATATGGTGAACGTTATAAATAAAAACATGAAAAAATGTCCCATTCATCCTCACTCTCCCCTACACCCTCACTAAGAATCTCTGTTCTGATTTTAGAAATAAATTTTCCATGAAATGTCATTTCAGGAAAATTTTTATTTATTTATTTATTTCGATAACACAATATTGGATCCGCGCAGCACCTAAGTCAATAGCGCCTGAGCCGTCTAGTTGAACTGTAAATTCATTAATCCTTAGTTAGTGTTGTAATGATATAGACGTAATGATATAGAAGAGTTTCTTCTGATGCCAAATGATATTAGAATAATTATAATTACATATCTTTTGCTTATTATTTTTTTTTTTAATGTAACACTGCTTTTTTTTTTCAATATATATATATATATATATATATATATATATATACATATATTTCTAGTTTATTTTAATAGTAAAACATTTTTTTTTTTTTTTTTAACAGATAAAAACTAAATAAGTTTCAACAAAAAAATTATATATATTAAATAAAAATTAAAAATATTGCTTTCGAATTATAAAGATGACTGATAAATCAAAACAGTAAGCATTAATATATACATACATATATATATATATATATATATATATATATATATATAATTTTTAAATTGTTCTTAAATTTTATATATTTTCATATAACTAATATGTTTATTTAAGCTCAATGTAAAATGTCTTAGACTGTATGTAATACATGCAATTGAAAATATATTACACTTTACTATTCAACAATAACTTTCTAATTTATTTTATTATAAAATATAATTAATTTAATTTAATAAAAATTAACTAAATAAAAAAATTTAATTTAAAATTAAAATAATATTTAATTTTATTTATTTCATTCATTTATTATATTTTTAATATATGCCAATAAATAAAATATACTTCGTATAAGATTTATTCCATTTATAAACCTGCAGCCATTATAATAAATACATATTTATTTGTACGGAAATGCAATTATGTAACGAGAAAAATATTTTTATATAGAAATGTCTCACAAGAATAAATATTTTGTATTGTGATTTATGTATTCGCAAGATACATTTTAATGGGCACATTATATTCCTGCAAGATTTATTCTTTCTAATCATGTACTAGTAAAAATGCTAATATTATCAATATAAATAAAGCTTTCTAGTTAAATTAATCCTAGATCAGAACTAATAACAATAAATTTTATTCCGTTTGTAAATGTGTTCTTGTGTTTGTATTTTTATGTGTATTGATATGTTTCAGGAGAATAATAATGTGGTACAATGAGTCTTTTATTTGAATAAATTTATAGAGGTAACATTTCTGAACTAAGAGTATTTTTAAAATATTTATAATGGTACAGTCGGTAACAAAAGTGTCCGAACAATAGCAAAAATTCCTATGTAAAAAAAGTACACTTCGTACGGTTTTGTTAAATAAATTCTTGTCGAATCCTGTTTTTAGTCAGTGTAAGAACGTGATTCGATAAGGATTTTTTTAACAAAACCGTATGAAGTGTACTGTTTTTACATAGGAATTTTCGCTAGTGTTCGGACACTTTTGTTACCGACTGTATTCGTTTTACAATAGTGATTATTGAATTTCACATCATACAATGAGGAAATCGCAACAATTAAGTGTAATGTTTGAATTTGTATTACTGTATCTCCTTAAATAGGAAAAGAAATATAACAAAAATATATGAAAGAAATTTCAGGAAATACTGTGTTATACATGTTTAGGTTTTATTAAAACTAAGATTTAAAATTTTCTTTTCTAGAATCATATATAATATACAATATAGTTGCAGTTTTCCGTATTGGGCTAGCAATACAATGTCCCTTTTTAGTTACGTTTTGCATAAAATTGAACAATTTAATAGATTTGATTACTTTTGGAAGAATATTGGAATGTAAAATCCAGGCCCGATTCAAAGCTTTACAATATTTTGCCCTTGTTTTAAATTATTTTTTAAATATTAGGTTAAATATACTTACAATGCATTTTTAATGTTATGAAATATTTAGTTATTTATCAATATTCGGTAACGCATGATTACAAACTTTTCCGATCTTCCTATAAATATGCGTGCCAGAAAGTACCTATAAAAGTTTCCAATTTAAATATTCTCTCAAGGTAAATATGACTTATTAATCTGATTTAAATAATCTAACTGTAGCATGATTTTTATTGGTTATATACATTATTGTGAGAAGATCAATTGATTAAAATTTCAGGAAATTTAGAATAATATGTACTGAGAAAACAATGCAGCGACCTCTGTGAGCAATGACAGTACTTATCTGCCTAGGCATTGAATCAAAGAGCGATCGGATGACGTGTACGGGTAAAGCACTTCGTGAAACTTCCACATGATGCCACAATTTATCGATCGTAGTCACTGGTGAGTGATTGGGGGGGGGGGGCATTCGCTTTTTAATGATGAATCAGTCATGTTCGTTGGTGCGAGATCAGGAGAACACAATGGCTGGAGCAAAGGTTTAACACGTTCTGTATCAAGGAAGCTCCAGACAATACCAACAACTTGCAGTCGTGCATTGCTCTGCTTACGTATTGCGCTTTGGAGGCCTTGAATATACGACAGAGTGACGGACCTTAACTCTTCAGAAATGTAATCGCTGGTATTCAGAGTGGCGGGAATGAAAACAAGAGGTGATAGAGCCGTGTATCCAATGGTATCGCATACCACGGCTCCAGGTGTTGACCCAGTATGCGGCTAACAAAATTTTGATTACCCTCAAAACTGCATCACTGATATAGGCGCCTTTAATGTGTGATCAACGAGAAACCTGCACCCAGGAATAGCGTAAAGTCGTCTTTCAGAAAATCACAATCATATTTACAGCATCAGGATTGCCTTATCCGTATTTCACGACATTGTGAATAATACACATTGACAGCAGGGGTTCGACATCGTTACATTGTCCTTCACCTGCAGTGATGGTATGGGGTCCCATTGGATACACGTCTCGATTACTTCTTGTACGCATTCTTAGTACTCTGAATACCGGCCATTAAATTTCTCGTGAGTTAAGACCCGTCCATCTGTTCTATATTCAAGGCCTCAGTAGCGCAATATTTAAGCAAGATAATGCAGCACCGCAAGTTATCTATATTATCTGGACCTTCCTTGATGCAGAATGCGTTCAACCGTTTTCGCGGACCGCGTGTTCTCCTGATCTCGCCCCAATGAAAATGACTGTTTAATTGTTGAAAAGCGAGTGTGCCCCAGAAAAATCCTTCCTCTAAGGACTAAAGCAGAGAAAAGTTTTAAAATATCCTACAACAATAAATACGTATATATAGCCAGTGAAACACGATTCTTTGAGTAATGGGACTTCACAGATATATCTTACATTGTGTATTTCGCTTTTTACCCAATGCGTTTTACATGCTGTACAATTTATTCTGGATTTTTTTTTTTTTTTTTTTTTTTTTTTTTTTTTACTTTCTTTATCAGCTTTTGTGCTTGCAAGGTGTATTTTCTCTTGTCAATGAAGAATACATTATGTCGGAATTTAAACTGGAGCAGTAGCTCACGATATCAGGGACTTCTTTCTTAAACGTTTGGAGTTAATCATGCACTCAACCACGCCTCAATATCTTTATATTACTAAAATACACCGATTGGAAAAGTATATGTTCGTGAATGAAAGAATTGCTGAAATTATCCTAAAAACTTTGTACGACATACATTTATTTAAAAATATATGATATTCCCCAATGCGCATGCTGTAAAACCCTTTGCACTGCGCAAAAACGGTATAGAAATCACTTAAATCAGAGTTTGCTATCTCTGACGAATTAGCCCACTGTCACAATCACTTTACGCGTCATCTGAATGAGACATTCTTAACCAAATTTCAATGTGCAAATGGGGTCAAAATGAACACATATTACGAAAACGAGGGTAAAAATTTTGTTTTCTTTCATTTAGATTAAAAAAAAAAAAAAAGTGAGCTCTCATCGGGATTCGATCTCACGACTTTTGTCACTCTAAATTGTACACTCTAACCACTGCACCACAATGTCTTGCTAACTGGCCCTGTTTCGTTGGTTTTGACAGAAACAGCTATAACAATTACGGATGTATCTGCCGCCATGAGCGGTTGTTGTAGCAAATTTGCACTCTACCCTATGTTTGCAACCACGCTCTTTAAACTAATCTTGATTTGGTTTCAATAGTAATTCTACTGATTCATACTTCTCTTGTTAGCAGCATCCGGTGTAGCAATTATATAACTCAAATAATTATATAACTCAAATATCCGTAGAAGACTTTCTGAAACTGGCAGAATGACTATTAGCCGAAAAAAAAAAAAAAAAAACTTTTCACCAACCACGTGGATAAACAGAAGCTGTTCTAGGATAGAAAATACTCTAACTGGACAACAGAACACTCAAAAAATGGTCTTATTTACAGATGAAAATTATGTCGTAGTTTAGGAACAGCGGTATAAATTCGTCTGTAAGCTCAAAACGAACAAATTATTCTATTTCATACTTATCAAACTGTGAAAAATCCCAACTTTAAATATTTTGTGTTTTTTGTCATGCATGGAAGTTTGATCTTTGGTGCTAATCATGATAAACAGTCATAAATAGAATTCGAATTTGGTAATGCATTTGAACAAAGAACCTGAAAAGTGCGAGCTCCAAGGTAGGAAATCTTCAATAGAATTATCTGCCTGCCTGCAGTAAACGAATTAAGATAGACTGCAGAAAATCAACTACACTACAAAAACAATGATCGGCTATCACGATGAGTGTATCTCTAAAATTGTAAAAACCTTATGGACTACATGTCAAAACGAGTAATTATTATTATTATTATATTATTTTGAAAGACAAATTATTTCCTATTAGCGTAATGGTAGTCGTATAATTTCGCCTAAATTTTATTTTATAAGCAATAAACGGTTCTATATGAATAACATTTATTATGGCCATACATAAGCCATAACATACTTTTTCGTTTAGACTTAATATTTTTTTCTAGCAGTGTACGTTCCCTCTTGCCTCCCTGAAGTATTTACATAAATGTTTTTAGTCGTAAACTTCTCACTGATATTGATTTTAAAGACAAATATTTACGTTTGTATTCACCATCAACTCCAACTCTCGTTTGAGCACAAAAACTTGAAATTTTTTTTAATGTGAAGGTGTAACATTTCACTAAATTTGACGCGCTGCTTCTGCTACCTATCGCCATTGTTATTGCCAGAAATTTAACTAAAAACGACAAAGCTTACACTATATTAGATTTTTGCCTCTAGATATCAGAAGGTGCTCGTCAAATTTTGCTGGACAGCTATACCCTGACTTTAGATAATTTATAAGATTCTGTATTGAATCGAGAGTTAAAATTAATAACTAACACGGCCGTTAAAATCTCTTTTACTTTGTATACGTCAAATAATGTTTTTAGATGTCATTCAATAATACTTTATAAATCAGTCTACTTTAATTATAATTATTATTCTTATGCAACAACACAGTATGGCTGCGCTGATTTCTTTGTACTTCAAAAATTCGAAAAGTAAGTGATATAAATTTAGAGATATAAATATATTAACTCTAATTATATGAATTATACCTTAACTATAGAGAGAATTCAAGAAACATATTATACAAATAAATAAATAATTAAAAAAAAAAAAAAAAACTACATATTCTTGAATAAAAATAATAATAATAAAAAATAAAATAAAAAAAGGATGATATACAACTTAAATTATATAATTGTTTATAACAGACATTTTTTCAACAATTCTAAAATAGAAAAGAAGAAAAAAAAGAAAAAAAAAAAAAAAAGCAATTTCTATCGGATATTTTCAAAAGGTCAAAACTATTATTTTATATCTGTACTTGTGGAATATTACAAAACGAGATTAAAAAAAAAAAGTCTCGGTTAAATTTCCAAAGTGTAATAAAAGAGGTTATTACTATTCTTAGCATCAATATATGAGAAATGCTCAATGAAAGAAATCATATTTAGTTGAGTAGCTTCATATTATATTTTTCTCCTTTTTAATCGATTCTAAGTATTTTTTTAGTCAATAAAATGTACGGGTATTCAAGCGAGACTTTATTTATTTATTTATTTTTTATTTTATTTTTTTATTTTTTTAACCATAAATAAAGAAACCGTATATTTTCTGTATAATTTATATATATCTTAACAGAATTACTGTTTTAAAATACATAAAAAAAAATCTTTTTTTTTTTTTTTTTTTTTTTTTTTTAAGGTAAGACAGGTTATTCTAAATTGCTATCCTACCTTGAAAAAGACTTTCAATAAAATGAAGATTTCGGAAGCAACCAGGCAGACAGATTTGTATTTTCTGTTTATTTTTAAGGTAATGAATGAATATGAATTCTATATGGGGAAATAGTTAAAATAGTTTTATTTGATTTATATTTCGTTATAAGATACACATTTCTAAACTTAAAAGTTTGTGAATCATTAAAAAATAATTGCATGCATTATAGAAAAACTGTTAGTTTTAGCGTAATTCAATATTATAAATTTTAAATATATTTTTATAACGTTTAATTTTATTTCTTAAGAAAGTTTGTATAATAAAATTGTATTGTATTATATTTTACTAGTTTTAATTGCATGATACTTTGTTAAATCCCGTAAAGTCAAATTTGCTTTACTGTACCTTATCACATTAGTAACTAAAGAAAGACCAAGAATGATTTTTTTTTTTTTTTTTTTTTTTTTTTTTTTTTTTATGTTCCAATTACTTCCCTATGTGTTCAATTACTTTCCAATTACTTCAGTTAATTTTCAATTATTTCAATTACTTTTATATGTTCTATACTTAATTGTTCATCGAAATTTGGTTTGTTTAAAATCCGAGAATGACACCAGGATAAATGTAAAAAGAAATATTATTAAATAAATTTTTAAACACTAAGCCTGATATTTTTTATTATGTAATGCATCTTTGTTAAATATATAAGTAATATATATATATATATATATAAAACTACAAAAAAAAAAAAAAAAAAAAAAAATGAAAGAAAAACAGAATGAAAGAAAATGAAACACTCAATTTCATTTGAAGCACTTAAACTAAATAGAATCTACAGTTTTCCAGGAAAAAAAATCTTTTAAAAGTTTTAGCTCTTATTGGATTTATTAATTCAAAAAGATAAACTAAATAATAAAGTAAACAACAGCAATTTCGGAAAACACTTCTAAAAATTCAATTTCCCATTTGTTGCAAAGAAAAGTTTGGCTTGATAGAATAAAAACATTTTGTAAAGGAAACAGGGTTCAGATTTAAATTGTTTTACTAAAACAAAAACACATGACGAAAAGCTGCGATTCTCTCCGTTATGTTTTTAATTTAAAAACTTACTTTTTTTAAAAAGCTTCTAATCTTATTGCTTACATTTACTCGAATTCTTTAACACTGAAATTGTTACAAAATTGTTAATTTTTCGAAACAAAGTTTTATAATTATTATTATTTTTTAAATTTGTATTTAACTTTTATTTTTTTAATAAAAGCTGTAGATTTTACTAGATTTTAATTTAACGTGCTGCACGATATCAATTTGTATATATAATTTTCTTAAACATAATTGTTTTTAAAGATTTAATAACAGAAATTATCATTTTGAATTTTTATAAGTGCACTGTATTCTTCTATATAAAATTACATCTCATATACAGACATCATAACCACACGCGTATTTGTAGAAAACCGCAATTTTCATTAAAAAAAAATTCACTTTAAAACACGTATAAAATGATACATTTAATTCAAATCATTAAAAATACATCGTATCAAGGCCTTTCGCCCTGAACATCAGGGCATCATAAGGACAGATCCATTTTTACTAGAAGAACAGTAACATTTGATTTACATATACACAAGAACCATATTACGGTTACAGTTATTATACATGAAATAGACGAAACATGTGATTGATCTATGTTCAATTGTTTCACCTATTTCATGTATAATAACTGTAACCGTAATATGGTTCTTGTGTATATGTAAATAAAATGTTACTGTACTTCTAGTAAAAAATGGATCTGTCCTGATAATGCCCTGATGTTCAGGGCAAAAGGCCTTGACACGATGTATTTTTAATGATTTTAATTAAATATATCATTTTATAAGTGTTTTACAGTTATTTTTTTATGAAAATTGTGGTTTACTGTATTCTTCTGTTTTTAAAATTTTCTATACATTTGACAAAAAATAATAACTGTAATACATGTTCTCATGTGAATAAATTACACTAAATAATAAAAAAAACACTATTATATTAAAAAAAAAGATTCAATGTAAAAGAAAATGATGATAATACTTTTTAGATTTACAGTGTTTTATTTCTGACGATTTTACATAATTTCTTGCCACAGAAACGTTAATTTAAGCAAAATAAGTAGCAGAGTTTAAATATTTTATTTTTCTTAATGTTTCTAAAAACATATTAAACACTTGTACATGCTAACAGTAAAAAAAAAAAAAATAACCAAAAATTTGATGTTCAAAAACTTATTATATACAAGCACAATAAGATCTAAAAAAAACTAGCGTCAAAACTGTTTCGCTTCTAAATAACAGTAAGGCTGTTCATGACACAATAATAATGATAATAATAAACTTTTGCATTGCAATTGGGCCAATTATTTCTATTAATGAAGGATTGTGCTTTCATTTCGACCCCCAAAAAATTATGCTACAGATAATAACTTATGGTGTTTGCACATACGAATTTTTTGTTTCTTTTATTTAATATTATATGACCTTGCTATTAATTACTTGACTAATTGAAATAAATCTAACAATGATAGCATTACTTCAGCTTGCACGATTATTATATTGATTGATGTTTAGGTATAAATGGTTCAGAATCCAATCATTGTAAAATAAATAAATAAATAAATAATAATAATAATAATTAACTTTCGTGAAGTGAACGATAGAAAATTAGACGTTCTTTCATAGGCACTATTAAGAAAGTGAACTGCATTATTATCTACTAGATGGTAGCACTAGCTGTGTTCACTGAGCTTCTGACTTTATATATATATAGGTATTTTTTATGTAATTTATTATTATTATTATTATTATTTTAATTAATGTATTTATTTTAGTTTTAACTTTTGCCTTTAATATTTTCTTTAACTTTATTATTAGACATTTTTTGTTTGTAAATGTTATTCAAGAGAATACATTATTAATGCGGATTTAAGTGTCATTCAGATGGATACTTTAGAGTCTTACGTTATTGTTAATGGAGAAATGCATGAAGAGATTCTTCATAACATTTCATAAACATTTTTAACATTTTGACTAGCATTTTGAATAATATAACAAGTAATAATATAATATATTGATATATGATAATTCTTCATTACTTCAATTGAATTTAAATATAGTTCAAAAGACAACTGATAATTACAAAACTTATGATAATTATAGAACTTTACGATTATCAGTTAAGAAAATATTATTAATAAAAAAGCAGCAGTGTCGTGAGAACATAATAAATGCATGCTCATATATTTTTTATTGATATTTCACAACGCAGTATTTATTTATTTATTTTTATCATGTAACAAAATTATTATTATTATTATTATTATTATTATTATTTTAATCTGAAATTTTATGTAGTATGTTTCAATGTCTATTTAAAATATATCATAGAGATTATAAACGTTAAAAACACTAAAAAAAGTTATAAGAAATATAGTTTGGTTAATGCTTATTAAAGTCATAAGAAATATTTCTATTGAAAAATAATTTATTTTGCCTATGTTTTAGAAGTTTTATATGACGTATCTTCATAGACCGCACAATTTTATAAAGTTTTTTTTTTTTTTTTTTTTTTTTTTTACTGAAAACAACAACAGTTAAATATACAATGGAATATCGTCTTTTATTTATATATTACTAAGAGATGGAATAACGATATAGAAACTTCATTTTGGTTGTGTATTCTCACCATCAAAAATTACACATTTTTATCTTTTTTTTTTTTTTTTTTTCATATTCCTAGTGTAGTTATTGTGAAATAAGTCAGACATGGTTTATTTAATTTACAGCTTCCTGTGACAAATAAAATAAAATCTATACAAACTATTCTAGTTACTCCATCATGTATTTAAGGCTAAACATCAGTCGGATTCATCCTTTCTTCTTTCACTTGTTTTCCATAAGGCTGTACATCTGTCAGCTCTCCCTTTCTTCCTCCCCATGTTATCTAATGGGATTTTGTCGCGTCCTTTTTTAAAAATATCTCATTTGAAAATGAACTTTTTGAATTATGGTTTTTGAATATTACTTTTTGAACAGGTCGTCTTTTAGCGTAGTGAGCAATTTTTTCGAAAAAATAAATTTAAATATATTACTTAGAGATCCACACTTAGAGTCCATAATTTACTTATTGAAATAAACTATTTAAACTATTTCGAAAAATTGCTCACTAAGCTAAAAGGCGAACTATTCAAAGAGTATTATTCAAAAACAGATTTTGAAAAACTTCATTTTTGAATGATATATTTTTGTAAAACGAAGCAACGAAAACCCCATTGGATAACATGGGAAAGGAGAAAGGGAGCTATCTGACTGATGTACAGCCTTAAGGAAAAGTGGTTTGTTCAATCCCAAGTCGCGCTTGTCGACTTATTTGTTTTCAGGCTTCCTTAGTTTTCTCCCGAACTTACGTAAATATGGGCTAGAACTCCGCAAAAGGATCCTCTAAGAAGGACACATATTTAAACCTAGGACCCTCTTGCTGTTAATCTGCCTTAACAAATACCAAAACACAACACTTATCGGATTTTTCTTGAGTCGTATTATAAGGATATCTAAAGCATAAATTGAATTAAGCCTTTTTAACTTAAGTATATATTTATGCCTAGGACCTTAGTGTTCTAAACCGCCTTAACTAATAACAATACGCAACATTTATCACATTTTGCATGCTATATTCACTTTTCTGTAAGGATATGTAATGCAAAAATGCAAAATTTTAAATTCATTTTTTATAATCACACATTTTGAAAATGTCACTTTTTAGCTTAGTGAGCAATCTATAAAAATAAATAAATGAATAAATGTATATATTTTGCTTGATTAAGTAAACTTGCACTGAGAAATATATATATATATATATATATATATATATATACGGCCTTCATTTAGAACGAATAAGTAGTCATTTTCTAAATCTCTAAACTAGAAATATAGGTTTCCGAACTACGCGTATAAGGTACGTCAATAAGCTTAAAAGACGAAATTATCGAGAATTTCCAGTTTATTCATTTTTAGATGGTGAACAATATTGTAAATATTCTGTATCCTTTGTATTGCAAGGAATTCTCTCTTGGTTTTCTAGAATTGGGTCATAAACCAAGATTATAGTTGCTAAAACATGCTTCTTGTATTCACATTTATTTGCTGAGATTTATAAATAAGTTTGATCTCTATAATATAGACAAACGTTCTAGAATTGTGATAGGGGTTTTTTGAACTCGCTTTCAAAGGGGACTAAAATTTATAAGGATGATATGGAACTATTTTTACTAGAGCCACAATCTAGATTCTAGATGTCAGTTAGAGAATTTTTTCTCAGTGTGGGACTGTGATTTTCAATATCTAAATTAAATATTTAAAAGTATTTTAATTTTCAAACTACAAAAGGAATATTTAAGTTTATTTTCTATTTTAATTGTTCACTAAGCTAAAAAGTGACATTTTCAAAAAGTAACATTCAAAATGCAGAATTCGAAAACTTCATTTTTGTGATGATATATTCTTACAATACAAAGCAAAAAAAAAAAAAAAAAAAAAAAAAAAAAAACTACATAAAATTACATAAGGATGGGGGAAGATTAAATTTTATTCAATCGCAGCCTTAAATATTATTTAATATGCAGAGTAGATTCTGTCCATATATATATATATATATATATCAGTTATTTCTTAGTAAAAAATAAAAATAATTAAAAATTTATGCAACCTATAGATGTCTGTATGGTTGTAACGGAAGCAGTTTGATACAATTTATGGAGGACTAAAACTAACAAATCGACATAAATATCTGTTACTTTCAACATTTTGTACATAAGGAACAATTACTATTCAGAATGTATTTTATACATATATGTCGTTATTTCTTAATAATATTTAAAATTTTGCGATTCTCTATATTTAAATGCAGTTTGAAGTCTAAATACATAATAATTATATCAATTTCACATTTTTGAAAGTATTCCAACAACAATTCCTGCTTGCGTTTTTATTATTTTCCGTAAAAACTCTAAAGAAATAAGAAAGATAGCAATTTTCAAAATGTATTTAAGAATTCCTGTTATACGTTCTCACGCAAGTTCGTTTCGCCGGCAGCTGTTGCCAGATATTTCTGCATAAATTATTAATACTCGTAAAAGTTTAAAGCATACATTTACCTTTTATTTTAAATTTGAATGAGGAATAAAGTATTCATAAGATTTTTCTACGAAAAAGAAATTCTTTAAAAACTGTAATTTCGTTTCACATAAAATATGCATTGTCTCGACAAACTAAATAGTGAATTAAATTTTATTAAATTTTAAGCATTTAAGAATATTATTTTATTGCTTTCAATAAATATAAATCACTTTTTTTTTATTTTCGGCTTTACATTATCACTTGCATTGTGTTTTAGGATATGCCTATAAAGTACATTTTTTTACTAGTGGATTTGAAAAACATGATTAATTCAATAATTACTCATAATTTTAATATTTTGACTGTTTCATATTTTTCAAACAATCCCTTCTATGAAGGAAAATTTCTCATTGTATATGTAAAATCTACGTATACTTCGATTTTAAATATGTAACGTGCTTTATACTTAATGCTGTTTATTGTATATTGAGATCATAAGTAAGGTAAAGACACCAGTGCTCGTCACCCTTAAAATCTGCTCCAGTATTCACCACCTTCACGATGTCGTGTAAAATAATTGTTAATTAACAGTTATGGATTAGAAACCACCGGCACTAAATTACCTAGAACCGGAGAATCCAGCTCGAGCGGATTCAAACACACAGCTATTAATGAACGGTTATTTTAGCATGTCTTTTGTGAGGGTGACGAATACTGGTGCAGATTTTAAAGGTGACGAGCACTGGTGTCTTTACCTAATAGCTAATCAGAAAAATCGTTTTAGATGCAATCGCATAATTAGTATTCATTTACTTTATACATGGAAATCACGTGATACGCAGGTAGAGGATAAAAAATATTCTGAATCTGTTTGTTGTATGAAATACTCAAAATGACAAACCAAATAAAGAAAGAGTGAAAAATAAAGGCGTCAATTCCTGTAGGCAAGAATTCGAAAAAAATCGCGAAAGAACACAACTTAGAAAGAATCCCACGGAAGGTATTTCCGCCAAGTCTAGGACCTTTATGTAAATAATCAGATATCAAAACCTACACACTGAAAAATTTCGTAAAACAATTTGAACAATTTCATATTCATTTGAACTTAATTCGGTAAACGCTACTTTGAATTACGAAAGTATTTTTCAATCGAAAAGGCAGCACCAACTTACCGTGTGCGCAATAGCGGTGATCTTGAATAAATTTTGCTTAAGTAACGGTTTCTGCCAATATAATGTTGCATGCCTAACATATGCTACTATGTTACATTTCTGAAGCATTATTTAAAATACAGTTGTTACAAATTTATGAGTGCATTATATTTACGTAGGATGCTTTAAATTCCATGCTATATGCCCTTCTATTTAATGTACATAGTAAAGTACAGCAGAATTAGTGCATACAATATATTTCGTCTAACTAAATTAATATGTTTTCTGAAGGACTCTATTATTATTATGATCATGCTATTTTCCATTCCTGTTTTAATTTTCCTGTTATTTTTAATTCCTTTTACCAAATATGTGAGTTGAAAACTGGAGATCACGAATATTTTTTTTCTATGTCAGTAAATATTATGCACTCTTTAATTGTAATAACAATAAAGAAATTTTAAATGAAATCTTTATTACACTGATTAATAATGTGAATTCTGTAACCAATATATATGTATACAGGGTGAGCCAGAACGATTAATTGTTCAAAAGTGTACTTGTAGGTCAGGAACACAAAACCAAGCAAGAATGCTATAGAAATATATAGTACTAAATGCAATTCAGCTGCGCTACATGTCTACAAAAGCATAGAGAGAAAGGTGCGAGACAGGTAACAATTAAATTAATTTATTACACAAAGACGAATTTACACAACTGTTTTGTTTAAAATAAAGCCTTAAAGCATTGAAAGAAAATATACTTTCATTTCTTTTTTAAGAACAATATCAAGTGTAGATATATCTGGTAAACGAGTTGCCCATGTCTGTTCATTGCAATTAGCTGCTCCCTAAACTAAGTACATATGCACCATTCCATAATGCGTGTGACGATTCATCCTTCCTTACGCTTATACACACAGAATACACTATTCGTCGCTACATCTTCGCCAGCTTACCTATCGTCATCTAGCGCTATCTCTCGCTTCTATATTGTGGCGATATTTTCAGAGCTTTCAACGTCTTAATTGATAATCCGGAGGATTGTTAGTCCCTGCCTTCTTTTTACACATCTATCTTTTCTAGATTACTTTTATTCTTATTTATTCGTGAACATATTTAAGGAGAATTACTACAAAAATTATGTGATATGGTAAAAGGGGCGGGTACTAACAATACTCCGGATTAGGTTGGCAGCTACGGAATTTGTTCATTTACGATTCTAGCATGGTATAGTATTTCAGACCTACATAGAGATTGTTGAACAAAAGTTTTAAATCATACTGCATATAACATGAAGCTTTGTATACTAAAAGTATTTCTTAACCTCTTAACGTATCCGCTCGAGTTAATTCGGGCAGTGACCACGCCCCTGCAGGTTTTCCGCTTAGTATTTTACGGTACAAGAAAGCACCAGTCAGAACCAAATTAAAAATAATTTATTTGGAAATATGTACTAAATAAATGTACATATTATTCATACATTTATTTTTAATTTGTTTTCACTAATTAAATAAAAATGTGATCTTATGTGTGTGTCTTTGAAAAAATTACTATCTTTAAGTGGTTGATGTATGTCCATCTATTAATATAATATCATGTAGCAACAATTTTATCAATTTGATTTCAATAGGTAAGCAAAATACCGTAAAGTATACAATATTAGAAAATAGTTTTATTACTTAAAACAAATATTAGGCAATTTTGCTTCAAAAGATTAAAATCTAATGAAGACGGATTTCAATAATTAAAAAAATATATTTACATCATACCCTAACCAAATTAAAATGTGACTTGTATTATAACGTTTTTGCTATGTATGTACATATTACAAAACATAAAAAAATCTTGATCTATAAGTTATTTTGATTTACATGTTCTCCTTCTTATAATAATTGATAATAAATATCTGAAATTTATAAGAATGATATATTTGTTTATTCCTCTTATTTATACTAATATTCATGCTGTATAAATATTTAATAAATAATCACACACGAATAATAACCTAGCTTCTAGCTAGAGAAAAGCAACAGATAAATTTATCACAACACTATTACTTCTCAAAACAAGCAGAGTATTTTTGGTATGAGAAAGCTTTCAGTGGATATTTTCTGAGAAAATATTAAACTGTATTTTTACCTAAAACACGGTCGTTGTTATGTAGTTCTTGTCTCAGTTGTCCTTATTTTTATATCGCTTGAATGATTTCTTGAGCATTATGGATGTAAAATGAAGGAAATATCCATATTTGGATCGTATTTTTGAAAAGGCTTAGAGGAAAAATAAATAAAAATAGAATAATCTGTTTTTGATTTTTAAGAAAAGATTTAATATATATATATATATATATATATATATATATATATATATATACAAAAGATAATTTAATTAAATAAGATAAGTCAATTTTAGTTTATTATTCTGCATAAATGAATGCCTTTACTTGATGCGAGAGACATGTCGTAACTGTGTTTATTCCTTAACAAATGTTTTAATATTTATTTCTTGAAATTTCTTTAGAACAGTTTTATTATAGGACCTCTTTGGGGACATTTAAATTTTTCTTGCCATTTTGCGATGAATTAAAGTAACTGCCTCATTTGCTTAAGTAAAGCTTTATGCAAGAAACGCCCATGCTACTTCGGTGCCAAAGGCCTTGTCGTACTAAAGCTGTTCCATTTCTTTAACACAATTTTCCTCAATTATATTTTAAATATTTATTTACTTGATGCGAGAGACAGAATAAATGGTCTTAATATACAAAAAAGTGCGTTAAATAAATAACTGATACTTTACCTTAAAATATGAGGTGAAGTTCCTTAGCAACGCTTACAATATTTTTTTTTCCAGGTTTTATCAGAATTTTAATTATATATATATATATTAAGTTGCTGACAATGGGGTAAAATATACTGACATGCCTAAGGTTAAACATAGCAAATGATGACGAGTCGAAATGTTTGACTGAAAGCAACGGTCCTGCTGTACTATCAAAGAAATAATCTAAACTAATAATAATAATAATAATAATGATCCTTAAAACGATCCCAAAGCAGTGTAAGCACATGTACTTAGTGTATTTAACTTTTTAATTGTCGTGTGACTAATTGTTGTATCATGAAAATCTTGTGTTTGGGGTTTCATGATACATCGGTGAATCACCTTAAAATGCTAATTGTGAGCTTAACCGTTAGGCGTTATGGGTGTGTTATAGACGTTTTACGCGTTATAGGTGCAATCTATATTATTTGATAACATTGTTGTGTATGTCTGTGTGTGTGTGTGTGTTTATGTTTATATTACAATTACATAAACATCATAATTGTAATCTTTAAACTGAACGTATACTATGAAAACATTTGTAGCCATAGAATACTTATCACATAAATTCGAATATTGCTTATAATATTAAGAAACAATGTAACATAAAAACTGCATTTGAAATTTCTTCTGTCGAATTACTTGCAAATGCCGTAAATCAATAATTTTAACATATTGCAGTAGAAGTATTTTCTTATTATTAACAATGACGTCCGCCTTTTGACATCTTTCTAAAACGCTATATTACTTAACAAAATGATTTTAGTATTTGCGATTAAATTATTTAATTTTTATTCTCTTCAGTCTATACTGTAAATGCCACAGACCTGTATACATAACCCCGGCAAACAAATTGTTAACATCGAATGTGTAAAACCGATCTTTAAGGTAAAGTACGATTTTAGAGGAATGCCAATGAAAATGATGCAATTGAAAATTGACGTCGAAATGAAATTAAGTTATAATAAAGACTTGAAAAGTGAATTGACTAAGTCGAACTTCACTTATTAACTTTGAAGGCTAATATGAGGATGCACAAACAACCAAAACTTTAAAATTTATTAGCAGAATAACCAAACAGTCCATGACATGAGGAGAAACCTAAACTAAAAATGTATAAACTATTTATTATATTAATTTAAGAAAAATAAATTATAGAACCACAAGCTGAGTGGTTCTAAGCTTTCCATTAACTTGTATTTAATTGTAAATGATGACACAGTACTTTAGACAAACACAATTATTATTTATTTAGTTGAAGATGAATATTACTTAAATACAAAATAGAATAAAGCTATACCTACATATTAATATTTACAAGATACAAGTTGAAATACAATATTAGATACAATATAATTAGACTAGATACACAATACATCATTTCTGAACATTAATTCCACATTTACACAGAATGCTAGCAATGACTGGCCAACCATAGATTAACTTTAATATGTTACCACTTCAGAATAAGCTTTCATTATATTTTTAATCACAGTTAACTGTTAATCTGTAGTTATTCTAGCATTTTAGTACTTACAAACTTTAACTCTCTTTCACACATTTCTTACATGTTTGGTAAATTATGAAATATTGATAAATTAGCAGTCAGCTCTCAGTGGTTTCATCATTTATAAAATTTCTTACAGTTTAGTACAATCAATAATCAACCAACCAAAAACTATTTTTTTGTTTACTGTGTACCAAGTATTCAGAATTATTTCAAATATGAATCTACATTTTAATGACAGGGAATTTGACACTTCCTAAGGAGATTCAAGGAATTTTAACCTGTCTACAAGTGAAATGTTAGTTTTTTTTACATACAAAAACTTCATTTACTTTCAACTAAGCCTAAAACGAGCTTCCAATTTAAACTTTGCGTTGAGGTTTGTACTTATACCATGACAAACACAACATTAAACAATATTAAATTATACATTTTGTTTGTTTTAATTTTTTAAAAATAGTATTGGAATATTTTAACTCTATATTACAGCCAATTACTGGGCTGTTTCTCTCTCACACTCTGTATGTTAATATTGAATTTAGCATGCATTTTACTCTAAAATCTATATGACTTTTTGGTTCAATAGCATATTAATTACCAAAATACTAAGACTTAAATTTTCAACCTTTATGCCCATCTAATGCACGGTCAGATATAGACGAAGAAGGAACAAATTTACCAATATAAATTCAAGGAACATTCTTTTTTTTTATTATTATTTAAAGCAGAGGGGAAAAAAGAGAAAAAAATCATTTTACTCATTTAGTGTACATTTGTATTTTTTTTTTTATGTAACATAAAAAATATCTGAAGGGTTTTATATTATTTATAGAATAAAAATGAGGAATTAAAGAAAATGTTCAAATAAGTTGTTTTAATAATTAACAAAATATTGTAGTATATACTAAAAGTGACTGTATTAAAAAAATAAAAAAAAATCTTCACAACACTAAGTATTTACATTGAAATCTGTTCATATATATCTCTCTTCTATAGGGAAAGTGTTTTTCGATCTCTATACAATGTATACTAAATTAGTTGTAATATATGCAGCATAAAGAAATTAAAATTTGGATTAATAAATACGCTTTAGTAATAATAGTTTAATAAATATGCTTTGCGTATACCGTAATGCATTGGAAATCATTCGCGAGTATTTATCCTGAAACCAGTTGCGCTGTTTATGCCATTTCCGACAGAGAGTATGAAATAGTGTACTTGCTTAGATTTTAGGATTCAAGGCATTATGTATTTATTTACGAACAAGATAGTGCATACAAATGGACAGACAGATAAAATAATTCGAGTTATAATCAATTATGAACATCAAAACAGGAATAAACTACTACGTCAGAAGCGCCAAAGAAAAATTATTGAGGTGCATACAGCTGTTTCGGTAGCCTAAAGCGTACCGTCTTCAGTGCAAAAAGAATGATTCTTTTTGCACTGAAGACGGTACGCTTTAGGCTACCGAAACAGCTGTATGCACCTCAATAATTTTTTTTTGGCGTTTCTGACGTAGTAGTTTATTCCTGTTTTTATATTCCAACGCCAAGTCTCCTGCTATTATTAATTATGAACATCATTAGTAAATATTAAAAGACCATATAACAAATTGAAATTTACTGGCAGCAACTTCTTGTTACATTGCTTAAAGGATCGAAATATTTCTGTGTAGCCTCTAAACTAGTCTGTAGTGCTAGTCAGAAATCATGAGATTGTGCTTCTGCAATATTTATTTTATATATAAATTATACTTATTTAACAGCACATTCGTGTTCTTTATACACAGTTTTTTTTCGATAGTTATACTATTTTCAATAGGAAAGATTGCAAAGCTATTAACATATATTAGTTTCAATACACCAAGAAAAGGTACTATTGTAGTTAGATAGCGACCAGGCGAACAGAACTGCCAAAGTCACAAATGCATTTTAATATTACATAAGAGAATTGACATCTTTGATGGCAAGTCTTAAGTAGATTTCATATAAAAGCCTATATTTCCATTTAATATTTATTAATTGAACTATATTAGGTTTGTTCAAATAAAATATATATTCAGGCAATAATGCTTATGGTTTTCTATATATTTTTTACACATTTGTATTCTTTAAATATGGTTTTCTCAGTTTGCATTTTTCCATGAATTCATGTTCTTCGAAATGCTAAAACCTCTACAAATAAATAAGAAAAGGCATATTTATTATTATTTTTTTTAATATGTTTGAAGGAAAATACTTAAAAGAATTTTGAATGGGTTTTGAAATTTAAAAAAAGTAGTTTGTCATGAAAAAAAAAAATAAAATAAAAAAATAAATAAAAAATAAATAAATAAAATCTAAAAACTGCATGGATAATAAATATTTGAAAAAAAATATGTATATGTATTTACAATATTTCTTTTATTTTAAAGATATTGTAAAAATCTATCCTTATTCTTTATATAGGTTTTATTAAACTCTAAAAAAACTATATCAATTAGTTTCTAAAATATCTGTAGGCATTCCAACATATTGAGGATCATACATTCATTAAAAAATTAAAACCGAGAAATCACAATTTAAAGATTTGAAATCTGTAAAAACAATATATCAAAAACCATAAGACTTCTTGCCTGAATACGTATTTTATTGAATAAACCTGAAATATTCAAATTTAAAAATCTTAAATGGATATATAACCTTTTATGTGAAACCTACTTCAGTAATGGCGTCAAAGGTACCGAGTACTCTTAAAAATATCAGCAAGAACCAAACAATAATGCGGTACCAATTGATTATTAACACTTTCGAACTGTACGTAATTGTTTTATCATACAACATTCAATATTCTTTGCCTATGTTATCACATAATAGATAGATAACAGGACTGAAAGGCGTACAAGTAGTATAATTGAATTCATAATTACTCTTAAACACAGTTACAATGTATTAAAATGTTTAACGTAAAAGAAAATCCAAACCATAAAATATCTGAATATTTTAGTTTAGCCTTGTAAATCTGAAGGAGAACAACAACATATTCTATACAAAAAAATATTTTGGAAAATTATGAATAAATTTCAATTTCTTTATAATTTTTATTTTTAAATTTACTTAAACTGCATTTATAAAAATATCGTAAAACGTAATGCATTGGCATTTTTTGTGCCTTCCTCAACACAAAATAGTTGTACAGTAATATTATTTTAAACAGGAAACATTCCATAATGAACTTAAATATGTATTTATTATTATTATTATTATTCTGAAAACATTTTGGTCGCCTGAGGTGCGCAGACGGACAGATAGACAATCGAACACAAAGATACGCAAACTGAAATCATATTCACACTTAAAAATTGTTAGAATGTGTTAAAGACACATAATGTAAACGAAAATGCAATTTCAACAAATTTCCAATAATAGCCGTTAATGTACCTCAATATTTCTTGCGTGGCACAGTAAATATTAATGTTCATAGAATACATTCTCTTATGCTTATGTCTAACATATTTCAAATTTATTAACATTTGCGCAAATTAAAGTTTTTAAACTTTGGTTTATAGATATATCTCTCATAGAAGGGAATACTTTGGAATACTTCGTGGTGTCCTTGTACACAAACTAGTGATGGAATTTACTCTATTTTCTATAGGAAACGTGCGACTAAAATATTATATATGAATTTAATTGAGATTTGTGCAAAGTAAAGGTATTAATATACGGTTTTAAAAAACCTCTCATAAAACCCAATGCTTTTGAATATTTTTGGGTGTACTTGTACACAAATCAGTAGTGGTATTCACTCAATTTTTAATAGGGAATATCTGATAATAAACATGAATAACATATATCAGTTTCAAGTTATTAAAATTCCATGATTATTTACGGGAGTTAGAGAGCGGACAGATAGACAGACAAACCAAAGTCATTAACGCTTTTTAACCTTGTTGAAAAGTGTTTAGAAAGAGATCTTATACATATTTTGTAGCATTTTAATATTACACAATATTTGTAATACTACGCTTGATTTAATATTTATTGCAGCATTATTCGATTAAATTTGTATCAGACTGAAATCGAAACTAAAAAATATTATTTTATACATTCTACAAAATTTATTTATTTATTTATTTATTTTTCATTGCGAATAAATAGGACATTATAAAAAATTCAGCATAGTGAAGTCAAGAAAAAAAAATAAACATAAAAAAATAAATAAAATATATAAAATAAATGAATAAAAATATCTCAATTCTTAAGGACATATGTTGAATTTATTTTTGAGTTAAATTTACGTATATATTTAACTTATGACATAACTTTTTAAGATGAGAATCAGAAATGTTCATCTAACTCAACTATTTATGCAGCACATTTAGTAAAATTTTAAGTAAAATGCATAAATAATTTAAAAATTTACATAATATGACTTTCCGAAATTATATGTTGGAATATTTTGAAATTCTTATTTTTAATACAAAAATATATCTAGTCCATTAAACTCCATTTGTATGTATGTTTCAATATGCCAATTTTCCATACTGGCTGATTTGAATTTGTAAGATTTTATCAGAATATTAGGAACCCCTAATATTCTGATTCCCCTAGTATTCCGCTGAGTGTTTTATCTTATGAAGTTGGTTATATGGATTAATCAATTGTTTTTCAGAAGTTTGTGTATATAAGTTAAAGTGTGAATTTGGATAGTTACCGATTCGAGTGACGCCAAAAAAAAAAAAAAAAAAAAAAAAAAAAGCTATTCAGTAAAAATTAAAATATGCATTAAAAATATTCAAACATATATTATTGATATTAAAATTAAGAATTAAATTATATCTTGCGTATCAAAAAGGTTAGTTTTAAAAATATGTAATTGTAATTACAAACATTTACATTAGTTATGTTTTACTTTTTACTGAGTAACACATAATTCTGAAGTACAATTCAAAGAAATGGTTTTTAGATATATTTCAAAAAGTACAGCTTTCATTATTTAACAAATTTAAACAACATTGATTTTGCACGTTTTAAATCTGCTTAATGTGCAAAATATTAAATATTTAAACAAATTTAAAATTTATTAATATTTATTTTTACTTCCTCTTACTCCTATATTATTTTCGTCACAATTTCCTAGAAATATTCTCGTCACAAATATTTAAAATCCAGTTTCTCTTATATGTACACGTTTTAACCTGTTAGTAGTCGCTAGTTGGTCGATTTGCGCCCATCTTCTACAGTTGCCAGATTTTTTTATTCAATAGCCACCAAAAATTTTAGAAGTGGCATTTGATATACATAAAACGCAAATAAAATCGAAGAAACGTCGGTCACACCACTTCTTAAAATTATTGGTGGCAGTTAAATAAAAAGTGCGCAATCTGTAATAGGTGGCGCTGTCTATAGCGACTACTAACGGGTTAAGAACAGCTGAATCCAAAAACAGGTTTTTTAGCGGTTGATCTTTGTGTCTATATGTGAGTGTGTGTCATTTAACAGCTTACCTCAAGAACAAAAGCAGTAAGAAGTTCAATTAGGTTTTCTAAAAAAGTATCCTATAAGGATGCTACACTAAACTTTTCGTTGAGATCAAAGTAATCGTTCGTTTACAAGCACATCCAAGATAATTCAAATGCATTATGTCTATGAGCGAAATTTCTAATAAATGAAGTTAAACGTCTACAAGCTGAACTAAACAAAATAAAATGAGCATATATCCTTTAAATTCATAAAAGCAACTTTAGTATAAAATTTGGTGTGAAACATATTTAGCATTCATTTGTATATCTACCCAAAATAATTTTAATTTATTAGGACATGCGTCGAAAATTCTAGAAATGTATATCATATTTAGCTATGTGTTTTTCTTATGAGACAAAATTTATGTACACAATGTGGTGTGTGTTATGGACAATATAAAGATCTACCCAAAATTAAACAGATGCATTCTTGTCTATTGAATGTGAGTCATAGTAGTACTTCAATACTTTCTATAATATCGACAAGAAAATCTCCGGAGTTATTTAAATTGAATTAACCTGTAAATATTTAATCCAAAAAAGTTTATCACAAACTTAGTCTTCATGCCTGGTGTTTGATTATTTTAATTATATATATATATATATATATATATATATATATATATATATATATATATAATTAAAATAATCAAACACCAGGATATGTATATGTGTTTGTGTGGGTGGGTGTGTAAAGGAAGGTTTTATTCTGTAAAATTTATATTGACACCTGTTTTAATTAAAAATAACAAGTGCTTTAAGCATAAATTTGTAAAATTTTATTTAAAATTATTTAACAGGGTATCAGAGGATAAGATAAATATGTCAACAAGTGTCTAGACTCTAATTTGTTAGGGTATATTCTTTTCTTTCTTACTATTTATAATGTTTTATTTATTTATTTATTTTTGATTAATATTAAGTTTTCAAAATACAGATAGTGTAAGAAATTTTATTAATATTTAACAAACTGTTTAAAGATATATTAATGGTGTTCCACCTCATTAACACTGATAAAGGTTATTCAGGTGACTTTATGTCTCGGGTAATTAATATTGAAGACCTTAGTTTAAAATTTACTCTCCGCCCTTTTTTCAGGATACTCTAAAAGATAAGAAATTTCTGTTTTTTTTTTTTCCTTTCACCATCAATTTCATGGGGAAATACTTCTGGTTTATTTGTTTTTATGTGCCATGATGAAAATGAGTAGACATTATTTTATAAAAATCTGGTGTGAAACATCCGCACGATTTCCATTACCTACTATTACACGTATTATATGCATTATTTTTTAGATTATGTGATCAGAAAATATAAAAGTGACCTAAAGAAGTAAAAACCTAAATTTTTCCGGTAAGAAAAACTTTATACACACGTAAAGACATATAAAAGGAAGCATACATGTAGCGAATTAAAAAATATGAAAAAAAAGAAAAAAGAAAAAAAAAAAAGAAAGATATTTTTTTGAACACGAATTTCTGAGATCTAACACTAACCTACCTAAAAAGGATGACTCTTAATTTTTCTCTTATAACCACATGATACCTGAGAAAGTAATGGACTTATATAACAATTTTCAAGAAAATCGTTAGAGCCGTTTTTGAGATTCCAACTTTTACCAAAATCCAATTGTTTACCAGAAAACAATAATTACATACAAAATAATATTTAAAAGTGATTTAATATGGTGAGTTTGAAAAAAAAATCGTTTTTAAAGGAACGCTCTTGCAAGACCTGAAATTTATAAATTTATGCAGGACGCCTATCAATTTTCCTCAACTAACCAACTATATTATTCGAAAGGCCATCTAATAGGGTGTTTCTATAGCAAGTTTGAAGAAAATCGTTAGAGTCGTTTTTGAGATATGGACTTATGGTTCCACTTTCGGTTTCCGATGTCCCACTTCCGATGTTTCAATTTTCACCAAAATTTGGAAAATATATCTGCCCACCAGAACTGTCTCAATTCTGAAGTTTTGTAGTTCTATCTTTATTAGTTACGGAGATATGATAGCCAGAATATTCCACACATACACACACACATTCTGGTCAATTGCTAAAAAAACACATTTTTGTACTCAGGGGAACTTAAAATGTGTAAATCAGGTGAAATCTCGATATCGAATTTTTGGACCGAATACAATATTTCCATTACCTACGGTAGTAGGGTAATTGAAGTAAAAGTAGTGGTAGCAATTTTTTTTTTAAATTTCTCATTCATGAGAGTGTCCTCAAAAAAGGGCGGAGAATACGACCCCAGATACATATATATTATTATTATTATTATTATTACTATTATATTGTCGTGCAATTTTTTCATCTATGAAAGCGAAATAATACATAATTAATATAAATATTAACTCATATCCATGCAAATATTATTTTCTTGCTTATCTCTTTCTACGTACTTTGAGTTAAATTTATTTTTTGTGCTTACTTGTGTTTGTTTATGTTTTCTATTCGTTAATATGTTTTTAATTACTAAAACATAGAAGTGTATAAGTTTTACATCGCATTTAAATTTTCTTTTTATTGTTAGCATTTGTTTCATATAATCTAAATAATGCTACATTTGATTAAATTGTTTTCAGTATCCACACTTTTAAATAGGTATACTTCATATGTATGTATGTTTAAGGGAATGTTTGCATACTTATGCATATATCGGCTAAAGTGAATTTTGCATCTACTAGTCAACATGCTAACAACCCTATTTGGCTCTTATTATTATTTTAGCATTGCTTAAACGGTGATTAAATTATACACAAAAGTACACTTTACAAAACAGTTATATCTTTAAATATTACATCCATTATTTATTGTTAAATTATTGCAAACAAAAATATTTGAATAAAGGATATTTAATTTTATAGCTTATAAATTACATCTAAATTTAAAATTGATATCGCAAATTTACTAAACGTAAAAATGCATAGCCTGTACAATCTTCATATACTAATTAAGAGTTAATCAGTTAAAAAAAAAAAAAAAAAAAAAAGCTGTTTGTTATAAAATTAGTGCAAACTCCTTATATAAAGATTTATTATTTTTTAGGCACACAAATAGATTAAAAAAATGTAATTTAAATAGTAATACTATAATATATAAATTTTTAATTATATCCAACAAAATTATTGAGTACATTCCAAATAACTGTATGCTAACAGTTCTCTGTGTACTATCATAGGCTGTATTTTACTAATCTACTGCATTTTTTTAACTGAAATAAACTATGGGTTATAATTTCTAAATCTTTAGAATTGTGACTTTAGGTCCGCCTTGTATATCTGTGATTAAAAATACATAGTTTAAATTACAATTTTACAACCTTGTTTTTATTTATGACAATGCAGGAATCTCTTCTTAATCTTAAGAATTATAGCATTAAACAATAGATAATATCAACCTGTAAAGAGCTAAATTATCTACATTTATATTATATCCTAGTCCTTGAAGTATAAATTTCATTTTAAAAACAGCGAGGTTAAGAAATTTCATATAACTTCTAAAAACTGAGTGAGAATCATGACAGAAAACTACAAACTCGAAAAGACTTATTTATTCCAAAAATGTGTTCCGTGAAGAAAAACGAACATTATAATAAGAACAAAAGTGTATCTGTTTCCACCCTCCCAATTTTCCATTCCCTTTCTTTCAAGGGGTGAAGTTCTATTGCTGGAACTGTACCACGTGATTCCACACCTGTACGTTTTTCATCAGAATAGATTCCAGTTCAGTTAGTGTTTATGTTTTGTAATGTAGAGTGAGATTAATTCTCGCTCCCTTTTTTTTTATTTTACTTTTACTTTCTTTTTCCATTAAATGTACGTTTTAAACCCAAAGAACATGTCAAGATTAATTTCTTCGTTATATTAATAATACAATTACTTTACAGAGAAGTTAATAATGGTAATTTAGAATAAAATATTCAGCTAAGTGGACAGCCGACTCCTCAGAACAGAAAATGGTAAGCTCATAATTTTCATTACTTCTGTTTTTGAACAAATGAATAATTACTTTCATTTTATTTGATTAGCGCAGAAAGCGCAACCGAGTGCATAAAATTAAATATTAATAAAAGATTATGAACGACTGACCATATTAAATAAATGAAAAATGTATCATTGTTCTTAAGTAACATATTAAAGCTTACCTAGATTATAAATTGTCTGGCTGTCCTAAAGATAAAGGGAAAAGTATATAAAAGTAAATTAATATGAAAATAAAACATGAATATTAAATAATATTATTATTTAAAAAAACAAAAGTATTTTTGTTTAAAGTAAAACAAAAGTATATTCAGTGTTTGAAATCATATTAAGAAAATGCAAAATAAAAATTAAATGCATTTATACATTTTTTGAATTAAGAAAATTAAGAAACCCTGTTTTCTGAAAAATTGAAGAATTAATAATATCATAAAAACAAAACAAAATAAATTCTTCTCAATGATATAGTATTTACTATAAATAAAAAAAATCAGAAAATGGCATCCTTTAAGGAAAGTCCAACAATTGAGAAACTAAATTCTGAAAATTATTCAGTTTGGAAGTTTAAAATGCAAATGTATATTATGATGGATGAATTATATGAGGTTATTACAGATGACCCGCCAAATCCTATAACAGATGTATGGCGAAAAAAAGACAATAAAGCGCGAGCAATCATAAATTTGTTCATTGATGACGCTCAAATCATCCACATCAAACAATGCCAAACAGCTCTAGAAACATGGAATAAATTGCGTGATATCCACGAAAGAACGAACTTAAGTAGTAAATTATACTTATTGAGAAAATTATATAGCACGAAGCTAGAAGAAGGTGGCGATATGCAAATCCACATAAATAAAATGTTGGAAATCATAGATAAATTGAAATCAATCGGGGAAGAAATTAAATTCGCGCACATTTCTGCACTGTTACTATGCTCCGTACCCAAAAGTTATGAAACCTTAATTATAGCCCTTGAAGCTCTCCCTGAAAATGAACTCACACCTAACTATGTTAGCAGCAAATTGCTAGATGAATTCAATCGTCGAAAAGAAGCCTCCGAAAACAATTCAAATTATTCTAAAGCTTTTCACATAAATAAAAAACAACAGTGTAACAGTAACTTCAAAAAGGAAAATAAATACTGCACTTATTGCAGGAAAACCAATCATAATAAATCGGAGTGCTGGCATCTTAAAAATAGAAATGCTGATAACACTAAAAACAAACAATTTAGAAATAAATTCAGAACAACCAATTCCTCACAGTTAGTGACACACAATGATGAGTTGCCACACACACATACACAACAACAAAGCCATTCAAAACAAATGAAGCAAATAACATCACAAACAAAACAAATGGCTTTCACGACTCAAAACACAATGACGAACAACTTTATAATTGACAGTGGTTCCTCATCGCACATAAGCAACAATATAGACCTTTTCGTTAATTTAGATGAGTCACAAAAATCGCAAGTATGTGTAGCAAACGGTAACACCCTCACTTCACTTGGTTCAGGAGAAATAAAAATTGAATACCTAGATCCAAATAAACAAAAAAGGGAACTAACACTAAAGGATGTTTTATATGTTCCAGAATTAAAGGCAAACTTAATATCTGTACACAAAGCCACCCAAAATGGCTGTAAAGTGACATTCACTAAACAAAAGTGTTACATCGCTATGAAAAATGAAACAATTTTAGAGGGTACAAAAAATAACAACTTATATGAGTTAAATTTCCCCATGCCAATAAACAAATATAACACATACCTGACTGAAGAATGCCAAAATCCTAACTGTATTACTCTATGGCATAAACGCATGGGACATAAAAATTTCAACTCCATTAAAGAACTAAACAAAAATCAGTTAGTTCTGGGAATAAAAATCAATAACTGCAAACACGAGATAACATGCGAAACTTGCATCAAAACAAAACTGACTGACACCCTGTATCCAAAAATTGCAGAAAATAGGGGAAAACAAATACTAGAATTAGTACATAGCGATGTTTGCGGACCTATTCAGGTACCAACAATAGGTGGTAAATCATATTTCTTAACTTTTGTTGACGATTATTCTAGGTATACAATGATTTATTTTCTAAGTAAAAAGAGCGAAGTAATCGAGAAATTAAAAGAATACGTCAACTTTACCACAAACAAATTTGGAAAGAAACCAGAAACAATAAGGTCAGATAATGGTGGTGAGTACATGAGCAAAAATGTAGAAGAGTTTCTTAAAGAAAATGGTATTCACCATCAGCTCACCGTACCACATTGTCCAGCCCAAAATGGGGTTGCGGAAAGAAAGAATCCTACACTAATCGAAATGACACGTACACTTTTATCAGAAGCTAACTTAGACAAAAAATTGTGGGGAGAAGCTTTAAACACCGCCAATTACCTCCAAAACAGACTACCTACAAAAGCCACTACAAAAACTCCTTACGAATTATGGCATGGTAGCAAACCAAATTTAAATCACTTAAAAACTTTCGGCTGTAAAGCCTATGCTTACATTCATAAAAGTAAACGGGGTAAATTAGATGACTAAGCCCAAGAAGGCATTTTTGTCGGCTATGATAACAGCGCTAAAGCGTATAGAATCTACTTGAAAAATGACCACGTAATACTTGCAAGAACAGTTAAATTCATTGAAAATACTATAAACAATTCAGGAGAAAACAATGAAATAAAATTACTCTCAGAAAATAATACAAATGAACACTCCGACACAGAATCGCATATAGGGCGCGAAATTGTCAAAATTGACATAAGTTCACCAGATCAAAATATCACTAGTGAACACAACACAAATGACACCTTGACACAATAAAGGTGTACCTCCCGAAAGGCTTATTTACTTAGCAGAAAACTTTGAGGCTAATGAACCTAAAGATTATAATGATTTTCTCAACATAACAAACCCACAAGAAAAACAGAACTGGTTAAGCGCAATGCAGGAAGAAATGAATTCCTTAATCCAAAACAAAACATTCACTTTGGTAGAACCTCCACCAGGAAGAAAAGCAATTGGGTCCAAATGGACTTATAAGGTCAAATATGACACCTCAGGCAAAATAGCCAAATATAAAGCAAGATTGGTAGCGAAGGGCTTCAGCCAAAAATATTGCGAAGACTTTCACGAAACTTTTGCCCCGGTGGTATCCCATAGCACAATTAGAGCTTTTTTAGCCAGTGCTGCTCACAGAAACAGACAGGTTCACCATATTGATATTAAAACTGCCTTCCTGCATGGAGACCTAGATGAAATAGTATACATGGATTAGCCTAAAGGCTATATTTCACCGGGAAACGAAAATAAAGTATGGAAATTAGAAAAAGCCCTTTATGGTCTTAAGCAAGCCGCCAGATCATGGCATTTGAAAATCGGTGAAACTCTAAAAGAATTGGGTTTTGCACAAAGCACAGCAGATGCCTGCCTGTTTAGGAAAGATGAAACAGATCCCATACATATAATTATTTACGTGGACGACCTTTTAATATCAGGGTCGGACCAACAAATAGAAGAAACTATCGAAAAACTTAGTGCAAAATACGAGCTCAAAAATCTCGGGGAAATAAGCTACTACCTCGGCATTAATATACAAAAATCTAAACAAGGAGAATACTTTATAAACCAAGGATCTAAAATTAAAGAACTAGTGGAAAAATTCAATCTTCAAAACGCTAAGCCCACAAATATACCTATGAATCCTGGTTATCTGGATAATGCCTCAGACGATAATCTACTAAACAACAATACAAAATACAGACAAGCCATCGGATCCCTATTATATATAGCTACTATCTCTAGACCTGACATTGCAGCAGCTGTCAATATTCTGAGTAGACGCAACGAGAAGCCCAGGCAGCAAGACTGGGATGCTGCGAAAAAGATTATATGTTATATAAAAACCACTAAAAAATTGAATTTGGTTATAAGTGGAAAGGAAAAACCTATCCTAACCTGTTACGCCGATGCCGATTGGGCCGGTGATAAATCTGATCGCAAATCGATGACAGGAAACCTATTTTTAGTAGGAAAGACACCAATCCAGTGGACATCGAAAAAGCAAACGTGTGTAGCTCTATCTTCTGCAGAAGCAGAATTCATATTAGCCGCAAATGCTGGTTAAGAGATATTATGGCTCACCAGAGTGTTAGAGGACCTTGACTTACCACAGGAACTGCCAATAAGATTATTTGAGGACAATCAGTCAGCCATTAAAATGATTGAATCGCCCAAACACACAGCACGCTCCAAACACATAGATATCCGTTTTCACTGCGTGAAAAACCTGTGTGAAAATGGAACAATTTCTCTACAATATCTGCAGAGTAAATTAATGACTGCAGACGTGTTGACAAAACCTACTCCTAAGCCAATTTTCCTGAAACACCGTGACAATTTGGAACTAAGACAGTATTCCTCGTTTGAGGAGGGGTGACAGAAAACTACAAACTCGAAAAGACTTATTTATTCCAAAAATGTGTTCCGTGAAGAAAAACGAACATTATAATAAGAACAAAAGTGTATCTGTTTCCACCCTCCCAATTTTCCATTCCCTTTCTTTCAAGGGGTGAAGTTCTATTGCTGGAACTGTACCACGTGATTCCACACCTGTACGTTTTTCATCAGAATAGATTCCAGTTCAGTTAGTGTTTATGCTTTGTAATGTAGAGTGAGATTAATTCTCGCTCCCTTTTTTTTATTTTACTTTTACTTTCTTTTTCCATTAAATGTACGTTTTAAACCCAAAGAACATGTCAAGATTAATTTCTTCGTTATATTAATAATACAATTACTTTACAGAGAATTTAATAATGGTAATATAGAATTAAATATTCAGCTAAGTGGACAGCCGACTCCTCAGAACAGAAAATGGTAAGCTCATAATTTTCATTACTTCTGTTTTTGAACAAATGAATAATTACTTTCATTTTATTTGATTAGAGCAGAAAGCGCAACCGAGTGCATAAAATTAAAGATTAATAAAAAATCAAACGCAATAATAGTTTTAAAAAAAAAATCTCATAACGGGCACTCGCAACCAACTGCACTCGCGTTTCCCCCCCCCCTTTAAGAAACAACCAACTGCACGCTGACATGCAAACGCCTTCTGCTACCTGAAACCCCCGTTAAGAATTCAGATCCTTCCACTGAAAGTAATGAAATAGTAAACGAAAAATGCAGTGGGAAACCAAAAAAATAAAAAATAAAATAAAATAAAAAATAAAATAAAATAAATAAATAAAATCACTGACCATCCCTACCTCGCTGTGCATGAATCTGAGAGCGTCTGTAACTCAGCAATCACTACCACGCACGTAAAAAGACAAATGAAAAAAAAATCACTGGACACCCCTACTTTGCTGTGCATGAATCTGAAAACGCTCGTAACACGCTTCCGTGGCAATCAATATCACGCACCTTAAAACCAAAAAAAAATATCACTGGACACCCCTAACTCGCTGTGCATGAATCTCAAAACGCACGTAACTCGGTTCCGTGACAATCACTATCACGCACATAAAAAAAAAACAAAAACAAAAAAAAAAAAAAACACTGGGCACTCCTACCTCGCTGTGCATGAATCTGAGAACGCCCGTAACTCGCTTCCGTGGCAATCACTATCACGCACGTTAAAACCAATAAAACATCACTGGACACCCCTACATCACTGTGCATGAATCTGAAAACACATGTAACTCGGTTCCGCGGTAATACTATCACGCACGTAAAAAAAAAAAAAAAAAAAAAAAAAAAAAAAAAAATCACTAGACACCCCTACCTTGTTGTGTATGAATCTGAGAACGCCCGTAATTTGCTTCTGCGGCAAAAAAAAAAAAAAAAAAAAAAAATCACTGAACTCACTTTACTTGCTGTACATGAATCTGAAAACGCAGTTAACTCGGTTAAATTACAAATAAAATTATAAACTTCCATCTAGGGCATATAGTATAATTCCACCTACAAACTTTTGGGTTCTTCCTATTCAGAACGAAGGGGTGGTAAGATGGAAACTTGCAAGACAGTAAGTGAAAGGGGAGTTAAGACTAGCGAGCGCATTTGGTATATTTCGAGTACAGTTGGATAACACTCCTTTTAACATAGCTATAACACATCGGTTATGATAAGTTAAATCAGAGTCAGTGATATTAACTTATATACATCATGTTTAAAATTTCATTAATATTTCGCAAAACGAGAATTTCTTGATAGAGATTCTGTTCAACTATTTACTTATTTAATTTGCATGTTATTAAGAAATTTAAAAAAAAGAAATTCTCATCCTACTGTCAGTAATATTGTAAACTGTCTGCAGAACCACTGTATATTTATTTAATTTTAATGTATTAAGGGTTATAATTTCATTAGTTACTTTTAACCAGAAATATATTATATATATATATTTTTTTTTCTTTAGCCTTTAAAAAACCTACAAATGTAAAATTCAAGATAATTCTTTCAGAAAAATAATTTAGGCGAAAAGGTATAGAAATTTATAGAAATGTGACTTACAGAAAAGCTCAGTTTTCGATGATTAACGGGTGAATAATCCACTTTAAGTCAATATGAAAATAATAAAACTAACTTTTACATGGTACTGTTTAAATACAATCTAAATGTTATTTGACAACTAACATTTAAATTAAAATATATTTTTTTTCTCTCCTTTTATTTCAAAGTTATTAGCTGCCAAACTTTTGGAATTACTTGAAAATAAATAGTACCTGTAAAATAGAGAATCAGATTCTTAGTATATACTGCGTATAAGCATAGATATATTGTATATAAACATAGATAGCATGAAATGCCGAAATCGTACATATCATTTAAATCAGTGTTTATGTCTTTACCGTATATTTACAAATAATTTTAGAAAACAGTATGCGGTCTTTATTACAAATTTGTATCAAGAAATATAATTATGCACATAAGTGCTATATGTTATGATTGTAGGGGGGGGATATATATATATATACTAGCAGGCTCTGCCCGCTTCGCTGGACACTATATTTAAATGATTTCTTTGTAACTGAATATATTTCGATTGGCGACTATTTTCGTCACAGCTTTAGTATGGGACCTCCTTGGCAATATCAAACATTTTTTGAACTTCTCGAATCTGTACAACAAAACTATTATTAAAACAAATATTTTCGAAAATAGTCCAATAGCTGGTGTTAATTCTTCGAATATTCTGGAAACAGTTGAAGCTGTTACTCGTACAGTATAAGTCATTATTCGATGAATGTTCTGGGACAGTCTAAAAAATAGTCACTTGTTCCACAGGAGTAAAGCAAATAACCCACTCGCCAAGTTTGTCTCCAAGACTATGCTTTCTATTAAACATATCTTTGTTTAGTTATTTAAATATTAATTTGAATTAATCAAATATTTCTGCCCGACAGCGTGCAAGTGCAGTCACACACAGCAGCTCATTTATTTGTATGTTAAATTAGCGTAGTGATTGGTATATAAAAAAATAAATAAATAACTAAACATTATCGTGCTACACAACTTTATTGAATCTCTCCCTTGGCGGCTTTTGAATTTTTGTCGCCATATTAGCGATTTTCTTTTTTTTTTTTTTTTTTTTTTTTTTTTTTTTTTGTATAATATCTTGCATAAAAATAGAAAGCGTTTTATCGGACACCTTTTCGTTAACATATAAGAACCCTTCATATTCTGTTTATTTTATTAATGGTTTTTAGGTTTAAAATAGTGCTTAATGAAATAAATTTTCTATTTTTAAAACTGCACTTTTTTTTCTATAAAATTATCTACTCAGATAAAAATAGATCATTTATGTGACTACTATTTCAGTTTATTTTTTTTCGTTTTGTAGTATTTTATAAATTTTACACTTTTCTTGAACTACCTAGATTAAAATTGCTGTTGCTAAATTAAACCTCTTTTATATTTTTCTTGAACTACCTAGATTAAAAAATGCTAAATTAAACCTCTTGGCGAAAAATGTTCGGTGTACTTAAACGCAACAATTTAAAAAATCACCCAGGAGGATCTACTATAAATAAAACTGATTTTAGTAGAACACACATTAGCATCGTAAACTATATTAGCACTTTGTAAAAGAATTTTTAAATTAAAAATGACGTCAATTTTTTTAGATCCATAATTTATTTATTTATTTATTTATTTATTTATTTATTTATTTTTGTTCACGTTTAGATAAATGTATTTATTTTCCTGTTGAAAAAAAATAAATAAATTCGTTTTTTTTTTTTTTTTTTTTTTTTTTTTTGGCAACAATTAAATTATGGATAAATTTAAATGGCTAATTTTTTGCTATTATTAGCTTACAAAATTACTATTTTATGCATAAAAATCGCAAAAACAAAATTTTTTTCGTAATAAAAGGTAGACAACTTTGTAAGTTAGGGTATAAGCTATCTCCATAACAAATTTCATCGAAATCCATCGAGCAGTTTTAGCGTGAAACTCAGTCAAATAAACGGACATTCTCATTTATAATATATATAAGATATATATTGTTGCGTACTTGGGGGTTCGTGAGTTGTCTGAGAATGAAAGGCCAAACGTACAAAAATTCAGTAATTTATTCACAGAGAGTTCCAGAAAAATACAGGTCTATAAACCAAGTATCAGCTTCAATTCAAACAGTAAACACAGCTTAAACAACAGCTGTCAATAGCAAATCCACAGTACAAACTGTATACCAATAACACTTGAAGCAAGTCTCTCTCAAAGAGGCTTAAGAGCAATGCAAGCACTAGCGAAGCTAGCGGAGATCTGAACTGAACTGAACTGCCCTTGGCGAGGAAGCGCTCCTTATATGCTGTTCCATGGAGCCCAGATTTTTCGAGAAAACTCTAGAAAGTGGTCAACCAATCAACTTACAGCTTCCATATTTGGTATATCCCATATAAGGATTTTCTCGCCAAGGTCGCCAAAAAAATCGCCAAGGTGGGAAAAAGTCGCCAAATTTGGCGCCAAATCCATTACGTGCATTACTGGGGCTTTCTAATGCGTTTTTAAGGGAAAATAAGGCTATTTCAACGCTAAAACGACTAGAAATGCACAAAATTAGCACTTTATGAACTTACTAAGCCTCTTTGAAAGAATTTATACAAAAATAAACACAATTATTTACAATTTCGTAACACTGCCCCCCTCCCAAGGACTGCACGTCCCGGGCAGTGCAACCCTTGGTCAAGAGGCGAAACTAAACAAATTTACACAATCTAAAACACAAAAACTAAGTTGCACATAAAGATAACATAGAAATATAAATTAAGTGGGAAATATTTACAAAATTCACAAATATGTACAAATATTTATATACAAATATTTACAGTGCGCATGCGCAAATTTTACAAGTATTTACATTTTAAATTTTAATTTTACCGTTACTTGTGGTACTTGGCTAGCCTATTATAGTGCACCACCTTCGGTTTTGATGAAGGTGTTTTAGTGATCCGCACCACTACATCATTCAGCCTTTTTAAGACTGTGTATGGTCCGTCCCAGCTGCACTGTAACTTGGGAGAGAGTCCTTTGCGTCGAACAGGATTCCACAACCAGACCTTCTCTCCTTCCTGAAACTCATGTTGCGTAGCCTTTAGATCGTACCTTGTCTTCATTTTCTCCGTTGCCATGTTAATCCGCTCCCGAGCAAAGTTGTGTACGTCCTCAAATCGTGCCTGGAGATCTTGGATGTACTCCTCGGGCGATGAAGGCGCATCGGGTGGACAACCAAACAGGAGATCACAAGGGAGACGAAGTTCACGTCCGAACAGCATCTGGGCTGGAGTATAGCCGGTGGTTTCATGGACAGCACTTCGATAAGCCAGCAGGAACAATGGCAACTTCAAGTCCCAATCTTGCTGGTTCCTTGATACTAGAAGGGAGAGGTTATTCAGGATGGTACGATTGAACCTCTCGACCATGCCGTCCGACTGGGGATGTAAGGGTGTTGTCCGGGTTTTGTCTATGCCGAGTAGTTGACACAGTCCTTTGAAAACATCAGAGGTAAAGTTCCTACCTTGGTCGGTATGAAGTTGTAGGGGCGTGCCGTACCTTGACACCCATTGCTGCACTACGACCTCTGCGACTGTGCATGCCTCTTGATTGGGAATGGGATATGCCTCAGGCCACTTGGTGAAATAGTCCATCACGACGAGGATGTATTTATTTCCACTGGAGGTCCGTGGCAAAGGACCCAAGATGTCGATTGCAATTCGTTCAAATGGTGCTCCCACGTTATACCGTTGCAGTCTCCCTCGACTTCGTTTCTGCGGGCCTTTACGTGCCGCACAAGCATCACAGGATTTACACCATTTCTCCACATCCTCCTTTGCCTTGCACCAGTAGAAGCGCTCCCGAACTTTCTGCAGAGTCTTCATTACCCCAAAATGGCCTCCGGTAGAGCTACTATGCAGTTGTTCTAAAACAGCTGGAATTTTTGATCTTGGTAATAAAATCTGCCATCTGAAGCTTTTCCCATCATCAGATTCCCACTTTCTGCATAATACGCCGTTTCTGATATGAAGAGAGTCCCAAAGTGCCCAATAACTTTTCGTAATGGGACTAAATCTGGAAATGCCCTGCCAGGTAGGCCTGTTGCTGGTCGTCTCCTTCAGCTGTAATATTGGCTTTATGTCAGGATCTTCCAACTGGGATTTTCTAAGTTCTTCGTCACTCCATGGATCGGGATCTTGATCTGATGGTGTTGAGACAGTAACTTGGCAGGCAACCGGATTTATCGGCAGGTATTTCTGTTCGGCTCTAGAGCAATACTTGCAGCTTTCCGAGCAGGGCTTCCGTGACAAGGCATCTGCATTACCATGTAGAGTCCCTTTACGATGACGTATCTCGAAGTCATATTCCTGGAGGCGTTGTATCCACCTGGCAATCTGTCCTTCCGGGTTCTTGAACTGGAGCAACCACGTTAAAGATGCATGGTCAGTCCGGAGCAGGAATCTTCTGCCATAGAGGTAATGATGGAAATGTTCTATGGCTTTTACGATGGCGAGTAGCTCTTTCCTGGTGGTACAGTAATTTCGCTCCGGTTTAGACAGGCATTTACTCCAATAGGCAATGACATGTTCTTGACCATCAATTTCCTGCGACAGAACAGCACCGACACTCTCATGGCTGGCATCTGTATCAAGTATGAACTGTCTGTCGGGCTGTGGATATGTCAAGATAGGCGATGATGTTAAGGCCTCTTTAAGTCGCTTGAACGCTTTTTCACATTCATCTGTCCACAGGAACTTCTGTTTGGCTTCCGTCAGCTTGTGCAGTGGTCTGGCAATATTTGAGAAACCCTTGACAAACTTCCTGTAGTAAGTGCATAACCCCAGGAAACTTCGTAGTTGGTGTACATTTTCAGGGCGACTCCAGTTCTCGACTGCAGAGATCTTCTCAGGATCAGTTCTCACACCTTCGGCAGAGATGATATGGCCGAGGTAGCTCACTTCACGACGGAACAAGTTACACTTGCCTGGATTCAATTTGAGGTTAGCCATTCTGAGTTTCTCCAGCACCTTTCGGATGTTTCGTAGATGGTCTTCAAAGGTGCGCCCCACAATGATAATATCATCCAAATACACCAGACAGGCTTCATAGGAAAGTCCTTTTAGCACTGTCTCCATCAGGCGTTCGAAGGTGGCAGGTGCATTACATAATCCGAATGGCATAACTTTAAATTGCCACAGTCCTTGTCCCGTGGTGAATGCAGTCTTCTCACGATCATCAGGATGTAATTCTACTTGCCAGTAACCGCTCTTCAGATCCAACGTCGAGAACCATTTATTGCCAGCAAGTGTGTCTAATGTGTCGTCAATTCTGGGAAGAGGGTAACTGTCTTTCTTCGTGATGTCATTCAAACGACGATAATCCACACAAAATCTTGTTGAACCATCCTTTTTTCGCACCAGTACTATGGGAGAGGCCCAAGGACTCGTTGATGGCTCGATGACGTCATTGTGCTGCATTTCATTTAGAAGTTCAGTGACCTCTTCCTGTTTAGCAAAAGGAAGTCTTCTTGGATGTTGTTTGATTGGAGGATGATTTCCTGTATCAATTCTGTGCTGGGTGATGTTCGTTCGCCCGACGTCTTCAGGTGTTCGAGAAAAAAGGTCTTTAAATTCTTGGAGTAGCTTCTCCGCAGCGCATCTCTGTTCCTTTCCTAACTCTGCATTCTTGAGTAGTTCCGTTGTTAATTGCTCAGAAGACTTGGATTCGGTTGATTGCATGGGGCGGTTTATGCATGTTACAGGAGTGCAGGCTGCTAACACTTCATCCTTCTTCACTGTTCGGACCTTATCGCTGATGTTTGCGACTCTCACAGGTATAGTACTCTTTGAGAGATCAACTAGAGATGAAGCTACCAGAACTCCTCTTGGGCTATTGTCGGTATTCGGGTATTCAATCAGTCCATAGCGGAAGTATTGCTTTGTAGGTGGTGTTCCTGAAACTATTGTCTCTGTGTGTGGGGGGATGGAGATTTCAGACTTGGCTGTTATCTGGCAGATTGTCTGAATGTCTTGATTTTCAGTGTTGAACACAGCAATGTCTTCCGAACTCGAATGCAGTTCATTATTCTTGAAGTCCAACTGAAAATTAAATTTTCTCAGGAAATCAATTCCAATGATTAAAGGATCTCTTATATCAGCCACATATGCCATATGATGGTAACTGGCATTCCCAAAAGTGATGGCCAAGTTCATTTTTCCATATATTTTGATTTCGTCTCCGGTCACAGTCTGGAGTTTAACGCAGGGCGGAGTCCAGATGATCTTCTCTTTTAGTTCTTGAGCCAAATCCGTTCTAATGATGGTCACGTTGGCTCCCGTGTCCAGAATCATCCGGCAGGTGGCGTTGTTGACTTGGCCATAGACGTGAAGTCCATTATCGCCGCCACTCATCGATGAAACATGAAATACTGTAAATTGGGGCTCTTTAATTTTAGGCAACCTCCGCCCCGCGAGATGGCCTCCTCTTAGTTTCCCTGCAGTGATGGTGAAGCCGGGTGATTTCCTATAGTTGGTCGTACGGGGCAGTTCCTCTTCACATGACCATCCCCTCCACAGCCCCAGCACTTTATCTTCCGATCCTTTTTTTCCATATTATTTTCCAGGCTGCGCAATCTCTTTAAGATCTCTGCGAAACTTCTCTTCATTTCATTCTCATCAGCAGGCGTATCATTTAATGAGACTGCTCTTATGGTATGGCGGTCTTTACGGGAGGCTTGTTGGGCTGCCTCTATCCTAAGTGCATAGCCTAAAGCTGATTCTACGTCTCTGATGTTGGAGAGTCTCAGCGCTTTTTGAATTTCTGGATCCCGAACAGCATCGATAAAGTACTGAAGAGCTAAGTCGTTTCGAGTGTCAGCTTGACAGTCTGAGAATGCTAGGTGTGACAATCTCTGAATGTCCGCTGCCAGCTCTTGCAAACTTTCGCCCGTTTTCTGGTAACGGGACTTTAGCTGGAGGCGACTATAGTCCTTAGAACACTTCTCTCCGAACCGTAGCTCCAGTGCTCTAGTCAAGGCCTCGAAGTCGTTCCTTTCTTCTTTAGAAACATTTCTCAGGATCTCGGCTGCATCTCCCCGTAATGCTGCTGCTAAGTGGACCGACTTGGCGGTAGAGTCCCAGCCGTTAGCTTCAGCTACGATGGAAAACTGCGTCTTATATACATGCCAGGAGGAACTGCCGTCGTAGGTAGATAGCTTAATAAATTCGTGATTCTGGTTTCTTCTCTCTTTCCTTTCAGTTTCCTGGGGCTTGGATTCTAACTTTTCTTCGAGATTCCGAATCTTGCTCTGCAAATCATTCCCTATTACCTCTCCGCTCCACTCTTCTCTCATTTTCCTCTCAAGATCTTCCTCCATTCTCTTAAACTTGCTTTCTATCTCTGAAACCTTTCCTTTCAGCTCCTGATCAAAGTTTTCTTTAAATTTCTCCTCAAATTTCTCTTCTATCTTCATAAATCTCTCTTCAAAATTCTTTTCCACTTTCAAAACTTTCTCTTCAAAATTTTCTTCTATCTTTATAACTTTCTCTTCAAAACTTTCTTCTATCTTTATAACTTTATCTTCTATTCCATCCATTCTATTTTCCATCACCGTTAATGTACTCTCTATTGATTCTTTCGCCGTTGAAAGCTCTCTCTTCATCTCATCTTGATTAGCTTTAATTTCTTCGGTCAAACTGGCTTCCATCTTTTCCTGAACTGCTTTCATTTCCTCTTGTGCTACCTTCATTTCTTTCATCTCTTGACTCAGGCTATCTTTCATCTCTCTCTGCGATGCTTCCATACTTTCTTTCATCTCTCTTTGCGATGCTTCCATCTTTTCCTGTCCTGTTTTCATTTTCTCTATCAATCCGGTTTCCATCTTTTCCTGTCCGGCTTTCATTTCATTTATCTGGGTAGCTAAGGTTTCTAGAAGTTTTTTCATCTCTTGCTCCATAGCCCTCGTTATCACCATTCACAGACAATCCCACTTCTGACACCAGAAATGTTGCGTACTTGGGGGTTCGTGAGTTGTCTGAGAATGAAAGGCCAAACGTACAAAAATTCAGTAATTTATTCACAGAGAGTTCCAGAAAAATACAGGTCTATAAACCAAGTATCAGCTTCAATTCAAACAGTAAACACAGCTTAAACAACAGCTGTCAATAGCAAATCCACAGTACAAACTGTATACCAATAACACTTGAAGCAAGTCTCTCTCAAAGAGGCTTAAGAGCAATGCAAGCACTAGCGAAGCTAGCGGAGATCTGAACTGAACTGAACTGCCCTTGGCGAGGAAGCGCTCCTTATATGCTGTTCCATGGAGCCCAGATTTTTCGAGAAAACTCTAGAAAGTGGTCAACCAATCAACTTACAGCTTCCATATTTGGTATATCCCATATAAGGATTTTCTCGCCAAGGTCGCCAAAAAAATCGCCAAGGTGGGAAAAAGTCCATTACGTGCATTACTGGGGCTTTCTAATGCGTTTTTAAGGGAAAATAAGGCTATTTCAACGCTAAAACGACTAGAAATGCACAAAATTAGCACTTTATGAACTTACTAAGCCTCTTTGAAAGAATTTATACAAAAATAAACACAATTATTTACAATTTCGTAACAATATGCTTCATTGATATTTTCAATTCTTTAAATCTATGTTATTCCTTTTCGGTCTAATTTCTTTCAATCACTAGGTAATTATTTCCTAATAATTAAATAGAATTCACATATTTCTTATCATTATTTTCCACTAGAAAATTCTATAGTTTACAATTTCTGTTTCCTGAGTTTGTAATAACTCGCTACATTTTTAAAGATATTACAGTCATGTCTTTTTTATCAACATTTCATCAGAATACAGTTTACTAATACAATATTTCACAAACATTTCATAATGATAAAAATGTTATGAATATTCATTCAAGCATAATAACTATCCTTCTAGCTAGGAAAACACAAGTTCCTGGCATAGAAAATTCCAACAATATTTATTAGAAAAATATTCTTCGTCAAAACATATAAAAGTTTAGTCATGTGATATAGCTTTGAATCACTGTTTGCTAAAGGAAAATAAAACTGCTTTTATTACCGGAGATTCTACCTATATTGGTTTTTGCCTTAGTTATCCAGATTCTCATATTACTCAAACAATTTCTTCTCCAATAAAGATCTGGATTGAGTGAAAATATCAACATTTTATCTTAAGGATTATTTATGGATCGTGGGTAAATAAGTATCCGTGACAAGTATTAAAAAATTAAGACTAGACTTATAATAGATATTTTTGGTTTAATATTCAGATATACCGAAAGTAAGAATATGAAAGCGTTATTATTATGACTTAATTGCACAGAAATATATATGTGCAGGCTTACTACAATATAAAATTTTCTTAAAAAAAAAAAAAAAAAATGAAAAAAATATTTACCGTATGCGGTTAAATGTGTTTAAGAGAACTACAATTAAAAAATTATTTGAACAGAAAGTAAAAAATCTGGTGTGAACAACGACACGATTATCATGCGTGTTATAAGCATTTTTTTGGACGTAATATGGTCAGAATACATAAAATTGACCCAACAAAGTAGGAACCTAAGTTATTTCTGGTATGAGAAACTTAATACACATGTAAAGTCATATGAAACAAAGTTTGCATAGCAAGTAAAAAAAAAAAAAAAAAAAAAAAATGGTAGAGTTACTTTTTGAACACCAATTTCTGAGATCTTAAATTAACCTAGCTAAGCAGGGTAACTTAATTTTCTGTAATAACCACGAAATACACGAGAAAGGATATCTAGTATAGATTTTTGTATTTTTGTTTTGATTTTCAAGAAAATCAATACAGCCGTTTTTGAAATATCAACTTTTACCAAAACTTGACATACTAAATTTTTGACCGGTAAACAATAATTACATACAAAAGGACATTTAAAAGGTAATCAATATGACAAATTTGAAAAAAAAAAAAAAAAAAAAAAAAAACGTGCAGTCGTTTTTAAAGGAACTATTTATATTACTATTACTATTTATATTATAATACTATATATATTATTATTTTTTTCTGAACTAACCAACTATATCATTAGAAAATACACCTAATACAGTGTTTATATGGCAACTTTGAAGAAAATTGTTAGAGCCGTGTTTGAGATACGGACTTGCTGCATACGCAATGGTACTACAATGTTCCATACGATGAAATAATTTGTTGTAGAAAATAAGAAAGTTAGTCGCAAATTTTGTTATAGATGAAGCTCTAGCTGTAAAACTGCAAGAAAAATATTAAAAACGCAAAGCTGGTGATCAAAGTGCGTATTATTTATTTATTTATTTATTTATGTTCTAATTCATTACATTATTTTAATATTTTTGCATAATCCAAACCACTTGCTCACAACCGCTGCTTGTGTAAGACTCTGGACTTCTCTGTTTGAATACTTAAAAGCCCGTTGTTGGCGTAGCATTGTTTTCACTGAGTACCACAAAAGAAAAAAAAAAATCAATTGAAACTATGTCTCGAGATCCAGATTGCAAACCTACAAGGAAAGTTACATAAACCAAAAGACGGGGACAAATAGTGTCTTCTGTAAAAAAGTTTTGTAAATAGTTTATTTATTTTTTTTAACTTTTTTTTTTTTTTTTTTTACACTATGAAACGTTGTTCTACAAAGTGAAGTCTCGTGCGACATTTACTTAAATTTATATTAAACTTAAAATTTTGTCAGGGCTTTTTGACCTATCCTGTATAAAAATATAATTGTCCCTGGCTGTTTGGTTTATAGAATTAAAAATGGTTTCTGTAAATAATATTTCCATATCTTACCATGCCAAACCACTACATTACACAATGTTTTCGTGGAATAACAAATTAAATTGCATATTAGTCAAAGATTTTTTGTTATTTAAGAGCTTAAATTACGCAAGTTCCAGCGGAAACATTCCTAAAACAGTTTTTATAATAAAATTATCTTTTTTTTTTTTTTTTTTTTAAATAAAATTTCATTTTAGAAACATTTTTCGTATTAAAAGTACTTGTTTAAATTATTTTTTCTCTAAATATATACATGGCTTTGTGAATTTTTATTAAAGGCCTTTATAATAATCTTAATTGTTTAAATAACATATTAAAAATATATATGGTTTTATTAAAAATGCATAGTGTAAATTATTCTTGATTTTTCTATGAATAAATGTTCGTTAAAAAGCTTTCTTTCTATAGTTTTCACCATTGTAATTACGCTTTTTTACCTTATAACATAATATTTATCAGATTTTGTTAGAAAAAATTCCCTTCATTTCGTGTGCTTTTATTATATTAAACGCAATATTAGGAACGTAATTACATAGTTTGCGCTACCATCGCCGATTACCGGTGACAGCCAGAATCTCTAGTAACAAATGATGTTACATTTATTTTGTATAGAATATGACTGAAAGTAGGTTGCTTGAATATCAGATAGCATTTAATGCAGCTATGTGATATTATTAATGTACAGAGCTGGCAAAAAATCTCGTTATATGGCTATTAATTCCCACGATGTTAGCCAGTTATGTAATTATGCATGTAATGTTATGTAGAATTATATTTATAAATAAAGCAGTAAATTAACTCATTGACTGAATCAACATAGCCGAGGCGATTCTATGGGAGATAAAGTTACAAATTTTAGTGTGTAGGTTGAATTCAGGATCTTGATACCCACTAAGACGGACTTTGCAAAATTTCCCCTTTCTTCAATGGGAAAGGAGATCGGTTGTACGAAGGAAGAATATGTTTATGAATGTAACTCGACACCAAATTTCTTCACGGTGAAGAAACTGCACATGAATAAGTAGACTTGAGTATATATATATATATATATATATATATATATATATATATATATATATATAAGTGATTTTGGAATTTTTAATTGTAAGTGAGAAGGGGATTGATTTTGTGCGGGGATATTTCGCAAAAACCAGATTTTCAAGTAGAAATTTTCTAAAAATGGTACAAAGAGTTTGAAAGCGGCAAGGAGTCCTCTTGAGGATATTTTCAAAAATATATTTTGAATTTTACACGAATTTAATTTTTGGGAGGATGTTACAAAGTTACGAATTCGAGAACCCCCTTTCAGATACAAATTTGTCATGGGAAACTTATATGAGCTGCGTTCACGAATTTTAGAGTGCGGTTTAGCTATGTGCATCCAACATCCACTGTGACTGGATCTTGCGAAATTGCCACTTCCATCCTCTTGGAATGGGAAAGGTAAGCGTTTTCAAGTGTATATTTGCTCTAAATAATCTCAGAAAGGCGACAGGTGGATGGCTTATATGTTCCCAACACGCTTTACAGGAGGATTTTTCTAAATTCTCCTTTCCCCTTCTTTGGTAAGGTGGAAACCCGTTTCTGAACGTAACTGTGCACAAAATTATTATAGAAAAATGATTTTTATAATGTTTTTCACTTGTTATGTCTGGGGAACCAGAGAGAAATTATGTCTGGAGATCCACATCGCAGAGTTACAAGGATAGTTGTATAAACCAAAAGACAGAGACCAATAGCGCCATCTGTAAAAAAACTTTTGTGAATAATTTTATTTTATTTTATTTTTTAAACATTTTTTTACAGTATGAAACATTGTACTGAGAAATGAAGTCTCATATGACATTTACTTGATTTTGTATTAAACTTTAACTTTTGACCTATGCTGTGTAAGACTATAATTTACTCTGGCTTTTTGGTTTATTGAATTAAATAAGGGTTTCTGTAAATAGTATTTCCTTATCTTACCATGCCAGACCACTACATTACAGAATGTTTTCGTGAAATAACAAAAGAAATTACATATTATTTTAAGATTTTTGTTATTTAAGAGATTAAATTATGCAGGTTATAGCAGAAACATTCCTGACACAATTTTTAAAATAAAATAATCTGTTTTTTTTTTTTTTTTTTTTTTTTTTTTCAATAAAATTTTATTTTAGAAATACTTTTAGTTTTTAAAGTACTTTTTTAAAGTATTTTTTCTCTAGATATATACATGGCTTTATGGATTTTTATTTAAGGCCAGTATAATAATCCAAATTGTATGATATATTATGTTAAAAGAATATACGGTTTTATTAAAATCGCATAGTGTACAATATGCTAAGCTTTTTTTTTTTTTTTTTTTTTTTTTTAATGCAGTAAATGTTTGTTAAAATAGCTTTTTTCTATAGTTTTCTTCATTCTAATTATGCTTTTTCAACTTACAACATAATAGTTGCCAAATTTTGTTAGAAGAAATTCCCTTAATTTCGTGTGCTATCATTAAATTAAGCGCAATATTAGGAACGTAGTTAAATAGTTTGCGCTATCATCATTAATTATCGGCGACAGCCACAATCTCTACTAACAAATGATGTTATAGTTATTTAGTACTATGACTGAAAGTAGGTTGCCTGAATATCAGATAGCATTTAATGCAGCTACGTGATATTATTAATGTACAGAATTGGCAAAAAATCTCATTATATGGCTATTAATTCCCACGATGTTAGCTGGTTATGAAATTATGTATGTAATATTATATAGAATTATCTTTATATATAAAGCAGCAAATATACTCATTGACTGAATCAACATAGCCGACGCGATTGTATGGGAGATAAAGTTACAAATTTTAGTGTGTAGGTTGGATTCAGGATCTTGATACCCACTAACACGTAATTTGCAAAAGTTTCTCCTTTCTTCCATGGGGAAGGGGGTCGGTGTCAGGTAGGAAGAACACGTTTGTGAGCATAACGTGACACCTAACTTCTTCACGGTGAAAAAACTGCACATGCGGTGAATAGACTTGAGTGAAATAAAAATTAAAAAGTCCGTGATTTTGGAATTTTAATTTTAAGGGAGGAAGGGATTGATTTTGTTGTGGGGAGATTTCGCAAAATCCAGATTTCCAAGTAGAAAATTTCTAAAAATGGTGCAAAGAGTTGGAAAGCGGCAAGGCGTCTTCTTGGGGATATTTTCAAAAATAAATTTTGAATTTTACACGAATTTAGTTTTTGGTAGGATGTTACAAGGTGACGAATTCGAGACCCCTATTTTAGATTTAAATTTGTCCCGAAACCCGTTTCTGCGGTCGCGAAATTTAGAGTATGGTTTAGATATGTGCATCCAACATCCACTTTGACTGGATCTTCCGAAATTGCTACTTCCATCCTCTTGGAATGGGAGGGAAAACGTTTTCAAGAGTAGATATGCTCAAAATAACCTTATAAAGGCGGTATTTGGAGGCTTATAAATACCCAACGCGCTTTATAAATTGATTTCGCTAAATGCCCCCCTCCCCTTTTTTGGTAAGGGATAACCAGTTTAAAAGCGCAGCTGTGTACAAAATTACCTTAGAAATTTGATCTTTGATGTGTAGTTTAGTTATGTGTACTCATCACATACTATAAAGGGATTTTAGCTAAATTTCCGGCTTACTACTTTTTTAAGGGCTGGATAGTAGCGAAAAACTCTTCTGCAAATCATCCCAGAAAGGACATTTTGTGCTGTGTCAGTTGGGTATGTGTACTCAACTCGCATATTAAAGCGATTTTTCGAAATTGTCACACAATGAACAACGAACAGGAAGCAATAAATACATAAAGGTTTTATTTATTATGGTTTAAAGTAATGGGAAGAACTGCATATGCATGCAAAATCAAAAAATTCTGCAATGAAAACAACTGAACTAATTATTTTTTTGTAGGTTTAAATGCACAGGGAATCAGCTTTGAAACAAAATTTTGCTTTATGACATTTGACATTCATTTCCAAAATATAAGGTGCGTCATAAATTCAAAAAATAAAAATAAAAAATTATATATATAAATATATATATATATATATATATATATATATATATATATATATATATATATATATATATATATATATATATATATATATATATATACGAGGTGTGGCTATAAAATAACGAGACTATTGCTGCTACAGATGAACTACATATGCGCCAAATCCGAACGACCGACAGCTGTGCAGTGTAAAGTCTTCTCTTTCGATTGTTGCGCTTCCCGTGTTTGTAGAGAAATTAGTCTGGCCGTAACCTTCGTTTGTGTAAGAGGTGTTTGTTTCGTTTTGCCGAAAACGTGATAAGTGTAAAAGTAGAGCAACGAATTGTCGTGAAATTTCACGTGAAAAACCGCTAGTGAAACTTATCTTTTATAAAATCAAGTTTATGGCAATGAATGTCTATCACGTATACGAGTTTATGAGTGGTTCAACCGTTTCCAAGATGGCTGAGAAGACTTTGGAGATGATGACCGAAATTCAAAGCGATGATGATCCTTTTTTTTTCGACATTCATGGTATTGTGTACCTTCACTGGGTTCCTGAATGCCAAACTATTAATCAACATTACTATCTTGAGGTGCTTGCTCAACTCCGTGAAGGGATAAGGAAAAAATGACCCGAATTGTAGAAAAACAAGTCATGGGTTCTCCATCAAGACAACGCACCGGCTCACACGTCATTGTCTGTCAAGACATTTCTAGCCAAATACAACATCCCAGTTTTAGACCATCCGCCTTATTCGCCTGATCTGGCTCCACGTGACTTTTATCCGTTCCCCAAAGTTAAATCTGCATTAAAAGGAACAAGATTTGAGTCAGTTAAAGCTGTGAAAAAAAAGCGGCACGCCTCATGCAGGAGCTCACAGGACAAGACTTCCAGCACTGTTTCGAACAATGGAAAATTCGCATGGAGCGTTGTAGGGATAGAGGAAGGGTATATATTGAAGGTGATAATAACTAAATATGTATAAATGTAAAATAAAATGTTTTACAGCAATAGTCTCGTTATTTAATAGCCACACCTCGTATATATATATATATATATAAAGTTTCCTCTAGTAACCGAAAGGGGGCGCTCACAAGTTAGAATGTGGCGTTTTATGGAAATCAGGCACATACAAACAGACATTGGAATTTATCACAATAACATCACATGACATTGTGCATTTAACTTAATGTAAAATATATTCAACATCGCCACCAGCACAATGTATTAGGCAAGTAAAGTCGTGTCACCGCTCGCCTATAAAACGCCTATTCAACCTGAATCTAGCATGTTGTTATCGATGCCACCAAGGTTACTTGGGTTTAAACATCATCACTCGATCGGATAACTATTGCATGGTCCAGGTACCTTATGACGAATTCATTTCTAACCGGTTGTTTTAAAAATAGCTTGATTTGAACAAAACATCTCAGTATCATATGTGAGCGCCTCTTTCGATTACTTATGGAATATATAAATGAATTCCAATGTCCCTCTGAACCCATTCCCGTAAACTGTAAATTTTCTAAGCGTTATTTATTATTTTAAGATTATTTTTAATACGAATTTATGAGGCACTCGCTGCATATGTTTATATAAAAAACATATGATAAAATGAAATTATGATAAAGTTAAAAATTCACTTTTTTTTTCTGAGCTGTATTCACTACTGTAGATTTACATTAATGGTTTGTGATTAAATTAATATGTGAAAAAGTTAGACGCGTCGCAATTTCTATAAACATTCTTGATTATCATTTAACATTAGAATGAACTACCTAGTTTAAGAATGCTAGAGAACCCTAGAATATTAATATGAATATGTCTGGGTTTGTACAATATATATACATATATATATATATATATATATTATATTTACTACTTAATTCAAACAGAAGTAGAGAATATGTCCACACTAAGATGGCTATAGAAAATAAATCCTACTTCAGTATAAATACATGAGAATCACAATTAATAGCAGTTTTAATTTAAAAAACCCAAAATGCATATATCCAAATATTCTGAGAGTCGCAGAAGCCTAATTGGTAAGATCAGCGGCCCCATATTGGAAAGATTGCAGGTTCGATCATTGAACAAGCCGAAGAAAGTCATGTATGTTAATGACGACTGGTACATGCTAAATCTGTCGGAGACGCAAATTCCTCCAAATTCACATCAAAATTTTACCCCTGGGTATTACTGGTTTAGGGGATTTACGTGACACTGATCTCGATCAAAATTCGACAGCCCTTGTTATTTGCCGGTGCAGCCATCTTTCGCCAGTTTCTAGAGCTAAGATATTCTTCCACCAATGGTGGAGAACCTCTAAAACGGAAGGCGTTCTCTTTGTTCAAAATTTTGCATTTATTATTATACACAAGAAACTTTTTTAAGTTTTGTCATGTTTTTTTAAGGACAAAAAAATCATTATCTAAAAAATTACCTTTGAAACCATACGATATTTGTAAAAATAGATAATTAATATGTGTTTTGTTTTTCTTACAATATTTTAAATCTAATCTGAAATAATAATACCAATAATAAATCAAAAACCAAATATATGTTATTATTTACAATCATTAAATTCATTTCGTTCATTTATTTTATTATTTAAGTAATATTTAATTAAAAGTATTTTTATTATAATATGCTTAAAGCATCTGAGTCTTTTAATTAAAAAAATAAACTAAACTAATTAAGACATTAAAATAAATTATCTTTAATTGTTTGTTTTTTAGATAAAGCTTATTATTTGAAGAAGAAAACTGTAAAACAAATAAAGCATACGTATGAGTTCAGTTTTACTATTAAATGATAATGTAAATAAGTAATGATCTGTAAACTTCAAAAACTTCGACAAATTCTTTTGTAGTTCAAATTGCAATACTTATTCATGGAGCGTTATGTGCAATGTTTGTTTTTTCCTATTAGGTAGAAAATATTAATTATTCAAAAAATTTTCGGAAAATTAAATGTTTAAATGTATAAAAAAAAAAGTATGCTTTTCAAATGAAGAACAATTGTAGTAATAGTCGAAACATATGTCTAATTTTACTGTGAAGTGGTTTAAGTATAATACAATTTTGCCATAGTTTGAATTCGACCACATTTTGCTCCGTTGTTATTATACTTACATTTCTGAAGACATTTTTCGGCATAAACTACAGCTAATTGTTTTAAAAAATACCAGTTGGCACTAGTCAAAATTTGACTGACTTAATAATATTTAAAAATTTAAGCTTAAATCTTCTTATATAACACCAGCTGAGAGCCACTCTTTTAAACCAACTCTAAGAAATGAAAGTTTCTCTATTGTTTTTGTGTGGAGTTGTAGCTCTACGACAGAGCTCGTCACAGTCACCTTTTTTAAATGGAACTAAAGTAATCGTCGAAAGTAAAATCGAAATATATATGTATATTTCTTGAAAATACGATGGGAAATCAAATCACTAGTTTTTATATATTTCGAGAGCTTTAAAATGACTTTTCGAAAAGATGGTAGCACCATTACAATGTACAAAAGACGGTCTAAATGCAGTTGTAAATATTAAATATAAATTACATATAACAATTTAGAAAACTTTAAAAAAATAATTCTTATTTCTTTCTTTCTTTTTTTTTTTTTTTTTTTTTTTTTCTCGATCCCCGGACTTTCAAAATTCTTAGAGCGTCATTATTTCAAAATTAATATTTCAGGAATTATTCAAGCGGTGATATATATATATATATATATAAATGCTACGCCAGTAAAAAAAAAGGTTATTGAGGGAGAAGCATAAAATAAGTAAATAAATAAATAAACGAAACCGCTTTGGTTAGAGACAGAAGAAAGAACAAAAAAAGAAAAAAAAGAAAAATTTTGCTTCTGTTAAAGATAAAAATAAAACTGAAGCCTGACATCATGTTCAAAGCAGAAATATGTATTAAAAAATTGGAGTGTTTCTATGAGTATGCCTGTTTATAATGATACAAATTTCGGTGATAAGGATATAATTTCACAGAAAGATGCTAATTGTAATACTAATAAAATAAGTGTAAATATTTTTTTTGTCTAAAAATTGCCGAAAGAGACAGTTTTACATTTTGTTGATTTAATCACAGGAGTAAAAGATAAATAATCTGTTTTTGTGAGATTCCTGCAACTAAAAACTAATCACGATCTCTACATTTTTCCTGGGAGTGTTGATATATCTCTTGTAATTTTTCAAGCTACAACTTTACAAGAAAATAGCAGACTTTCAGTGACACAAAAATCTTTTCGTGTATCATTTTCTAATTTTACGTTCATTGATATACATTACTTGTATGAATGTAAGATATATTAAAAAATTTGATATATTCTATAATTTATACTTTAAAAAAGTACTCTACATTAATGCAATTTTTAAATAATACCTGTGGTCCTTAGCACCGCGTGCCATGGACCATTTTACTATGGGATTGGGGGTAAAATGGACCAATTTGTCAGCTGTTATTAAAATTTATATTTAAAAAATAAACGTAGTTATTCCTTTTAACTGATAGCAACATGAACCACAATGCACAGGTAATATGAACACATATTTCCAAAAGCCCAAAACTATTATTTTGAGAGTAAGCACTTTAAAATGTACAAAATTAGTCCATTTTACCCCGGTCTCCCCTAGTCGTCGCTGTTATATAGAAAGTTTAAAGAAGATTATAGAAGAATGTTTCGTGACGGACACAATTTACTAGAAATATTTGTGTAAATTCAAAAATACCTCTTCGGTAATATATTTGTTAATTATTTAATGATGGAATTTTATAAAATTGATCAAATTGCATTCAGTTTACCTTAAATCTTGTAGATAAAAACAAAAGCTTAAGCATCTCTTTTTTTTTTTCTTTTACAAATCGAATACGTTTGCATGTCAATAGCAGCAAGGGGATTTTTTAATAAAAAGAATTAAAGTTTCTATAAATACAAAATTATACACAGTGCTATGTTTATTGTTTTTCAATGTACCAAATAAAATAATAATAGTAATGGATCCTTTACTTTATTTTATGTTTACATTAAGACAGTTAATAATAATTAAAAAAAAAAAAAAAAGAATAAAGTAATGTTATAAGAAAAAGGGAATAAAAGAATAAACATGTGCATCTCTCTCTCTCTCTCTCTCTCTCTCTCTCTCTCTGTATATATATATATATACATATATATCAAACTGTTTATCTCTTAAATATTAATAAATAAATTAATACCCTGCGAATAATTTGGAAACATCTTGTTCATTTATTCTATAACATGTTTTTAGAGAAAGAAAATGTAGAAATTATCCAAATTTCGTAGTAATACAAAGAAAACTTTCAGAAAATAGCTAAATAAAGTTTCCAAAGATTTTTGTATTTATTTAAATTTAATGAAAGAAATGAGATCTTTTCTCTTTGACAAAGATTATGCTTCTTCATTAAATTCTATTTTGCATACATGCATTAATACTTTTTTTTTCCACCATACTACGTTAAAAGGAAAAAGGGTCTTAACTAAACATTTTCTAAACGAAATTTATTTGTACATTTATATGCTTTACGGCTATTAAATAGTTTGTCCTTCTTATTTACTAGAAAATAGAAATAAAATTTTGAATTAATATAAAAGAATATATATACATATATATATATATATATATATATATATATATATATATATATATACATATACTTAAAAAGTTATGATAATGGTTAATAGTTATTAAAATTACGCAGGCTTTTTATCTTTTATTATTATTATTATTATTATTATTATTATTATTATATATATATATATATATATATATATATATATATATATATATATATATATATATATATATGTTATGTAATAAAGATAAAAATTTCTCATTGGAGAGCTAATATATATATATTTTCTGTCTAACACAATCAAGAAATAATAATAACAAGCTTGCCCTAATATCTCATTTAATTTTACTTTATTTATTTATTTATTTTCGTCATGTTTCTACATTTTAACGCGACTTAAATTGCCATTGAAAATTTTAACGATATTATACATTTTCTTATATCACTATCGTAAATAAATTAAAATTTGCTGTCATACGCTTTAAAATAGGAAAATATTATATTTCGGTTGTCTGATAATGTATTTGAACGCAATAAATTAAATATTTATTATCCTGTTTTATTTTAATTAAATAAACTACTTATTTATTTATTTATTTATTGTATTTGTCATCTATGTTTTCCCACAGATACAAATTAATGCACTGTAACAATTTATTCAAACGATATTTGTATATTACAATACTGAGTCTTTGAAAAATCAATATATTTATGTTTAAATGCTAATTATTTAAACATAAAAATATCTAGCATTTAAACATTGACAATATTTTAAAATATCAATTTAGCAATGAAACCACAATGTAATGCGTCAATACGCTTCAAATACTATTTAAATAATAATGCAAGTTTTGAGGGGAATTTGTTATCATAAAGAATTTTAGAAAATAATAATTATAATAATAATAATAATAATAATAATAATAAATTAAAAACACCTTAATAACACCTTAAAAATACATTTATTAAAAAAAAAAAAAAAAAAAAAAACTTCCAAAGCTTTTCGCCTACATAAAAGAAGGCATCATCAGGGAATTTGGTTTTAAACATACTTCAGAGCAGTTGTGTATACTTTTGTATCACATGGTCAATAGTTAAGTCCTTACATAAAATATATAAAATATATAATATAATATATATTATATATTTATTTATATTATATATTTATATTTAACTGTTGACCATGTGATACAAAAGTACATATAACTGCTCTGAAGTATGTGTAAAACCAAATTCCCTGATGATGCCTTCCTTTATGTAGGCGAAAAGCTTTGGAAGTTTTTTTTATATTTTTAATAAAAGTATTTTTAACGTTTTTAAAGTGTTTTTCATTTATTACAATAATGACACGTGTTTTTAATTTAACTCTTAACTTGAGTTTGTTTATAATAATAATAATAATAATTTTAACTTAAAGTATTTTATTTAAATAGTTTTCTAGAAACGACAATCCACTTAATATCGTTATATATGAATATATATGTATACAAATGATAAATATCATAAAAATCATTAAAATCAAACAAATCATAAATCTAAGACCATAATTTCCAAAAATATTTTTACGACTTCCATAAATTTAAAAATCATCAAACAAATTATTTTTAAGGGTTCATTGGTAATAACATAATATATCTGGAGAGCAAGGTGTAAAAACCAAATTCATCGGAAATTAACACAATGCCTTTATATAATTCTTTCGAAAGTTTTAACAGGAACTTTAAATTGTTGAATATTGATATTATATATATAATTAGAAAAATTTAATACCTTTGTAAAAGTCAGCATTTAATAGATACCTGATAAAACCAACAACACACACTTAAAAGTGATTGTAATTCAATTTAAATGTTATATATTTTTTTCTTTATATATATATAATTTAATTTCAGTACCAATTAATAGTTAAGATACATAAAATTACTTACGCTGAAATGAAGATCAAGGACAAAAACGCTAAGATTAACGATGAGCGACATTTTTGCTATTATCATGAAAGTTATCATACATAAACAAATAAAGTTGTGGGGGAAAAAAAGTAACAGGAAATCAGAAAAAAGAATTAAAAATATGAAAAAAGGATAACTGGATATGAGAATTGGAATAAGAAATGCTCAAAAATCGAAATGTTCGCATTTCAGGAAACTTGCAATTTGACGAGGAAAAAAATCGCAGGATTTCGAAAAACTGTACAGCTAATTCAAGTTAAAATATATAGCGGGTGTCTGATAACTCTGTAGACATTTTAAAAATTCATAAAAATTGAATAAATTGAACACAGTTTGTAAAAAAAGTTATTCTCCTGAAGAGGGATTTTTTTTCTATAAAAGGCACTGCATGTGAGCAAATCGCACATTTTCCTAAAAAACTATATTTATTTGCATGCAAATGCTTACAGGCATATAAAATCTGTTCCATCTAACCCATCACCACAAATTACAGTTTGGAAATAGGTTACAGCACCACTATCTGCAGTTTCAGTCGGCAGTTCATACCTGAGGGGAAACATCTTTACTAATAGCGTTGTATCCACCAAGTCAAAACTGCAATTAAAACTTCATGTATGCGCAAGTAGGTGTCAAAACAGGAAATAGGCTGTGTTAATCGTAAAACTGAGCAATTTTTAAGACTCTGATTTTCATATTTATCATTACGTATCTATCGACCAAAAATTTAACTTTTTTTCCTTTCCTTTTGCCCTCCCCCCACCCCCCCACCCTCCAAAAGAAAAAAAATCCCTCTTCATGAAAATATTCATAACATCACTACAAAGCTGTGTGTGAAATTCCACAAGTGTTAACTTAGCTAACTTTTACGCTTTTGTAATACCACTTTGAAAGTGTTATTAAAAACACTGGTAGCCTGAAAAGGGTAAATATCGTCAGATATGGATAGCAAACATTTAGTTATAATTCAATTATATATGGAAATTTTAACTTTTTATAAAGCATCGCATAAAAATTATTATTATTATTGCTGTTATTGCAGTTTAATATTAGTATTTTTATTACTTCATTACACATATATATATTCAATGAACTATTATAAACTAGCGGGGTTTAACATCGTCTTGTCAAACGTTTATTTCTAATTGTACTTTTTTTAACATTGTATTACAATAAAAAAAATTTAGTACTGTGTTTAAGAACAACACAAGTTCCACAAGTGTTAACTTAGCTAACTTTTACGCTTTTATAATATCACTTTGAAAGTGTTATTAAAAACACTGGTAGTCTGAAAAGCGTAAATATCGTCAGATATGGATAGCAGACATTTAGTTATAATTCAATTATAAATGGAAATTTTAACTTTTGATAAAGCATCGCATAAAAATTATTATTATTATTGCTGTTATTGCAGTTTAATATTAGTATTTTTATTACTTCATTACACATATATATATTCAATGAACTATTATAAACTAGCGTGGTTTAACATCGTCTTGTGAAACGTTTATTTCTAATTGTACTTTTTTTAACATTGTATTACAATAAAAAAATTTTAGTACTGTGTTTAAGAACAACACAAGTTCCACAAGTGTTAACTTAGCTAACTTTTACGCTTTTATAATATCACTTTGAAAGTGTTATTAAAAACACTGGTAGCCTGAAAAGCGTAAATATCGTCAGATATGGATAGCAAACATTTAGTTATAATTCAATTATATATGGAAATTTTAACTTTTTATAAAGCATCGCATAAAAAGTATTATTATTATTGCTGATTTTGCATTTTAATATTAGTATTTTTATTACTTCATTACACATATATATATTCAATGAACTATTATAAACTAGCGGGGTTTAACATCGTCTTGTCAAACGTTTATTTCTAATGGTACTTTTTTTAACATTGTATTACAATAAAAAAATTTCAGTACTGAGTTTAAGAACAATTTATGTATATAACTAAATAGACATTGTTTAGTATATACTGGATGCGCTAAAATCAAGTGTTACAAGTTCAAGAATATAAAAAACGGCACATGTTTCAAATAATATACATATTTGATTTTATTTATTCGATTTTTATAGAACTAGTTGAATTTATCGCATATTTGATTTTCTTTGATTTACGCGTTCATCATTATTATGTGTTAACTGTATGTTGAGGGAAAGCAATTACAAATTTTAAATTCATGGTGCTAACTTAAATATTTCATTCATATTTATTTAACAGCAGTTTATGGTACATTTTTCTACAATTATATATGTAGACTTCTTTACGGTTAAACGTTTAATCATACCATACAGCATTGCATATGCGATCGTCATCGAAATGTTCCAAAAAGCCTATATTTCAATTAATCCAATGATCGATCAATTATATATTTCTGATATCAAACGTACTCTATACTGAAGATCACAAACTGTGTAATTTTTTTCTGCATAATTAGTTATGTCGAAAGAAAATTTTTACCATTGTATAAAATGAATTACAGCTGTAATTGATACGTTGTTTTGCCATATGTACTTAAATATTTCCGTGGGTAAAAATAGTTACATTTGTTATCTGTAGATCTATCTATCACATTTATTGAATGTAAATTGTGTTGTGCTATTTTATAGTGTACTGATTCAAGAAAAAATGCCACATGTAAATAGTGAATTTAATTATTCCAACTATAAAAAGTGTTGTTGTTACATTTATAAAGGATTTTTTAACTCCTTTTTGTGTAATAACTCAATCTTTTTATTTACTTTTTTTTTGGCTTATATTATTTGAATTACTAAAATTGTGAGGATATGAGGTTGAGTCAATTGCAGGTCACCGCAGGTAAGCGGTGGGAAGGTAGGTCGTAGCGTAGCTCAGAAGTTTGAGAATTTAAAGTCTGGTACTAGCACCCAGAGACGTAATAGTTTGAAGTTAGGATGAGTTTACCTTAGCAAAAGTGGTGGCGCAGTAGATTAAGGTTGGAACGATTTTATGCCGGCAAGGAGGTCACTAAAGAGGAAGTAGTTTGCGAGGTATGTATTAATGCGATCAATTTTTGGAATCAGGAAAATGAAACGATAGAGCTTGCAAGGTTTCGATGTAGATATATAGCGGGATGTAGTACGATGTGTGAGTTGGTTCTGAAGGATAAAGTAGATGAATTCATGCTATAATGCGTTATTTATAGAGGTATTTGGAGTTAGTAGATCGAGTAAGTCTAACGTTTTCGGAGGAGGATAGCAATGAAGTATTTACGTATCTGAGAGTGACTTTCTGTTTATTCGCAAGTAATTCAGGAGTGGTGAGAAATCACTTTTTTATTTTCATTGTTACTTATTTATTAAATCATTGTTTAGATTCTCGGAGGCCAGTTACCCCCTTACAGCTTAAGTAAAATAAATCTTTCTTATTTATTTTAAAAAAGAGTTTCGTCATATATTGTTTATTTATCTAAGTATTTCAGCGGCGGCTCGTGAACCGAAAATAGAGGAAGAACTCAAAATAACCTTTAAGTATTTTTAATGCATAATTTTTATTAAACATGATCTTAACTAAAATTAACTAAAAATACTTATTTAAATATAAATTCATATTCTGTAAAATAATACAGTGTGCCTCTTCACCTATTTACGGTGCACGACCCGCCCCGGAAGTATTTAACTAAGATGGTGCCGTAAATGAAGCCGGGGCGCAGACCTCACAAAAACACTTCGTACATGTTAAACGAAATTATTATTATTATTTTTTTTTTTTTTCATTTTTTAGATTTAAATGTCATTGAATTGCTGTTGAAAAAATATAAGCATTTAGTTTAAAACATTTAAAAAGCATATATATATATATATATATATATATATATATATATATATATATATCGTATAATCCGTAAGGAAATAATCATCTCCTGAGAATCATTCATAATTTTGCTAAGTTTTATAAATGTAGGTAGTTTAAATAAGAGAAGGAATTATGCTACACAACAGAACTTCTCAGATAAAAGTTTAATTTAAGAGCTGAATTCACATTTCTTTTCAGAAAAACAAGTTAAGTTTTAAAATAAGATTTAAATTACTTTTTTTTTTCCTTTTTTTGTTTAAACAATTTAGGAACTGAATATATTCACACTTTTCTTTTTTTTAAAAGTAACGTTTTGAATTGAAATTAATCTTATCTTTTATATTTTTGCTGTATTACCTTTCATTTATATCTTTATGGTTCATTTAAAATGATAATTATTTTCTTAATGTATTTATGTAAACAAAACTCTAAAGGTTTTTGGGGGAAAAAAAGAAACTTTAAAAACTATATTTCGGAATACAAATTTATATTTAAAACGTTGCATAACATTAAATATTCTAAAACTAGAATTAGAAAAGACTAACTGTTTTGTTACTTTTATGCGAGAGTTTAAAGATGAAAAATATGTATATATATATATATATATATATATATATATAACATTTTCTAGTTTCTGAAAATAAAATATTTTTAATTTTAACGAAAAATAATTCATTATATTTTTATTAAACTGAAAAAAGAAAATAGGATATGTTTGATAGTTGAAAGAAGAATCATGTTAAAAGAATATTATTACTTATAATTTTTCGTAAGCTATTTAATTACTTTTCTTTACCGAAATATATACTTAAAATCTTTACTAATTTTGTAGAAAAAATGTATTCTAAATTAATTATTAAAAGTTTTATTTTCTTTTCTATGGATTTAAGATTATTTTTTCTTCTATGCAAAATGGTTATATCTAACTGCATTTAAATATAAACCGTCTATTACTATACCTTAAAATTAAAAATATATCAAAATGTCTTTAAAAAATCGTTAGATTACATACAAATGTATAACTATATAAAGCATGTTTCAAACACAATTTTCTATGTTAGCAAGAAATACGAGCATTTTATTTTTGCAAAAATAGCTTCAAATTTAACGAAGCCACTTTGGCTTGTTTTCAAAGATTTATGCAAAAAATATGCATAGCCGAAACATTTGTATTTCCATTTAAAAATTATAAATATTTATAGATAAAATAGAAATATGTATTGTATTTTGTTAAAAATCTATCTAATTCATTTTTATCCGGTTTAAGTTGAATACAATTTTCTATATTGTTTAAAAAACAATATAGTACATGTTCTAGCTCAGTTTCGCAAACGTTCACAAGAAGAAGTGTAAATTTCGATAAGTCGAAGTCATGTATGGTAATTGTGTCACAAATTCTTTCGGCAGACGCTAGATCATGTAGCAAATGTCTTAGCCTGCTCAATTGCCAGACAATATCTTCTGTGACTCTAAGGTGTCTCTAGTACACAGCTTCATAACTTATAGTATCGATGACTTGTTTCATGCATCGCAAAAATTTATTCAGAGTCTTAGGCGTATCCAGAATTTTCGAGACTATCCAGAAATACATAGGCAGAAGATGTGAGCCCTTAAATGAATTATTTTTTCAGAGGTTAGATTACGTTTCAAATACTTTTGTTTTCTTGATCACCAGACCGTATCTTTTTCGACTATAAATTGCGCTGTGTATGATCCCTCAGTTGACTGCATCAAATCTCGTCGGCTGTATAATGTCGAAGTTATATGCTAGTTGTGTCGCATTTTTTTTTTTTTTTTTTTTTTTTTTTTTGGAAGACGCTAGATCATTTTTCAAATGTTTTAGCCTTTTCAATCACGAGACGATATTTTCTGTAGCGCTAAAATGTCTCTAGTACACAACTTCATAAGTGATAGTATCGATGACTTATTTCATGTATCGCAAAAACTTATCCAGAGTCTGAGACGAATCTAGAATTTTCGAGACTATCCAGAAATACATACGCAGAAGATGTGAGGCCTAGAATTAATTATTTGTTGAGAGGTTAGATAAAGTTTCAGATGTTTTGCTTTCTTGATCACCAGATCGTAACTTTTTCGGCTGTATAAAGATCCCTGTGTATGCTCCCTCAGTTGACTGCATCACATCTCGTCGGCTGTATAAAGTCGAAGTCATATATTCTAGTTGTGTCGCAAACTCTTTCAGCAAACGCTAGATCATGTTGCAAATGTCTTATGATGTCTTATGCAAATTTCCAATGATATCGTCTGAATATGTTCTTCTATACATGTTCAATGATATCTTAGAAATTGCTTGACTTAATATGTACTAGTATCGACCAGTGGTCGAAACTCGATCTAAAGGGATCTATGTTTATAAAGGGGGGTGGTTTTCAATTTTCCATTTTCTGACTATTCCAGTTTGTCCACGCATGTATTTATATATTCTTGTTTTATTTTATTTCTTGTATTTTATGTTTGATGTATTATATTTCTTGAATTTTATGTTTGATGTATTATATTTTGTGCTTTATTTCTGAATTTAATTTCTTTTTGTGCTATGTATTAATTAAAATTCGTTTGCTGTATGGTTTTGCTTCCATCTGTGAGATGTTGGGGGCTAGAAACGTGTTTCCTGGTTAAAAACCAGCGTTTCGTCAGAAACTTCTCATATTCCTTTCCCTACATGGGGGAGCTCCCCTGATGAAGGCCCTCATGTGTTTTGGGATTAAATTTTCATCTGGTTTTGATTATTTTGTTTATATACATATATATATATATATATATATACAGAGAGAGAGAGAGAGAACGTTCAGTAGTAATATAATATTATCAGTGCAAACATTTGAATTTAAAGATGATTTAATTTCAGTATTCAAACATTTATTCTGATCAAAAACGAAGACCACTCAAATCAAACCAAAAAAGAAATAAAGTAAAATCTAAATGAATTATAGGCAAATTGGAATGAGAAAACAGCATTATTTGCATTCTAACGTTATCAAGGGTCTTGTAGAAGGCAAATATGCTAAAAAATGGATGTTTTTCTGTCACAAAGAAAGCAAACGTTAAGAATTTCTTTGTTCTCACGCCCGAAACACCCATTGTAAATAAAACCAGAAAATACGAAGATCAAAATAAACCTCATCACTACAAATGATAATCCAATAAATCATTTTAAAATGATTAGTGATAATACACTAATAAACATTGTAATTTTAAGCCCCAAACAATCACAAAGAAGCAAGAAAGAAGCAGCACAAAATTTATTAAATACGAGTCACATGTAAAATATAACACGCAGAGGAATCACCCATTGGAAATAAAACAAGAAAAAACGTAGATCAAAATAAACTGACCACTACAAATGTTAATCCAATAAACCACATAAAAAATTATTATTGATAAAACACAATATCGTAATTTTAAACTCTCACAAAAAAGCAAGAAAGAGGCAGCAGAGAGTTTATGAAAAACAAGACACACGTAAAATATAACAAGCAGACATTAGTTAAATGCACAGTTAGTCAGCACAATGATAGAAATGAACATGGAGTAAAACTAGAGAAATCACAAACCGAAACATGTTGAATCCTCCATTATACCTAATTAGGATTCAGATTAATTATAGTAACTTGAATAGTGCTGCCATTTACAGTTATATACGTGTATATATATAACTGATTATTGAATATATATAACTGATATATATATATAACTGATATATAACTGATATATATAAACTGATATATATATAACTGATTATTGAAAGAAATGACGTTTCTTTATTTACTAAAAATTATGTATTTTTTATTTTGATCAATCATAATTTTAACGAATATGTTTGCATTCTAGCTATTTGCTAATATATATATTTTTTCCAATATAAATCTCTAAACATTTTATTGGTACGGTAGTTTTCTTTTTTCTTTGCACACATCTTCCAATCCTTAGAGATTAAGAGAAAGAAATAAGGTAAGTTATTCAATTACTAAGTCCATTCTTTCATCATCTCTCTCATTAACTGAAACAGTATTTAGTCTAATATTTAATGGTATTTAGACATTGCAGAATTGATTTTATTATAACAGATTTAGAGATTATTATTATTATAAATGTATATCTAATAACGAATTCCAACATTAAAAACTTTCACATTATACATTAAAAACCAACATTATACATTAAAAACTTATTTTCAGATATTTTATTTATTTTAAAACTGCTTTTTTTTTTTTTCGACAAAATGAATTTGTTTTAATATATATATATATATATATATATATATATATACATAACTTAAATTGCGTAAATTAAATACATTAAGGTTTATTATTATTACAGATATTTGAAGAGAAATGCAAATCAGGTAATAGAGTCTGCACAAAATTTTATGTTATTTCAACAAATATTAATTAAATTTTTAAACTTTCATGTAAATTTATTTTAAATTAAAGAAAGAGTGTACTATGCTATGTTGTTCGATACATTAAAAAATAATAACAACACAGCGGGTATAATATACTTTATTGTATATTTTTACAAATCATTTTTACATATTTGAATTGCTATAAACATTTACAAAAAAAAAAAAAAAAAAAAAAAAAAAAAAAAAACACGAAATTTATTTCCGTAACCGTATGGACAAAACCTGCAAGAAATATTTTCCTTTATTCATAAAATCGGTTATTGTATTGCAATTAAATTTGCATACATGTAAAATCTATAAAAAAACTATAAGACATTAAGGCTGTTATTCACCAATAACTTCAACTCCCGGTTGAACATAAAAATCTGAAACGTGTATAAAGGCGGGGTGAAAATTTTCAGCAAATTTTGCCGTGCTGTTGCCGCCATCTAGCGGTATAGTTATTTTCAGACTTTTAAGGTGAAAGCAATAAAAGATCATATGAAATCCTCGACGCTAGATGGCAGAAACATCGGGCCAAATTTTGCTGGAAAGCTGTACCCTGCCTTTAGATGCTTTTCAAGTTTTTGAGTTGAACCGGGAGATGAAATTAAGGGTTAATACGGCCGTAAGGCTGTTATTCAACAAAAACTTTAACTCCCGGTTGAACACGAAAATTTGGAAAGCGTATAGAGGCTGGGTGCAAATTTTCAGCAAATTTCGACGCGTTGTTTCTGCCATCTAGCGGTATATTTATTTTCAGATTTTTTAGGTGAAAATAACCAATCAAAGATTATATGAAATCCTCGATGCTAGAGCGCAAAAACAGCGTACTAAATTTCGCTGGAAATCTGCACCCTGCCTTTAGAAGCTTTTCAAGTTTTTGTATTGAACCGGGAGATGAAGTTAATGGTGAATACGGCCATAATTTTTATTAAAGCATATTTCTTCTGGCATCCAACAGTCTACATGTAAAATTGTTAATAAAACTAACTTAATGTAATGTAAGGGGTTTAAGAGTATAACTTGAAGTAGTTGAAATGTTTAACGTAAAGGAATATGTTATTGAATATAATATTATTGTCAATTGGTGTAGAGCACACACAAATACACACACAAACACACACACACACACAAAAAAAAAAAAAAAAGCACAAAAATCAAATAATGAATCATCTATAACCTGATCACAGATATTTATTCATTTAGTAACGTAGAAAACATAGCAAAATTCGAAGGTTTCGGTTTCAGATATTTTAAAATTACTTATTTTTATTGCTAACTTTGCTTCTTATTAATCGTCGAATTCCTGCAATTAATAAAGAGAAACAATACTATGAAAATATACAAGTATTTATAATATAGACAGCCGTAAACGCAATAAATGATATCAAGGTCAAATTTTACTATCTATATATCTGTATACTTATTTTCTACACTGTAAAGATCAGTATAAAATACAAAATGTACCATTCTGGTAAACAATACCTACCTTGGTTAAAAAAAAAACAGTCCTAGCTACTATGAATAATAAATAAATAAATAAGGAACGTAAATTTGTATTGAAGGATGTTCTTATCACAACATGCTTCCCAGTTCTAAAAAGTGAAAAAATAAAAAATAAATAAATAAAAAACAAATAAATAAATAATTTTTTAATCAGTGTGCTAAAATGTCAAAAATGCTTTCATTTATAGTGATGCAGTCTTAAGTATAGAAATTTGAAAATTTATCACAACTTCTTCTTAGTCTTGTTTTATATATATATATATATATATTAAGTGATATTAATATATGTAAAGTGTTATAATTATTTTAATTTAATCATTGCAAAAGAGATAGATAACCAATATCATATTAAAAGAATTGAATCTGTAAAAAACGTTATGTCTTGAAAAACAGTTTACTTATTAAAATAGCTTTTACGTGTGCAATAATTAGCAACATTTTAGATAATTACATACCAGATATGACATTCTCTCTTAAACAAAAACATAGCATACATGCATTTTACCAATACTAGGGAAAAATGAAACATTTTAGTTTATCTATGTAAAACTTTTACAGCTAGCCTTATTTAAATATTAAAAAGAGAATTTCCGTGATGAAAATAAAGGATGTTAAAACACGTGTTAAGGATAAACGTGATAGGAAGTTAAATACAAATTTGATCTCCGATTTAAATATATATATATATATATATGTATATATAATAGGTATGTGCGAATATCACGGATAATTTCGAGCTGACGGGAAAAAAAAATACGTTACATATTATTACAGCAGTATTTTTACTGCATGGTTTGCATTACTGGTGTTTCTAGAAGGATTTTATCTCTGAACAATCATACATTTGCGATAAATTATGTATTTTTAATGTTATAAGTTTATTTGTATTCATATGTAGATTCATTCACATCACTTTCATAAAGATTAATTAAATTTAAGAAATTTAAACCTGTTGTTCATTAAAGATTAGAAATATTCGCAAATATATTTAATGACATTTGTTTAAAACAAATATGTAAAGTCAGAAATTGATTAAAAAAAAAAAAAAAAAAGAAAGAAAGAAAAAATTCGTATGAAGAAGTATAAATTATGAGTTACTATGAATGATTTTTTACTCTAAATAATGTCTCACAACGAAATGATAAGTCATGAATCATGTAAATCATGTAGATCGTGAAATACGAAAGTGTGTTACTAAACGTTATTACATATATTTTATATACTAAGGAAAAATAAGTATCATTGCATAACAGATTTTTGTCTAAAATATATAAAATATTATTAAAAAATGCTTTGAGTGCATGATAAGGAAAGATTGTGAATTGTGAGAATGGTCAAAAAATTATGTTTAACAAAGTAATTTACTCCCAGAATCTTAAAAAAAAAAATAATAATAATAAAGAATATTTTTTTTGAAATTGCATTAATATATCCGACCTATTACAAGAGTAACATGCAGTTATAAAATTCGCCCGATTACTGAATCTGAAATATAATAAGTAATAATAATAATAAATAAAATAAAATAAATAAATACATAAAAAAATAAATATAAATAAATAAATAATAATAATAATAATATATGCATCGGGTCGAAATAATAGTCCGACCCAAATACTAAAACAGGGTCATGTGATTTTTTTTACAACCCAAACAACTATTGTGAGGCTTTTTTTTTTTTAATGGTTTTTACTTAAATGTAGTTGTTTCAATTCCAAAATAAGTATTCAAAATAAATATATTACTTTTTTCTTCTTTTTATGTATACTTTTTATTATTAAAAAATTAATAATAATAAAAAAAAATAGTAATAATAATAATAATATCTATCTTAATCTATGATTTCACTATTGCTACAAAATTTCCAAACCTGTAGCGTACCAATAACCTGATATCTCCCTTTGCAGATACAGATAATGACAAATAATAACACATAATGATGCAACAACATTTTTATGTAAAATTTATTTCACACCGAAAATATTTCAGAAAATATAAGTACTTTTTTAATAGTTTGATTGCTTAAATTTGATTGAATTCCTGATTTCCTGAGCACGTTATTTTACTTATGTTATTATTCAGAGGAAGATGCGTGGCTTTGACAACAAATGCTTTCAAGCTCCAAAATATTTGCAGTTAACAGATTACATATATTTTTAGTACTATTAGTACTATATATAAATAAACATACGGTGTTTCCTTAATTTTCGCATTTCCTTTACCCATAATTAGGATTTCTTAGGATTACTGAGAAAAAATTCTGTAACTGACATCTAGAATCTAAATTGTCGCTCTAGATAAAACAGCTCCATGTCATGCTTATAAATTCTAGTCCCCTTAGAAAGCGAGTTCTAGAAGACCCTATTAAAATTCTAGAGCGTTCGCCTATATTCTCGAGGGCAAAGTTATTTAAAAATCTCTGCAAATAAATGAGACTACAAGAAACAGGTTTCTGCAACTATAATCTTGGTTTCCTAAAATGTTTATGCTAGAGAAAAAATTAACATCACATAAAAAAATTTAGAAAATTTCTGGTGGTGAAAGTAATTTTACAATATGAAAATTACATAATTTGTAAAATTTATATTTTTAATCGTATTTGGTACCAACTATAATATACTTTCTACAGAATGATTCAAGTACTCTGCATACATTTCCAGCTTCATACTCACTGGAATATCATGCAGTAAAAAATTAAATAGATCATTATAATTCGAAAGTAAACAGAAATTTAAAAAATAAGAAGATTTTAATTATAAAATTATCTGTTAACACAAATTCATGCATTATACAGCAAGTCCGAATAAAATATCTTTAATTTTGAGAGTCCACTAGACTTAAAAAAAAAATGAATAAAAATAAAAGCCTAAAATTATGAGAAAAAATTAAAACTACATGTCATGACTCACACACATACAGTTTTTAGAAAAATTTTAATGTAACCACCTTGGAACCCTGAGAATATTTAGAAGTTAGTCTGGTTCCAGTTTATTTCACTATAGCATTTTTGTAGTCACAGTGGGGTTAGCAGACGTTACACTGATATATATATATATATATATATATATATATATATATACACTATCTTCATCTAGAACGAATAAGCAGTCATTTTCAGAATGCCCGAATTAGAAATATGGATTTCCGAGCCGTGTGTATAAGGAGAGCAGATAAATTGAATAGACGAAATGATCAAAAATTTCTAGCCTATAAATTTCTAGGTGGTGCAACAATATTATAAATCCTTTGTACTGCAAAAAAAATCTCGCTTGATTTCCTAGAATTTAGTTATAAACACGAATTATTATTGCAAAAACTCGCCTCTTTTCTTCGCATTTATTTGCAGAGATTTTGAATCAGAAAGTTCACGATAATATAGGCAAACGCTCTAGAATTTCATTAATGGATTCTAGAACTCGCTTTCAAAGGGGACAAGTATATATAAGGATGGCATGGAACAATTTTTCGTAGAGCCACAATTTAGTTTGTAGATGTCAGTCAAAGAAATTTTTTTCAGTGCATTGAGGCGCGAATGTCTTTATAATATATTGTAAAATATCTGTAGGTTATAATGTCGCATTTGGGGTATTAGTTAAATTTGCAATATTTCCAGGTAGTTATTTATTGTTACAAACGTCTCTGAAGAGAATTTTTTTTCCGTGGCTCTATCATACAAGTGAGCATGTTAACATTGATTTTTTGGACTGTTTTTTCTTCCTGTACTTCATCGACACTTACTGAGCCAAAAAATCTGAAATTGTGTAACATAACGTTTCTCGCATAAAACCTTTCTTAACTTGAAGAAAATCTGATGCGATTGGAAAAATAATATTCATTTATTTAGGCTTTTTTACGTTTGATTTGGAAAAATAGTTAAAAAAAAAAAAAAAAAAAAGGTATTTTTTCTTAAAAATCCAATTTCCATTTTCTATTTTGCGCAAATTTTACTACAGAAAAGAACAGTTCCGCGAAAAAAAAAAAAAAAAAAAAAAAAAAAAAACCATTTGCTAAATAGCCTTGAAATATCTAAACTATATAACTTATTTTTTATTATTACCTTAAAGTGTCAAGTTTTATGAAAAAGTAGCTTTTTAAGTAAAATTATTAGTCAAGTACTTTTTCATTTTTTGAAAGGAAAAGCAGAAATTTTTACATTTTTTCTCATATAAAACTCTTTATTACATGTATTTAAAAAATGACATACCGGGAGCTCTTTTGAGGACACGACTTTTAGATTTTTGGTCATTAAATAGAATAGGATTTTCTTAATAATATACAATATGTACTACAGTAAAGTTATTTTTTAATATAAAACTCGGATTAAATTTACACGTCTTTCATACTACTGTATCGTAAAAGAAAGCACAAAATTTAAAATATTTTCTGATAAAAAGTAAGGTAAATATTATTAGAAACTTAAATGGCTTTTCCTAAATTTAAGTTTGCTGCGTCAAATATTCCATATTGCTTTGGCATTTGAATTTTATTCACATTAAAACTTTCTAAGAGCATTTTTCAAGATTAAAATTAGCCATTAAATTTCTCAGATCTTGAAATTACATAATCCTAATTTCGTCAAAATAATTTAAAACGAATTAAAATTCATTTTAGAAAATATAGAGATAAAAAGATATTTGGATTTTTTTTTTTTTTTTTTTTTTTCAAAAATTGTCTATTTATAATATCTACTATTCTAAAAATTGTGCAAATATCTAATACACGATAATAAAGAAAATGTTATTTATTAGTATGACAGTACTTTTACATTCAGATTTACATTTCATGTCCATCAGCTGTTATATTTTACGTTAAACATGTCAGGATACATGTTTTTTTTTCGTTTTGCAGCAAGTTTAAAAGAGCATAATAAATTTAAAGTAAGATCAAATACGCCAAAGACTTCTAAAAAATCAATATAGTAGTTACTGAACAATGCAACTTCATATTGGAAGATTAAAAATAAATAAATAAATAAATAAATACATCCAGTCTTTTTTTTTTTTACCTTTACTTCTTCATTTTGTTTCAAGTAAATATATATATAATGAAAATAAAATTGAGAAAATTCATGTTAAAGAAATGAAACAGCATTAGTAAGGAGTTCAAATATGAAAGTGTGAATTTGGCATCGATGTAGCTCTGGCGTTTCTCTCAGATCATTATTTACGCAATTGCAGTACACGTTTTTATTGATCACCAAAATGACAACAAAAATTTCAAAGTCGCCAAAGGGGTCTTATAATATATCTGATCCAAAGAAATGTTTTGTATTGAATGCTTTAATTGTTTCTAAGGAATTAAATACGGTTTCCGAATGCCTTTATATATAAGAATACACTATAATATGTTTTTTCTTACTAATTTAAATTCTGTTTTCTACAGAATTTAAATCTGTTACTTAGAAAATAAAAAATAGCTTTAGCTTGTATATATATATATATATACGAGGGTAAGTTAATAAGTAAGTCACAAATGCATATGGCATGATTTACTAAAGTCGTAACATGTATCAACAAAGAATAGTGATAGATGACAGCAATTTACAGCTTTATGATATTCAATTCTTATTGAGTAGGTAACATGCACACGCATACGTAAGGCAGTTTTAAAAATAGTAATCGTGCTGAATGATTGTACGATAGAATTGCAGCTTGCTGTGGTTCGATTTTTGTGGCCGAAAGGACTTGAATTAAAAAATAGTCATAAAGAAACGTTACCTGTTTATGGATGCTACATAATCCACCTTATAGCCCAAACTTAACCCCAAGCCATTGTCATCAGTTTGGTCCACTGAAACAACATATTGGAGGCAAACAATTTGCAGATGACGACGAAGTTCAACATGAAGTACTACTGTGAATGAGACAGCAACCCAAATAATTTTATGCAGCTGGGATTGGGACTCTGATAAAACGATGGGATGAGTAAATCAATGTTGCTGGAGAGTTTGAAGAAAAATAAAAATCGTTTCCAATTGATTATAATGGTAAATTATTATTATTTTTTTATTATCTTTTGTGACTTACTTAATGATTTCATCTCGTATATTGTCATATGTACCATAGGGACAGTTTTTGTCTAGAAAAAATATTAAACACTCTAGTGAATCACTTTATATTATTTTATTTCATTTTATATTTTGTTCATTCTTTGAATGAAAACAGGTGTAATTATTTTCTCATGTAGAGAACATTTTATAACTAGTATTAACAAAATGACATCCCTGGAGCTTTTAAAGAACCAGAGTTTTAGATTCTTTTTCGTTATGGAAGACAGGATTTTCTTAATAAGATGCAGGATGTACTGCAGTAGTGCTATTTTTTAATATAAAACAAGGATTAAATTTCCATTTCTTTCATACTCGTGTATCGTTAAAAAAAAAAAAAAAAAAAAAAGTATTACTGTCAAAATAGTTTTAAGGAGAAGCAAGGAAATATTCCAGAAAGTGAAATGGCCTTTTCTTAAATTTAAGCTTTCGTGTATAATATTTTCTTCATTCATTCCTATTTGAATTTTATTTTCATTGAAACTTTCTAAGGGTATTTTTCAAGATTAAAATGTCATATAAATTTATAAATTTATGAAACACATAAGCTAATATACATCATAAGTAGATCTAAGCGTTTAAGTATACTTACTAGATAAATAAATTGATTTTATTAAATATATAAATGAATATATATAAGAAATGATATAAGATATATGTGAAAATATATCTGATAATTAAATATTTAAATGAATATATATGAATATGTATCAGTTAAGAATTTAAAGTGATTGTTCTTCTGGTAGATTTTGAATTGAAAAAAAAATGTCTTTTGTGAGTCAGATCCTGGAAAACAATAATGAACAAATGCTACAAAATTCATTATATTGTACGAAATGTATGCTTAATAAATACGTAAAATGCATAGCTGTTTGACGAAATGTAATTCATTTTAGAGATCTTAAATGATTAATATCGTCTTCATAAAACAATTATATTATTCCACATATACATCGATATATTAAAAGATTAAAAGAGTATATAAGAAATTACTGATCTTATCCAGCTAAATAATCCTCCATCGGTACATTCATATCAGCTTCATAACTTTGCCAACATCACTCATTCATTTGATTGGTGGTTTTCCTCTTCATAGTTTTCCACATATTCTTAAAATTTTTTTTATACTTATTATTATTATTATTATTATTATTACGCAAAATAGCATTTAAAAAAAGTTTCGAAAAATATTATCAATTAAGGTGCTTGTCTACTGTCGGGGTTGATTTTTTTTTAATAATTGAAAAATTCCCTATTTATGTGCATTATATCATAGAAGATAGTAAAAAACAGTGAATAATCAGAAAAACATATGCACATTTCAAAATATTTTGATATTTAGCCTCAAAATATGCATAAAACTTGCGAAAAAAACATCACTTTTACAAAACATCATAAGCCAAATTTAAATAAAAATATTTTTATTCTGCAAATTTTATTTAGATTATTAAAAGGTTCTTAAGGGAGAGAACTACTCTCAAAACTCCATGTCATTTAATATTTTAGAGAAGATAACAATTTTACATGCTGAAAAAATCATGAATATACATGACAGTTCATAACTTCTATCGACAAAGAAAAAAAAAAAAATCAGCTAGATTCATTGTCGTAGTTCGATCCCGAAAACACCTCCTCTAGAGTACTTTGCCAAAGTTTCATAACGTTTCAATTATAACTTTTGGAGTTATGATCTTTTGGGATAAAGCAAAATGTTAAAAGTCTCATTTTAATAAAAAGCAGAAAACATATTTAGAAACCAGATTTTACCTATTAAATAAGAAATAATTTTAGTAAGTTCCTGATTTATTTCAAAGTTTTTTTTATTTTCTTTTTTAAATTCACTTTATATTCAGTAGCAAATTTTGATGCTTATATTGAGTAAAACATTTATGTAAACAAACATTTACGGGTCATTTCCGGCCACTTCCGGTTTCAAAAACTGGCGAATGACTAATATTAAAATTCCTGTAACCCAAGTTCTAAGCAAGATAGAAACAAACTTTAAACTGATTTAGAAAGCTAAATTGCCAGGCTTTAATACTAATCCAAAATTAGAAAATCGAAGTCTTCACCAAAAATTGCATTTTAAAGGTAGTCCGGCACTTTAAAATAAAAATTACTATTATGCATTATGTTGTGTAATTTGATGTGAAGACAATAATGAACACTTATATTTTTCTTTCACAAACGAAAACTATATTTAACAAACAATACACAGAATTAAACATGCGTGAAGAACATAAGGTGCGATAAATCATTGCGATTTAGTAATAAACAATAATAATGTAAAGTAATAACTGCGAAAATAAGAATGCGAAAGATAGCATGCAAGCTACCATGCGGATGAAAAAGAATAAACTGTTTCTTGCGGTTGAATATTTACGATAAACAATATAATGCGAAGATAATGCGTAAATAATAATACGAAGTAATATTTGCAAATAATGCGAAAGATAGCATGCAAGCTATCGTGCGGATTGAAAAAGAATAAACTGTTCTTTTTTGTTTCTGTTCGAGTAGAGTTGAGATGTTCGTACCCGTTGAACAGAAAAAAGTAAAGTTGAGATGAAAACAGTTAAATAGAAAGTGTCATTGAGTGCGGAGTTCGATTACGTTATGAATCGAGTATGACTCTATGGTGGAAATCGAACATTTATGTAAACAAACATTTACGGGTCATTTCCGGCCACTTCCGGTTTCAAAAACTGGCGAATGACTAATATTAAAATTCTTGTAACCCAAGTTCTAAGTAAGATAGAAACAAACTTTAAACTGATTTAGAAAGCTAAATTGCCAGGCTTTAATACTAATCCAAAATTAGAAAATCGAAGTCTTGACCAAAAATTGCATTTTAAAGGTAGTCCGGCACTTTAAAATAAAAATTACTATTATGCATTATGTAAAAGCCAACTGAACGAAAAATTAAAATAAAGTGCGCTAAGTTAAAAATTTTGTTCTAATAAAAATGTTAAGCTGTAGAAAGTTTCTATTTTTCGCAATATTTATACAATAAATTATCTTGTAATCACTGCGTAATCAATAAGAAAATTGTCTGCGATAATATATATATATATATATATATATATATATACAATATATATTCAAAACTAAGTACATAAAAAAACAAAAGCACTGAGATTTTCTGCCACAAAATTTAAAAGTAAGCTTTAGATATACCTCATTTATGTATTCGTATATTAATTTTGGATAAACTTAAACTATTAATAAATGTTTACACGCAAAATTTAATTGTAAAGAAATACCATGTATACGTTTTAACAGAAACGTGTGAAAAAATAAATCTAAACACTTCTGAACTAAGTTTGGAGTTCTCTAAATCTCGGACAATTCCTTAAATCCTACTACAATTGACTCGTAATTTCTTTTTTCTCGTATAAAATGTGTCATTTTTAGGCTTCAGTGAATTTTCTGCTTCACTTTATTTTCCTTTTCCCAGAAATATTTCAGTGATATACACTATAAAGAGCTTGATCTCAGGAACAACCTTTTTTGAAAGTTGTAAAAGAAATTTTGGAAAAGAGTTCCGATCCTCACAATAGGCCTGTATATTCCAACTTTTATGCTCTGTATAATGCAATCTTTTGTATGTTTTTCACAGAGATTTGTTGGAAGATTTGTTGGGAACATTTCTAAGGACCCTTTGTTATTATTTTTTTAGTATAGGTAAAATTTTCATAAAAAACATGAAATAGTATCTTTAAGGTTAAATATTAGAACTTTATTTTATTTTATTTTATTTTATTTTATTTTATTTTATTTATTTATTTATTTTTAACTGTGTACAGTTATAAATTATCCTTACAATTTAGAAATTTAGCTTAGATCAATAGACACGAAACTGTAACATTATCTTTAAATCTCTTTTCACTTATCTTTTTGGGAGAATAGTATATTTTTATATCTCATAAATTTTAAATCCCTCAAACTATTTTATTTTCAATTGCTTTTGTATACCAGTTGCTTTTGTATACCTAGTATACATTGGTGTAAAACATTTGGTTAACTATTATTATTATTATTATTATTATTTATTTATTTATTTATTTATTTATTTTTTCGTTTATTTCTTTTGTGCATGCTAGGAAAAAAAAAGAGAGAGAGGGTGATTATAACTATAATCTGTGACTGACATTTTTTTTTTTTTTTTTTATAAAAGCACATATAGCATTTTATATAACATTAGAAATGTAATAGTTTTTAAACTGACAATAACTCAATATTCTTAAATTTATAAGAAGTAGGCAACATCGGGGATAGTTGGCAAAAACAGCTAGTTGGAACTGAGTTTTATATTTCCTACCACTATAAGGGTAGAAAGCTGTCGTTCTGCTAGTTGGTAATGTAGGTATAGATACTCTATCCTACATAAATCCAGTCTGCTTGGAAAGTTTATTTAAGAGAAATTCGCCGTTTCATAATTTTTCCGACTGGTGTGTAAACTTACTCATAGTACATTTTTTTTTGGACATGCGAATATGTACACCACACTGAGGTGCTTCATATGACAGTTTTCGAAAGAGTTAGTAACTGTTGTTACGTGCTTATATCATAAACCTTTTTTTTTTCTTCTGGTGATTCAATTTCTGTGGTGTCTATCATTTATTGGGTATCCCACCGGGGCTAATTGTCATAATCATGTATAAGACCAGTCGGCATACCTTTATAGAGTTATTTCACAGTTTGAGTTTCCTTAGTGATACTTCAAAGGCTAAAGAACTGCACCTAGATGAAGAGATTTCACATTTATTCTTGTCAAGATGAAGGTGAGTGTTTTTTTTTTTTTTTTTTTTTTTTTTTTCAAAACTTGCTACGAACTCTCTGGAACCTCAAAAAGTTTTCGAAATACCAAAATCAATAGCAACAAAGAATCCTCAATAAAATCCAGTCTCCTGACAAGTCAGAATATGAAATAAATAAATTTGTTTTCGTCAATTAAAAATGGCGCAAATAACTGGGAAATTTTCCCAAAACTGATAGCAATGATATTCAGATGTCCACCATAGTCAAAAAGGAAAATGAAATAGAGATGGTCATACGAGCTGCAAAATTTGAACCCACGTTCAAATAACAGAGTGTGCTAAACCTATATTCTTTGTTAATTTAAAACATTGAAATAAGCCTATTAGAATAAGTATGGTTAACTATAATAAATAACAAGTATATATATATATAGGAATAGATTATCAATGAATAAAATGAAATAAAACCAATAAAAACACTGAGGTCTTCATCAGGGATCATTTCTTTTCAGTTAATTGTGGTTTTCTGTTTGGTGAGAAGTTGGGGGCTAAAGATAGTTATTAGCTAATTCCTTTCAGAAACTTCTCTTTCACCCCTACACTGAGGGCCTCCTTGATGAAGACCTAAGGGTTTTTTGGGGTTTCATTTCATTTTATTCATTGACAATTTATTTTATTCATTGATATTCTATTCCTATATCTAAGTTTTGCATTTATTTTTGCAGCAATTCTGCGCATTGGTTTGCAATTCCCCTTTTATGTTTTTCTTATCTTTAAACTCATAAATTCGTTACAATAGTTACCTATATATATATATATATATATATATATATATATACATATGCATATATATATATATATATATATATATATATATATATATATATATATATATATATATATATATGCATATATATATATATATATATATATATATATATATATATATATATATATATTGAAATCACTATTGTTTTTTACTTTCTTGTATTTGTATTTTTCGAACTCCAGTTTTCGGTGGTTTTACACATTTTCGGGATGTCCTGAACATGATTTGACTATTATTGGAAAATGTCTGTCTCTCTTCCAGTCTGTGTGTCTGTGTGTGTGTATTACAAATTTTCTGGATGCTGTATCTCACGAACCAATGAACGAAATTTAACCAAGCTTGGTATTTAGTTTGACTCTCACATAAACTGTTGTTGATTAGGTACGGGGATCATGCACTTATCAGGTGAGGCTGTGATCATGTGTGTGTGTTTTCTAAATTTTTAACCTGACAGTATAGGACAAAATTTCGTATAAATGCACATAATGAGAGTTATTTTAATCGTGTGATTGTAAATTTAATATGAGTTATTGATAATAGTAATAGTTAACCAGGAAAAAAAATGTGCATGTGAGGGCATCGCTTCTCCCCCCCCCCCCCCATCCCCGGTGGGAGGAGTAAATTTTCAGTATGGGTAACTTTCGAAAGATCTCGTCAATAACTTTTAAAGGAATGGTTGAACTATAGATCTGTGATAATTTAAAACAAAGTTATCGATTTTGTTTACTTTTAATTAAAAAAAAAAAAAAAAAAAAAAAAATTGACATCTTTCGGCATTTAGTGATAATATAATTCTGTCAAATAAAAATTGTCTGCATTTATAATGGAAAATAATTTTTGTAATTTAATAAATAATATTTATTAAATAAATTTTGTGTAAAATTTTATAGAAGAAAGTCATGTGGTGGTTGCATCATACTAGTTATATATATATGCTGAAAGATTTGGTGAAATATTATTTAAATAAGATGTTTTGAATAAGACATTTTTCATTGAAAATTGTTGTTTTCGGCTGATGTAGTCCTATTCATATAACGTTAAGCCTACTCGCCCCTCCGGATATGCCAGCTAACCCAACACCCTAGTGTAAATAGTATAGTTACAACCTGTAAGGAAAAGTTTTTTTTTTTTTTTTTTTTTTTTTTTTTTTATTGCTTAAAAGCTTATTTAATTGATGGGTCACACATGATTTTTGAAACAAAAGAAATAAATTTTCCAATGCAATCATCAGATTTTTTCCCGTCAGCTAAAGGCTCGTGCTTAATTACTTCCTGCCAATACAATTGCAAAAACATATTTACTTTCTTCTATATGTATATATAGAGAAAATATTGGATTCTCGAAAATTTTCGAACTCCAGTTTTCGATGGATTTACACGTTTTGGGAAATCATAAACACGATTCGACCCATTTTAGAAAATGTCTGTCTGTCTGTGTGTCTGTATGTGTATCACAAATTGCGTAGATGCTGTGTCTCACGAATCAACGAACGAAATTTTACCATACTTGGTGTTTAGTTGGATCCTCACATAAACTGGTGCTGATTACATTTAGGAACTAATGGCTCAACAGATGAAACTGCGATCATATTTTTTCTAAATTTTTAACATGACAGTATAGGACAAAATTTCGTGTGAATGTGTATAATGAGAGTAATTTTTTACGTGTGATTTTAAAATTAATATGAATTATTGATAATAGTAATAGTAAACAAGGGAAAAAAGTTTGTACATGTAAAAGCACCGCTTCGCCCCTGGGGTAATGAACCGCCCTGATGGTGTACATTTTCAATATGGTTATCTTTCGAAAGACCTCGTCAATACCTTTAAAACGAATGGTTGAACCATAGATTTCTGATAATTTAAAAAAAATGTATCGATTTTTTTTTCTTTTTCATTTTTTACCAAAAAAGAAAAAAAAAATCTTATTTCCCCTATTTCTTTTAATATTGGAAAAAAAAAAAAAAAAAAAAAAAAAACTTTCGTTCGTCATTTAGTGATATAATTTTGTCAGATAAAAATCGCCTGCATTTATAATGGAAAATAATTTAATAATTTAATAAATAATTTGAATTGTATGTATTTTGTGTGAAATTATATAGAAGAAAGTTTTGTGGTAGCCACATCATACTAGTATTTCAATACTTTCCGAACAGCAGAGTAGAAACACCATATGTAAGGTAAGTGTTATAATCATGTAAAAACTTTATTTTAAGATTTTCGTGTTTCTACATGTTTTGAGGTTTCCTGAGCTCATTTTTGCTATTCTTACGGTTATAGAAATATGAGTGTACGTGAGTGAACACGATAGTATCTAAACACTTTTTTGGAATGCGCTTAAAGTTTGTGCGTATATTATATATCAACTTAGCACGAGCCCTATTGATTTTGATGAGTCTAGCATTTAAAGGTTTTTACTTTTTATATCATTATGGCCTATTTCGGAAAGTACGATAGCGTCTAATTGCCTTATTCGATTAAATTAAAAATTTATACACAAGTTATAGATCACCATCACACGAACAATTTAGTTTTGTGAATGTAGCACTTACAGGGTTTTACAAGGATAGAACGAAAAATTATATATATATATATATATATATATATATATATAGTAATATAATATTATCAGTGCAAACATTTGAAATTTAAAAATGATTTAATTTCAGTATTCAAACAATATTCCGATCGAAAACGAAGACCACCCAAATCAAACCAAAAAAGAAATAATATTTATTTATTTACAGGGACACAACGAAAAGCAGCAGTCAAAATGACTGCTTTAATCATTAGCATTAAATTCAAAATGACACGCCTTATCATTTGAGTGCTTTTGAATTTTTTCCAAAGAAAGAAAAAAGGTAAAAAAAATATCCAATAAAGTGAAGAGAAATTTAAATTTAATTTTATTAAAAAAATAAAATAAAAAAAATAAAAATAAAAAAAGAGGTACAACTGAAGGTTACAGGGTTCTATGATTTATACTAAATATTTGCTGCTTATTTCCTTGACGTCACCAAAATAAAAAAATATATATATATAAGCTTAACACTTAGTAACAGCCAAATTTGAGCAACATGTTAAGAAACAAAATAAATGCACAAAATAAATAAAGAAAAGAAAAGAAAATAAAGTAAAATAAATAAATAAATAATAATAATAATAATAATAATAATAATAAAATAGTAAGTAACCATTTAAAAACAATTATATATTAAAACAAACTGCCACCAGAAGAAAGAAATGTAAAAAAATATAAACTGAAATCGATATAATACTTTGTCTGAAATGAATTTTGAATTTTTTGTTTTCTTCAAGTACATTCATCAAGTCTCAGGACATGATGAAGGTGCAGCTTATAAAGGTAATGAATCATTGATCTATTAATGAAGCTATTAGAAGAGAACTTCGGAGTGTTTAGTTCCATGTCCATGACTTATGCAATTGTTCCTCCTGTATGATGTAAACAAAGTAGTAATATACAGTACCTTTTTCATAAATGACAGGCACTTTTCAATGGGCTCTTCCCATCGTCGTCTGCTCAATCACGTGATAGAGGAAAACGAATAATCGAAATCTGAGAATCGAATCCAATTAAATATTGTTCTTAAGAACAAAAGTGTAAATAGTTAAAATAAAATAAAATAAAAGTAATATTGTGCATTTGTAAACAGTGGAATAAATGTATCTGTAAATTTAATAATTTTTAAAAAACATTTTATGTGTTTATTTATTTTTACCTATAAGAATCGATTTTTGCATATTGTAATGTAACTGTAACATTAACCGTTCTAGCAATAAATAATCGATACTTGTGGAATGTTTATGGATTATAATTTGAAATTTTAAAATGTTTTCATTTAATTTAATTGCATAAAGTTGTTACAACAAGTTAATTAACTTAGTTACTGGTCTAAATGGATTTACGCAGTACGATATTGCACTGTCACTGATTTAAGTACCAAAAATCAGCGTTTTTAACCTGTTCTTCATGAACATCAATAACAAATGTAAACTAAATGATGATTGTAAATGTATGCAGCAAACAAAAGATAATGAATAATGATATAAAATGGATTAAAAATTATCATGTATAAAAGAATAACACAGATTAAATCCGTTTGATTGAAAATAAGAATAGAAAATATGTTATTTCAGCAATCACTATAGATAAACAAGACGTCATCTGCTATTTGTTTTTCCTCTATCATGTGACCTCTGATGTCAGGTGGGAAGAGCCCATTGAAATTTTTATCAAAAGTTTATCAAAAGTTTATAAAAAATTTTTATCAATTTTTATTAAAAAAAAAAAAAAAAAAAAAAAAACTGGACGAATAATTTTGAAATTTTAGATGTGTAAAGAACTGAAGATATAAATATATAGAAGATATATATATATATAATTTGACATAAGTGTTAAAATGAAAAATATTTATAAAAGCTCAAAAATAATTTTTATTAAAACTTTCTTCAAATAGATAATTCAATGTATGATAATTTTTAACCCTACAGCACTTCTAAAATTATACGCTCATTTCATTTTATTGTCACCACTATTTTAAAGCAATAATTTTTTTTACGTATTATTTTAGCAATTAAAAATTTATTTATTTTATTTTTATTTATTTATTTATTTATTTTCTTTGGCGATTGTTGTGACAAAGTTATAAAACGCATGTAAAATTTTACTGTAAGCGTAAAACTGTAAAATTACTGTAAATATTTACTGATAACTAAAACTATCTTTCTGATAACAAACTTGAATATGCATACATTTAGAAATTTTGGTAGATTAATTTTTTAATATTTTTAGTTCCATTATCCTTCTACCGTAGGTAATGAAAGTATTGTATTCGTATCGAGAAAAATTCTGTATCGAGTTTTCATCTGATTTACACGTTTTAAGGCCTCCTGAGTCCAAATATATATTTTTTCGCAATTAATCAGTGTGTGTGTGTGTGTATGTATGTATTTATGTATGTGTGTATATGTGGACCCTTCTGGCTATCATATCTCCGAAACTAATAAAGATAGAACTACGAAACTTTAGAATTGAGACAGATCTGGTGTATCAATTTTCTAAATTTTGGTGAAAATAGGAAAACCGGAAGTAGTGGAAGTTCATATCTCAAAAACGGCTCTAATGATTTTCTTAAAATTTGCTATATACGCACTATTAGGTGTTCCTTCGAGTAACATAGTTGGTTAGTTCAGGAAAATTTATAGGTGTTCTGTATAAATAGCTCAATTTCAGGTCTTGAAAGTGCATTCTTTAAAAACGACAAAACTCGTCATTTTCAAACTCGTCATATTAATGAACATTTAAAAATCATTGTTCTATGTAATTGTTGTTTTCCGGTCAATATTTTAGTAAGCCAAGTTTTTGTAAATGTTGATATATAAAAAAGGGCTCAAACGATTTTCTTTAAAACTGTTACATAAATCAATTTAGTTATCATTTCTCATGTATTATGCGGTTATTACAGAAATATTGATAGCCATCCTGCTTAGGTGGGTTCTTTTAGATCTTGGAAATTGGTGTTTTAAAAAATGACTCTGCCATTTTTTTTTTTTTTAACTTGCTTTGTAAACTTTGTTTTATACCTCTTTCTCTTCACACGAGTATTAAGTTTTTAATACCGGAAAAGTTTTAGGTTTCTACTTCGTTAGGTCAATTTTGTGTACTCTGATCATAGTGTCTAAAAAAAAAAAAAAAAAAAAAAAAAAAAAATAAGCACGAGTATAGTATAAAAACAGCAATACAATTATATTTCTATTTTCATCTATTTTTGTTTCACATGAAAGTTTCTGCTCTGCTACTTTCAAACTGCACTCGATCCTATTTTCCTTTCGCTGATGAAGAAACGTACTTAAATATTTCAACTTAAAATGATTCTTGCCTGTTTTTTACTTGCATGTATATTTGTTTACAAGGTCTTTCTTTTGCACGATAGAATATGTTAGAGATAATTTTTAAACATGTGGTTAAAATTTAATTACTTTTATAAATTGACATTATGTAAATTTAAGTATTTATCTTGAATTGCGGTAATTTGTCTTACGTTATTGCTTGTAGAACGAAATACTTCCGCGGATCCAAGATATACTGTACTATTTAAAAAATAATAATAATAATTTTCATTATTGTTTTAACTAACAAGAATAATAAAAATTATACAGACACGACATTATTTCATTATTTAAAACATGAAAATCTGACATTGACAGATTTTAATTTAGTGCCAGAGGCCTACTGCTAAACTTGTTAATATCGACAAATTCTTCTTTAGTTAATTCGTGACGATCTAAATTCCATGATAAAGTTTTCATTAAATCAAACCAATGTGTTTCAGCTGCAGATATTGTAACAAATAACGTTGGAAGTCCAAACTGTCTTATAGCCGCAAAACAACGTTTTTTCTCTTTTTCCCAATGAGGGGGAGGTGTGCCTTAGGGGGGACTCATGTCAAAGGTGTGCCTTGGGGGGGGGACTCATGTCAAAGTTGTACCTTGGGGGGGACTCATGTCAAAGTTGGGCCTTGGGGGGACTCATGTTAAAGTTGGGCCTGGGGGGGACTCATGTCAAAGTTGGGCCTTGGGGGGACTCATGTCAAAGTTGTGCCTTGGAGGGGGACTCATGTCAAAGTTGTACCTTGAGGGGGACTCATATCAAAGTTGGGCCTTGGGGACTCATGTCAAAGTTGGGCCTGGGGGGGACTCATGTCAAAGTTGTACCTTGGGGGGGACTCATGTCAAAGTTGGGCCTTGGGGGGACTCATGTCAAAGTTGGGCCTGGGGGGGGGACTCATGTCAAAGTTGGGCCTTGGGGGACTCATGTCAAAGTTGTACCTTGGGGGGGACTCATGTCAAAGTTGGGCCTGGGGGGACTCATGTCAAAGTTGTGCCTTGGGGGGACTTCATTCAATAAATCCCCATTCAATAAACCGACTGAAATGGGCCCTTAGCACTATTAAGAGTGTATTATAAAAATTCGTCAACGATGTACCGACTGAAATGGGGGTACCTTGGGGGGACTCATGTCAAAGTTGGGCCTGAGGGGGGACTTCATTCAATAAATTCCCATTCAATAAACCGACTGAAATAGGCCTCTAGCACTAATTAAGAGTGACCTATAAAAATTCGACAACTATACCGACTGAAATAGGCCTCTAGCACTAAAAAGAAAGAAAGAAAAATGCGTATAATACGCATAATTGTGGGTAATGGAAGTCGTGTGGTTCTTTCACACCAGATTTGTTTTGGGAAATAAGTCAAAAGTAATAAAATTATTATCAATAATATTACATGCATCAGTACAGGTATTTGTGCTGATTAGATAAAACTAGCAGGCTTTGCCTGCGTCGCTGGCCACTAAATTTAAAGGAAACTCTTTTCTATATAGCTTTATAAAAATAAAATAAAATAAATTACTGAAATGGTTCAAAAGCTCGCTCCAGGTCCCTGCTGCATTCGGCAGCGATTTGGTCATCCACTGCAACTCGGGCGCTTGTCCCTATTACCTGCGACAATAGTTTACCAATGAGCTTCCATTTAGGTGCTTATTATATAACAGTTTCGAAATTGATAGTATCGAAAAAATTGGAGTTTCCCTTTTATATTTGAATCCCAGTTACATGTGAACAACACTATACATTTGTTCACATGTAACTCGGACTGGACTCAAATGTAACTGGGTTTAGACAACATAATATTTGCTTTTACGTTATTTCATATGTTTATTTTGTTTATCCAATCAACCTTTAAATGACAGCAATTTCACGCCAAATATTACAATATGCTGTGACCGGGTACGTCTGTCGCATGAGACAATTAACTTTTTGTGTTTATACATAATTCATGGGTTGTAAACCTGATAGTACAGCCTCTTTGGCGGCTTTTGAATTTTTGTCACCATTTTAGACTTAATCCATTGTAACAATAAGACTTAATCCCTTGTAACAATATGCTATGAGAGCTATTTCTGCCTATTTTAGACAACTAATCTTTTAATGGCTATATATATTTCCCATTTAACATATTTTTATTTATTTATTTAAATATTAATTTGAATTTTTCAAATATTTCTGTTCGACAGCGTGCAAGTGCAGTAACACACAGAGGCTCATTTGTTTGTATGATAAATTAGCATAGTGACTATTATATAAAAAAATAAATAAATAGGTAAACATTATCGTGTTACGCAACTTTATTGTGTCGCTCCATTGGCGGCTTTTGAATTTTTGTCGCCATATTAGCGATGGATTATTATTATTATTTTTTTTTTTTTTTGTATGAAAAGGGGAAGACTATCTTGCTAATAATTTTATCAGACTCTTTTTTGTTTATACATAAGAATCCTTCATATTCTGCTTATATTTTTAATGGTTTTTAGGTTTAAAATAGTGCTTGTTGAAATAAATTTCCTATCTTTAAAACTGCATTTATTCTGTAAATTTTGTGTAAAAATGAATCATTTATGTTTTTATATATCTGATGCGCTACTTAGATTAAAATGGCTGTTGCTATATTAAACTTCTTGTCGAAAAACGTTCGGTGTACTTCAACACCAAAATTTAAAAAAATCGCCCAGCAGGATCTGTTAATGAAACTGATAAAATAAAAATATGGTTCATAGAGTTTAAATAATCTATTTAAAAAAACTTTTAAAACCCAAATTATTAATGTATCGTATCACATACACAGATATAGTAATAATATATAGATTGAACATTGGGGAGATAAAAGTGATTCCTTTTCACTCTGGAAAAGACGGCGATTTTACCAAAATATGGCAGTCTTTCCCCGATTGAATACACACGGGAATACACACGAATGTTTTAGCAAATAAAATTCATTAATAATTTATTTACTAAAGGTGAATGAAAGCTCCAGATATAGTTTCAAATTCATTCTTCTGTTTTTCCTTTTTTCCTTCAATACCACTTAATGGCTGATTCCAAAGTTTTTTTTTTCGGCACCAAAAATCTTTGCACGATAATATGGGGATGATAGATCTATATATATTATTATATCTGTGATCACACAAATCTTTTCGAAGATAGAATAAAACTTAATTTGAAAAAAAAAAAAACTTTTGTTTACTAACCAAAATAATTGATGAAATTTGAAATGCAAGTTGGTCTTGTGGGGTACAGGCTGTATATTATATTTTGTGTTCGTGAGAGAAAATTTAAAAGAATTTGAAAACTGCAATTTTTAATCCCACTTAAAAATCATGTGACTTCATGTGAAGCAGATTTTTCATTTTTTTTTCTCCTAACGGTTTCCATACAATCTTCTGCTGTTGCCACCTAAAATTCATAATTTAGTTAATTTTAAAAAATCTGTTTAATGCATCGGATTTACAAAAATTTTCTCTTCCATTTGCTATCTTATTTGTAACGATGCGACTGATATTTCTAATTTATTTTCTAACTTTCTGATATTTTTTTCTCATTCTAAATAAATGTACGTTTTTTTTTTTGTTTTTTTTTTTTAATTATTATTATTTTGTCGAAAAAAAATTGGCAACAATTAAATTATGGATAAAATGTTAAAATTTAAATGGCTTATTTATCAGAGATTAGAAGGTTATTATTTTCACATTTTAATTAGTTAAGAAAAAACTAATCAAAAATTCGAAAATCTGATTTCGATGTGCACAATGACCCTTCGGGTAGCACCTTTGTGTTAAATCACGTGACTGTCCGAGCTACCGTTTTCGAGAACAGTGAAATATACAAATATTGCTCACTTAATAGTATAAGATAAAGTACAATCATGAATAAATATCAAATTATCTTACCTTTCGATTTCGATGCACGTGTTCCGCATGCTTAAATCTCCATTTCACGTATGGTGTAATTAGTTTATATATCGTCACAAGAATCCATCCTCAATATGAAAAGAAAAAAAAAATATTATAATAATAAAGAAAAAAAAATCTCTTTTTTTTTTATTTATTTATTTATTTTTTTTATTTATTTATTTATTTTTTTTTTTTACAATTTATCGAAGTTCTAATATATTTTCGACCCCTATGCACCAATGGTGTACTAAAATACCACCTCAGTAAATCACCTGATTATGCACTATTATTGCATATATCTAAAAAAAAATTACTCTTAAGATATTAAAAATATATGTTAATATTAATGTTAATGTTAATTTTAATAATAATAATAATAATAATAATAATAATAACGTAAAAAAGTATGTTTAAAATAAATTTTTGTCTAGTTTATAAGACAGTAATATAATAAATAAAGGGTTACTGAATAAATAAAGGGTTAACTTAATTCACTACTAGTACAGTGTCCGCCATTGGTATATTGTCTATTTTATTCTTTTGAAATACCCCCCCCCCTTTTTGTTTTTCTTTGCGTATACTTATTCTTAAACGCATAGTGATTTTTTTTTTTTTTTTTTTTTTTTTACAATTTTGGGTTATGCTTAAAGGAATGTAAAAAATAACTAATTAAAATAATGCTCTTCTGTATTAACAAAAAGTAGTGTTTATTATTATTATTATCATTATTATTATCATTATTATTATTATATGCAACTGTAAAGCTCTTTTTTTTTTTTTTTTTTTTTTTTTTTTTTTTTTTTTTTGATTGAAATTTTAATCGAAGCCAGAATACGGACTACAAACAAGGCATGGCAGCAGAAATTTTAGGAAATGCCCGTAAAAAAACATTTGGACCATAAATGATATATTCTCCATAATTTTAGATTGTGACAAACAAACAACTTTGGAATTAAATGATTTGAATTAAATTAGAAAAACAATATCTCTTTTATATCAACTGCTATTTGTATGGATGCATATACATAAACTCTCTCAGCCAATAAAACTACAATTATATTTTGAGTTTCAAACATGTAGCTATTCTTATTATATGAAGGCACTGAAAAGCTATCTTTTTACATTTGAAAGGATTTGACCGTAAAAGTACAGTTTGATAGCGGATTTGAGCAAATTAAATAGATTAACGGCTTTTGCCCGTAAAAAAATGCCAGCAATCTAAGATTATAATTTTAGGACATCAATTTGCGGTATTGACTGTATTGAATTTTGACTGTATATGTATTAAAATGGTGATTTGCGGTAACATTATGCTGTCACAGACATTAAAGTGATTGTTTTCATATTTTGGATGCATTAGTAGATATATAAATAATATCATAAATCCCTACTTTTTGACTACCAGAAAAAAATATTAGATTTTTTTTTCTTTTTAATGTATTTCTGTAACTTTTTTCACTGATTAAAAAGAAAAAGATAATTTGTTATAAAAAGACTCCGATTAATATATATATATATATATGCATAAAATTTCGCATTTAGGAAACATGTTTGTTTCTCCTGCAAAAGATAAAAAAAACAGAGCCACGAAGATGATGAACATGAAAAATGTGTAATTATCTTTTAATAATACAAAACTGCCAAGATTACTATCAAAATTAGAATAGTGCTCTGTGTTTGATTATTACATTTTTATCAATTTTATAGGAACATATGATTAAGAATTGCTGAGTTACACCAAAATTCATTTTATAGTGATTAAAATGTTTAATCAGTTTCAAAAGAAAACATAATTATGATTTACTGGTTTAAAACATAATTTATTTTATATTGATTAAAAATAATATCCCGAATTAAGTGTTTGCTTTCTTTTAGTCCGTTAGTGTGTTAGTCCGTTAGTTTGTTAGTTTGTTTAAACAATATCTCATGAACAAATGATCGTAGAGAGATCAGACAAGTTTTGAAATGTTACTTTCAACACTGGCAAGAACCCTATTTTTTTGCAACATTCGAATTAACAAACTTCGTAAGTTATTTGAAATTTACGATTTTCTTAACATGGCAGAATAGGGTAAAATTTCACTTAAACTTGCATTAAATGAGGACTTTTTGCTGTAAAAATGTCAGACGAGTTTTAAAATATCAGTTTTGATGCCGGATGAACATCAGTTACTATAAACATGCTACTTTAAAAATTTCGCAAGTTATTGGATATTTACAAATTTCTTAACATGGCAAATTAGGACAAAATTTCACATAAACGTCAATTTTGAGGGATATTTTCATCATAAAGATGTCAGACTACTTTAGAAATATTATGTGGGATACTGGCATGAATATTATTCACTATGAATTTTCCAATATGAAAACTTCGTATGTTATAAGAATTTTACGAATTTCTTATAATAACAGAATAGGGCAAAAGTTTACGCAAACGTCAAGCTTGAGGGATATTTTCATCATAAAGATCTCAGACCACTTTTGAAATATTATTTAGGATACTGACATGAATACCATTGAGTACTGAGTATGAATTTTCCATTTTAAAAAATCCGTAAGTTATTTGGAATTTACGATTTAATTAAAATGTCAGAATCAGGCAAAATCGAGCATAAACGTCCATTTTAAGGATCATAAATATATCAGACAATTCCAAAATAACATTTATGATACTTGTATGAACATGATTGACTACAAATATTCTAATAGGAATATTTCGTAAGTTATTCGAAATTTAAGATTTTATCAACATAGCAAAATGGGGAGATATTTCATAAAAATACGCATTTTTAGGAAAGTTGCATTGGAAATAGTAGTATGAAAATAAACTACGAAATTGATTCCAATAAAATAAATTAATAGATTAGAATAAGATATCGAAGTGAATGGTGGGTAGCCTATTAGGCGAGGATTTCCTTTTGCCACGGTGTCAAGCGTTTGGTGAAATTCATTTCTCTTAACATGTATATAATAAGTCCTCTACAAGAATTTTATGAGAGCATACATATGATGGGGAACTGAGCAGAGTCCACCTATGCCAACAAGTTTTATTTTATAGTAAATATTAACACTTTTGTTCTTAAGATTACTATTTAATTAAATTTGATTCTCAGAATTCGATAATTTGTTTTCCCCTATCACATAAACCCTATCCCCTAAACATCCACTATTTAATACGACTTATAAATATAGATAGGTTAAATAAACAAAGAAAGTATGCTACACGACAGAACTTCTCAAATAAAAGTTCAATTTAAGAGCAGATTTTTTTTTTTTTTTTTCAGAAAGGAAAAGTTATTTATTAATAATAGAAAAAAACTAAATTGACATGCTACAGATATAAATTAACTTTTCTGAAACAATTTAGGATCTGGATACATTCACATTTTTCCATTTTAAAAGAATAACGTATTGAATTGAAATTTATCTTATTATTTTACATTTTCGCTACATTACATTTTATTTCGACATTTAAGGTTCTTTTAAAAATGATAATTCTTTTCTTAATCCATTTATGTAAACATGACTGTAAAGTAAAAAAAAAAAAAAAAAAAAAAAAAAAAAGTTGTTTTATATAATTTAAAACTCAAATTTGAAATTCATATTTAATTTTAAACTTTTCCACAATATTAAAAATTCTAAAATTGTAATTAGAAGAGACAAACCGTTTTTGTTATATTTATGTGAGAATTTAAAAACTGAAAAACATATACTTACTAGACACATATTTAAAAAAAAAGAAAATTCTAATTTTTGATAATAAGATATTTTTAATTTCGACGAAAAATAATTCATCATATTTTGACTAAACTAAAAAAGAAAATAACATGTGTTTCATAGTTGAAAGAAGAAATAGCTTGGAAAAATTTTATTAAGTCTATTTTATCTCAAAGTATTTAATTACATTCCTTTACTTGAATAAATGTTTTAAAAATTTACTATATTTATGAAGAAAATATATATAATAAATAAGTGATTTAAAGTTTTTCATTTCAAAGGACATAAGAATTAAATTTTCTTTTAAGCACAATGGTTACATCGAACGGACATGTTTTAAAAACGTTCGTTAATTATAATTTAAAATTAAAAATATATTAAACTGTCTTAAAAAAAATCATTAGATAATATACAGATGTATAACCATGTAAAACATATTTATTTCAAGCACATTTTTCTACGTTAAAAAGAAATATAAGAGCTTTGTTTTTGCGAAGATAGTTTTAAATTTAGCGAAGCCATTTTGATTTGTTTTCAACTATGTATGTAAAAATATGGATATTCGTATTTTCATTTGTAAAAATGAATGGTTTTTTTTAATATGTAAAAGAAAAAATATGTGTTCTATGTAGTGAAAAATATATTTAAATAGATTTTATTCGGCTTGAATTTATAATATATATATATATATATTATTAAGTTGTTTAAAAAATATTATATAAGATTTTCATTCTCAAGTCCACAAGGTTCACGAAAAGTAGAATACGTTCTGATAAATCGAACTCACGTGTAACAATCGGGTCGTAAATTAATCCGACAGAGGCTAGAGTGTGTTTCAAGTGTCTTGGATCAATCGTCTAGACCACATCTTCCATGACTCTATAAAATCTTCAATGCCAAGTTGACAGAATCGATGGCCTTATTTCACGCATAGAAGAATTTTCTTCGGACGTGTTCAAGCTTTTCGAAATTCTTCAGCAACATATACGAGGAAGTTGTGAGTGTAGATTGAATTCGTGGAAGTTATTTAGTCAGTGGTTAGATTAAGTTGCAAACACCCTGGGCAGCTCGATCCCCAGACCACATCTTTTTCGCCTGTACAATTCTACAATGTGCTGTATCAATTTGTTACACACATTGCAGTGGTTTCTTTGGACATCCAAGGCATATTCAGTATTTTCGATAAAGTCCAGTAATCCATGCGCAAAAGATAAAACGCATAGTAATAAAACCCATAGAAAATATTTGAATTGACGATGCATTATGTTAAAAACTCCACAGTTTGTACAATTACAAGACTACATCGTATATGTGTTTACATAAGATCCTTGTTGCATAACTTTCTGGTTACAAATGTCGATGGTCTTGTCGCATGCATTGCATTACCATCTGCGGACGACCGACACACGAACAAAATTTCCCAGAAATTTCGGTAGTATGTAAGAAGATGATGAAGACCTAAGCAAATTGATGGAAACTATTCGTGTAGAGGTTAAATTATACTACAAATGTTTGAACTTTGTAATCGCTAGATTGCATTTTCTGTGGATTTTTAAAGTCTCCGGTGTATAATTTCTCAGTTAACGGTGTTAAGAATGACATCGCTGTACATTGCATGGATGTCCCAGACAAGCTAAAGTAATTCAAGAATGTTCAGAAAAAAATATTCGCTTAAGTTTAAAAACACTCTACTTTCATGTAATTCTATAATATTATTAAACAATAAATATTTTTGTTTAATTATAATCATTCAAATTTATTTTTCACAATCATTCTTCATTGTACTTGCTATCATTTATATTGTCTAACATATTGCAATACCTTTTTACATTTGTCTGTAGAGGTTCTGCTCTCAAAGCACGCGATTACAACACGTGATGAGCTCGAGAAGATGTTGCGTTGTTTCACATCTGGAGTATTTAATGGTATTCACCAAAACTTATGAAAATTCAGTTCTCGGAACTTACAAAAATTCAGTCTATGACTGTTAATAAGAAGCGGCAGTGTTGATATTCAAGAATGCGTTGTTCTTAAACTTTTACAATTGAGTGTACACACACAACACAAATGCTTGTTCAATCATTCTATTTATAATAATGATGATAATAATAATAATATATTAAAGAACTGGTGTACAATCAATATTGAAACTTAAAAAAAGTACTCCGCACACCATAAAGGTGGTGAAGAAGGTGGTGGTGTGAAGAAATTTATGGTATGTGAAGAAGTTTTTAAGTTTGATTAATAATAATGATAGCATTTATTCATAGACAATAGCAATAATTAATAATAACATATGTTCTAAATGTTAAAATTTTATATTTAATATAATAAAATCAGTATTAATTTTTTATTAAACTACATCATATTTCATATATTTTGGCAAAATAACTATAGTATTATTTTTAAACTTAAGTTTTTGAATTACTAATTTACATCGTATAAACTCCGATATCCTAAATAAATTTTAGGTGATAAATAAAATATTTCAAATGTAAAAGAATATTTATATAAAAATTATGTATTTTTGGTTACTACTACTTATTTTGAACTTAAATATGTAATATTTTTTTAGGATTAATTTAATTTTTCGATTGCAGTGTATAAACTGTGCACTGTTATCTGTCAAATCTCTAAAATTAACAGATTACAATATGATTTCCTATAAGTGTACATGTCGATAACAAAAGTATCCGAACACTAGCAACAATTCATATGTAAAAAAAGTAGAGTTAATACTGTTTTGTTAAATATTTCCTTGTATCATGTTCTTAGACTGACTAATAACATGATTCGACAAGTATTTATTTAACAAAATAGTATTAACTCTAATTTTTTTATATAGAAATTTTTGTTAGTGTTCGGATACTTTTGTTACCTACTGCATGTATATATCTTTTAATCATAAAATGTAAAAATTCTTTAGATATAGAACTTTAAGTATATCTGCTTTGCTATAACCCATTTAAAATTTCCGAATGATTTACAATTTATTGATTTAAAGTATTCTCAGCGATTTATGTGATATCATTATGTGTAATATTGGATTCTTAATCTCATGCTTTGCAGGTTTCCGACTAAATATATGTGACGAACATAATTTTCCAATAAATGAAATTAGCACTATTTTGCACTTAAAATGATTATATGAATGTTGTCTAGAATTCAGGCTGCATTTAATGCAGTCATATGAGTTTATAATTGTAGTTAAGCTGTGAAATTAATTATTATATTAATCTCTGCATGTATTTTGTCACAGACTTAGCCTGTGATTATTAAAATCTAAGGACTTCAAAAAGTCTGGATCATTGAAATGTATACAAATCATCTTATAAATGCAAATATATCAAAAGACGTAAAATAATAAATTTGTTTAAAAGATTAAATGCATGTGCAAAACTGAGAAAAAATAGATGCATTAGCATAACTGTGAAATGCAATGAAGCATACAAGCTCCGTCTTTTGTTTGATACGCATGAATAAGGAGTCAACATAGTTTCAATTAATAAGCATTTAAGATACGGATATTAAAAAAATTAAGGGTATAGAAAGAAACATATAGCTACTACTAGAATGGTTAAGATTTTAGAAAAGCTGCGATTCTCATAACATTTTATACGAAGTAAATTAGGGAAAACTGAGTTTTAGTATTTTATCCAAAGGTGTTTTAACTAAATATTAAAGAGAAGAAACTATTATTTAAGTATTTTAAGACATTATATAAAACTTAAAATGAAAATTTATTTGTTGCTGAGAAGTGTTAGTTCATTCCAAAAGTTTTTTCTTTGATTTTGCAGCTTGATTTATCTGTGATAAAATTATTTATATTTTATGGATCACAACTTTGAAAATATTATTAACAGACTAAATAGGATAATTCTATTGTTTTTTCACTATTTAAGAAACTTGGTTACACTTTGAAGTTCGATACCTTTGCAAAACCCTAGACATAATTTTACTGCATGGAACTTGAGATTTGACATAAATTCTTATCTTCCAGCTTATGATTTATTTTGTATCATGCTAAATTCGTACTCCATTTCTAATTATAAGTTCATTGATGAAATATTCGTTTTGCTGACTGGCAAGAAAAAATTGTTAGAAATACGATTTTTTTTTTTTTTTTTTTTTTTTTCGTTTTGTCAATAATCGTGGAAACCATATATCAGATTACTAGGTGTATCGCAATTCTTTAAATGCTAATGAATGACGGAATTCTCAATCTTGTGCGTTTCAATTATGTTCTAAATTTTGAATAAAGTTATAAGTTAAACAAGTGCAAACATTTGCAATGATCCAATTCAAGAAGTTAATTTTTCATTAAGTATATAAAGGTACATTTATATGTTTATTTTAACTAGCTGTGTAATATAAAACTTGTAATCATTTATAACACATATAGCAAATATTCTTCCGAATTAGCTCACGCGATAATACCCAGATTTCTCATATTCCTTCCAGTATTTTTCGGAGGAATGCAAAATGTCCACTTCCAAATTAGGAATTTCAAATTTCGTGAATTTCGTAGCTCCGCCGTAGTACCAGCTCCTACCAGCTATAAAATTATCACAAGAATTATCAAATTACATTTTCTCTCAGACATCCCAAACATGCCCGTTCTTCCTCCGATAAGAATCTGGGATGGATATCCCATGGAGCGATATAGGAAGATCATTGCTGTACGGGAAGATTCTGGTTAAATAATCAAGTTTATTTGAAACAAGAACGAATATTCATGTGATTCGCATTGTTTATGAACATTTTCAAACTGTACGTCCACACGTTGCATCTTTCAACTATAAAAGTTCTTTGTATAGGTATCGCATAACAACTTAAGGGCAGAAAGTCAGACAGATAGAGCAAATGAATTCATAGTCAGTCTTAAACAATGTGGAAAGTGTTAAAATGATTAAAACAAACGGAAATGTAATTTCAGAAATTTTCAGTATAGCTCTTAACGTAAGCGAGTATTTTAGTGTATCACAATATTTCAGTTTATCTGAATAATTCCTGTAAATCTAAACGTTAAACATACCGTATTTTATACGAAAATATTTTATTTAGCGTATTAATAAAAACGTTAATTTCATTACTGTTTTGTACAAGCTAATTAAATATCATACAAAAAATTGCCTGTCCATAAAACGTAATGCATTGTCATTTATTTGGGTGTCCTTGTATACAAACCAGTTCTGCTATTAATGACATTTAAGATAGGTAAATTTCCACAGGAAATAAGAATAAACATATATCCATTTGAAGAAGTGCTAAGAAAAAATTCGGTCACTATATACAAACAGACGGGCTGTCACGGGGACAAAAATGAGATAGATAAATTAATTCAAATCATAATCACTCTTAAATTTTTTTATAAAGTATTAAAATGCTTAATAAAAAGGAAAATGCAAATGATGCATTTTCCAAATATACCATGTCATAAATCTGGCTATTTTCGAGTGGCAATGTAAATATAATACTAATTATACTGTATACTGCACAAAGCATAGTTTGTGCATGTTAATAATAAATATCAATTTCATTAAAATTTGTGCAAAATAAAGCTGTTAAAGTGTGGTTTATAAAAATACTTCTCATTGATCACATAATGTTTAAAAAACATTTTTATTTGACTTTACACACAAACCAGTGGTTGTATTTATTCCATTTTCAACAGGAACATCCGAAAAGTAACGTGAATAACATAAATCTCTATCAAAATATCCTGCTAATATTTACCAGAGTTAGAGTACGGACAGATTGACGGGTATACAGACTCAATTTTGCCAGACTTTGCATCTTTTTTATTCTAAAGTCACCAATATATTTGAGAAATTATATTGGCTATAGATAATAGGCGATTAATCGTTTATCATATACAGGGTGGCCATAATTAAACTGCAAGTGTTCAAGAGGTGCTGGAGAGAAAACTACTAGGATTATTCCAGTGAAATTTGGTATCTAGACGTTTCAGAATATGCGCAAATCAAATATGCAAAAAAAAAAAAAAAAAAAAAAAAAAAAAAAAAAATCGCCATTTTCACCAGATAGATGGCGCTGTACCGTATTTCACCGCTCGCCGGTGGCTTATACATCTTCCATAACCGATCGACAGAGCATAATGACATTCTAAGAGGCATATAAACAATATAAAACATCAATTACAGTTTATCAAAATTTATGGATTGTTTAATTTGTGATCTTAATTTACGTTAATTTTTGATTACATGATACTGTAAAAATTTAATTACTGAAGTGATTTGTATGGAATTTTGATAAACTGTAAGTGATATTTTATATTGTTTATATACCTCTAGATTGTCATTATTCTCTGTCTATGGGTTTTGGAAGTTGTATATGCCACCGGTGAGCGTTAAAATACGATACACTGCCATCTATCGGTAAAAAGGGCGATTTTTCTTTTCATATTTGATTTGCGCATGTTCTGAAACGTGTAGATACCAAATTTCACTGGAATATGTCCAGTAGTTTTCTCTCCAGCACCTCTTGAACACTTGCAGTTTAATTATGGCCACCCTGTATATCAAATATTGTTTCTTAAAATCATTGATGACAATTGATAAAAGGGCAAAGTCTGCAACCCTAGACAGGCATGTTTAAACTTTGTTAGAAAGTGTTAAAAAGTTTATTCTTTATGAATCAAAAGGATTTGTTCGCATTATTGTTTAGGATGTATTAAGAGCATTAAAGGTGCGTCCAGCAACAAGTATACAATATATATATATATATATATATTACATTAAATATTTTACATTAAGTTTTCAAATAACATAAGGAAAATAAGAGTATTTAGGAATATTATATTTGCTTTTAAAGTGAATTATTATTTATTTAATATAATCTGTAAATTTATATTTATAAATATATGCAACTAATCTTTAATAACTGATAATTTAAAAAAATGTTTCAAGTCAAATTTGATGCATCACAGTTGTTGCAAATATTTATAAATTTATCTATTTGTTAATTTATGTAATCTAAAAGAGAAAACCATATTTGTTGTTGTTGCTGCTGTTGTTACGGTTGTTTTTTATATTTTCCCTCACTTATGCAGAAATGGCGTATAGGTAGTAAGGTTAGCTAATCAATTAGGAATTACAATCTCTTTTTACTTCGGTCCAAAAATTCGATATCGTTTTTTCAACTGATTTACACGTTTTAAGGTCTCCTGAGTCCACAAAACTGGTTTTTGTCAATTGGTCAGTTCGTATGTATGTGGGGAATATTTAGACTATCATTTATCCTAAAATAATAAAGATAAAACGATGAAACTTCAGAATTCACACAGGTTTAGTGTACAGATTAATTTTTCAAATTTTGGTGAAAATTTGAACCGTATCTCAAATACTGCTCCAACGATTTTCTTCAAAGTTGCTATATAAATACACTATTAGGTGTCCTTTCGAACTCTTCGAAGAGTAAAAAAAAATGTATATCCAACAACACACATACAATTTTCTATAAGGATTACAAAAAATATTCTGTGTTTAATTTACAAATAAAATGGAGGGGAAATGTGTAAAAGCAGGTTTAGTTACAAAAAATTGTGCATTAAAAAAAGAAAAAAAAAAAAAGAAAATCTCGGTCTACTATTTATTTGATTTTTGTTTTATTAAATTATTTTTTGCAACTAATATCATCAAGTGGTTAATTCAAAAAATGACAACTTACTTTTTATTAAACAACTTTTTTTTTTTTTTTTTTTTTTTTTTGATGAAGCATATTCATTTTTACAATTACTTTTGCAATTTGTCTATTTACTAATATATTTTTCTGCAAGAAAATCACAAAAGTTTTTATTGCTACAGCAGTTTTTATTTCCTTTTCTCACATCTTCCATTCCTTAGGGATTAGAAAGAGAAAATAAGGTACGATATTCAATTACTAAGTCCATTCTCTCATTACTCATAACCATATTCAGGCTGTAACGATATTCTCATAGTGAAGAGAAATTTTATAATATAAAAAAACTTAAATCCTTTTATATAAGGTTTGCCAGAAAGTTATGTACTTTTGAATAAAAATACTGATATCGATTTTTTTTTTTTTTTTTTTTTTTTTTTTTTTGGGGGGGGGGGACATAAATACATTTAATTAAGCGTGAACATTAAAAAGTTGTAAAAAATTAAATTAAGCATCTCACAAAAACTGACGTTATTATCACTTTAAAATTTTCTACACATTGATAAAGAGCTAATGTAGTTCTACAGCTATAATATTCAACAGAAAATTTAAGAACATGGTATATAAAAGTTTGTTCTTTTTCGTTTTTATCTTATAATTTTTTATAATTTTGTTGTCATTCCCATGATGAATTGATGTGGGTATCGGAAATGCATAAGTAAACATTTTGGCGAGAAATGACCGAGTTTCTTCAGTGCCAAATTCCAAATTTCGCCAAGGTCCAACTTGTTTCAATGTTTTTGCACATTTTTTTCTGAATAATATTTTAAATAGTTTTGTAATGCGAGGGGGAAAAAATAAAAAGTTTTTTTTTTTTTTTTTTTTTTTTTTTTGATTGGTCTAATTGTACAAAATATCTCCACGTAGGACATTATGCATTTTCCATTCATTTTATTATCAAAAAGAAAACAACTAATGCAGTTTTTCCTGTATTATTGACATTTCTATCAATTAAATTAAATTGGGTATTAGGGGCTGTACAAAATTGATGCCATTTCAACAAATATTTAATAATTTATTGAACGTTAATATAAATTTATTTAAAAACATAAGAAAAAGCGTACTATGTTATGTTGTATGATACATTAAAAAAGTAATAATATAACTGGAATAATGATTTCCATCAAATTTTCTTACACATTATTTTTATATAACTGAATTGCAATAAACGAATGTTTCAAAACACGAAATTTATTTCCATAACAGCATGGAAAAAACTTGCAAAAAACCTTTTCCATCATACATAATTCTGGTTATTGGATTGCAATTAAATTTGAATATATGCAAGATACAAAGCAAAATATAAGACTTTAATTTATATTAAAACATATTTATTTTGACATCCAACAGTGTATACATAAAATTTCACGTAAGTCTAACTTGAAGTTGTGTAAAGAGATTAGAAGTTTAACTTGATGTAATGCAAAGGGTTTAGCGTAAAAAAATGTGTCTTTGTATATAATATAAATGTACAACAATCAGATGATGAATCATATATAACCTTACTAGAAATATTTATATACTTAGTAACATAGAAAACATAACTAAATTCAAAGGTTTAAGTTTCAGATATTTCAATATTACTTATTTTAATTACTAATTTGGCTTCTTATTAATCGTCGAATTCCTGCAATTAATAAAGAAAGAAATACTACGAAAATATACAAGTATTCGAAATTAAAACAGCCGTAAACGCAATAAATGATTCAAAGGTCAAATTTTACTATATATATATCCGATTATATATCTTATAGATCTTATAGATCAATATAAAATATAAAATGTACAATTCTGGTTAACCATACCTACTTCACTTAAGAAGTAAAGAAAAAAGAATTAAAAAAGAAATCCCAACAAAATAAAATAAATAAATAAGAAACGTAAAACTGTATTGAAAAAAAAAATATATATATATAGTTTATATATATATATATATATATATATTTTTTTTTTTTTTTTTTTAAGTGATAATATTTGTTTAAAATAAGATAACTGTTTGAATTTAATTATTGCAAAAACTTTATCCTTTAAAACAAATTTAAAGTATATATATATATATATATATATATATATATATATATATATATTTATATATTTATGTAGATAACCAATATCATATTAAAAAGAATTGAATCTATAAATAGCATTATTTCTGAAGAAATAGTTTACTTATTAAAACAGTTTATACGTATGCAATAATTAGCAAAATTTTGGATAATTACATACCAGATGTGACATTCTCTCTTAAACAAAAACATAGCATAGATGCATTTTAAAAATACTAGGGAAAAAGAAAACATTATATTTTATCTACATTTCAGTTATCTAAATTTATCACAAATATATAATCTTTCTTGCTCATGATTTCAGACTATTAAAAATTAGTGAATTCTAAAATGTATTTTGATGGGTTTCCTCAGTGGTTGGTGTTTTGATAGGCCTAAGTTTTGCATTGAGCTAAGAATGTTATTTTTGGAAGTTTTTGTACATACTGTAAAAATGTGAATATGAATATACTAATATGAATTTAACCTAGAAAAATTGAAAGGATTAGGAAATTATTGGTAATGCATCATTTAATCAAGTATTATTTTCAAAATGAATTATTGTTATTCTATTTTTTATTTATATTAATTTTCATATTGTTAATGCATCATTTAATCAAGAATTATTATTTTCAAAATGAATTTATTGTTATTCTATTTTGTATTGTTAGGTTAATTTTATTTAACTAAAAACTCATTAATTTATGATATGAATGTTCTAAGTAAGTTTATCGTGCCTGGCAAGAAATACTTTGTTAATAAACAGTATTGTGCTCGGTACAGGAATGTTTATAGGGACATTCCTGGATCGTTATCAAGTTACCTATTGCCTCCTCCTTCCAAACTTGTTTTTAGGAAATGTGAATCGTCTCGATGCAAAACTTGCCCTAATGCGCTGAAATCCCAACTTTGTGATAATATTAAATTAATTCCTTTTTGTCAGGCATATAATGTAATTTATAAACTTAGTTGCGGCATATGTACAATGCAATATATTGGTGAAACCTCTTCTCCTTTACATTTACGAATAAATCAACACCGCTCAGACTCCAAAAAATTATCTTCTAATAGCATTCCTCTTAAATATACTCTTGAGTTAAAACATTTTAATCAACACGATTTCTGTTCATGCACCATTGAAATTATAAAGATTCAAAAAAATAAAACTGAAAGGTTATTCTATGAATCCCATTTTATGAAATATTTTAATACTATTTATCCTTATGGTCTGAATCATGAGTATTTCAATAAAGTTGTAAAGGTTTATTCCAATATTAATCCCCTCCATGATTATTCCCCTATTTACAATGAACTTAATCATAGTATCAACCAGAAAACCACTAGATTCAAACGTGGTAAAAAATCTTTTGTTCATGCAATATCAAAAAATGCTATTAATAAACAACTTCATGAATTGCAGTCAAATTATCTTGATAATTATAATTGGCTCTCTGTAAGAAAGTCTATATTTGCTATTTAAAAAAAGTTTTTAACTAATTATCTACATGAATTTCAAAACCATAGTTATAATCAACACTTTTCTGACATTTTTTATGATATAATTTTATTTCGAATTAAACAATTCAATCTCAAAATTTCTAAAAAACCTCAAAAAATACAATCTAATTCTCAGTTAATTATTAATTTTTCAAATCAAATATTTAATAAAATCAACATCACTTCAATTATTAATGATAAATCTTGTATGTTTCCCATCAATGATTTACAAATTTCTCGTACATTTAAATATCCTATTACTCTTGGTCGATTGTTATTCAATTATAATTCAGTGTCAAAATCTACCTTTTCTACTGGTGTATCGTGTAGTTGTGATGATCCTTCTTATGAAAAATTTGTAGACAAGAACCATGGACATATAATTACTGGAGATCTTGAATTTGTTAATAACCGCAATTTAAAAAAACTTATGCATTATGGCACAAAATTTAGACTTCCTTCAAAAACTAATATTCCACAGATTTTACAGCAATTAACTTTTGATATTGACTTGTTTATCTATAAAATATCTATTTCCTATAATAAACCTATTGAATATTTTAATCAATGGAAAGTTTTAGTGATTTCGAAACTGAAAAATGAATTAATAAAATATAAAACACATTTAACTTATTACAGTAAATCCGATCTATTTAATTCTATTCATGTACTCAAACAAAACTATGTTATTACTTATGTTGATAAATCTCCGAATAACTATGCCATAATATGTAAAAAATATTATCTTTCTCTACTTGAAAAAACCATTTCTTCAAGTGCTAACTTTCATCCCACCTGTAGTGACATTAAAATTAATAATAGAAAAATTCATAACTTTTATAAATTATTAAAGCTTCCATTTAATAATTTCAATTATCCTTATATTGTCCTTATTCCTAAATTTCATAAAAATCCTATTAAATTCAGAACTGTTACTATTGGTTGTAATACATATAACAATAATGCTAATAAAATCCTCCTTGATATTCTTAAACAAATTTATAACTTCATTAGTAAATCCAACAATTTCTATTGTCTTAAAAATAGCTATCAACTCAGAGAAATTGTACAAACTATGAAAAATGTTAATGATATTAATACTTATGATTTTGCTGACTTGTTTAATAATATTAATTTAACTGATCTTCATCAAATTATTTACAACCTTTATTTGCGATTTAAAAGTGAACTTTCTCTTCCTAAATACTTTAGTGCAGCTTCCTTTAAAACTCTTTTAAATTTTATTATTCACAATAATTTTATTCTACATAACAACACTATTTATATCCAAAAGGTCGGTATCCCACAAGGGGGATGTAGCTCAAGTCTGTTAGCTGACTTATATCTATACCATTATGAACAAAGTTTCTGTAATGATAATGTCATTATATATAGATACATTGATGATATTATAATTTTTTATGTTAATAACTCTACTCCATCTTTATTAAAATTTCAATATCCATCTCACCTTACACTAACACATAATTATATTAACAACAATTGTATTAGCTTTTTAGATTTACATCTTAAATTAAATGATGGTAAAATATCTACTGATCTATATGATAAACGAAAAGATTTCTGCTTTAAAGTTAATTTATTTACACATTTTAATTCCTGTCTTCATTTATCTGTATACAGAAATATTATTCTTAATCATCTATTTCGAATAAACAGACTTTGTTCATCTCATAACAAACACAAGAATATTAACAATTTAATTAAAACTGCTACTGCTATGGGTTATCCTAAGAGATTTATTTATTCGATTATTTATCAATAAGTGTTCATTGTCTCAAAAAAAAAAAAAAAATGTATTTGTGTATGTGTATATATGTGTATATGTATATATATATATGTATATATATATGTATGTATACATTTCTATATTATATAAAAAAAAAAAAAAAAAAAATAGTAATAATTAACATGTGGCGGATGGGAGGGCAGATGTTTGATTAAGGAGGAAGGGTGGAGTTGTTTGGCTGGTTGGTTGGGTGGGTTGCGGAATTTAAATTAAAAAAAAAAAAAAAAAAAAAAAAAAAAAAGTTAGAAGCTTGGTCTTATTGCAATTGCAGGATACATCATCTCTTTCTGGTTGATATTGTTTAAGTTTCAACAATATATAATTCATTTGCTTAATTAAAAAAAAAAAAAAAAAAAAAAACTAGATATCATTCAAATTTGATGTGTTCATACTAAACGTACATACTAATAATACTTCACAATAATAATTATACTAATAACTATAATAATTATTAAAATTATTAATTATAATAATAATATTAATAAGAATAATATTATTAAATTTTAAAATTATTCACCAATTTCCTAATCATAATGACTTTATCATCACTTGTTGACCTATTCTTTTGTTAGTTTAAGACTATTATTACTAATAATTATTAAAATTTTAAAATTAAAATTATTCACCAATTTCCTATTTCATAATAATAATAATAATATTAATAACAATAATAATTTTTAAAATTAAAATTATTCACCAATTTCCTAATCATAATAACTTATCACTTGTTGGCCTTTTCTTATGTTAGCTTAAGACTATAAATTACACTCATATAAATAGAACATCTATCGTACACTTTTTCTTAAATCACTTAATAGTAACTTATTTGTTCCACGTTAGATGGCGCGCTCATATGTTGAGTCGAACGTATGCCCTACTGTGAATATCGTATTAATCTTATTTATACTTAAATTTACCTCTCGAATATTATTTAATTGTGAATTCAGCTTTTAAATTTTAAGAACAATATTTATCACTTCATGCTTACATTTATTTCATTTCAGAAACTTTCGATTAATCGATTCTCTACTTTTAATTATTTCTTTTCAGTTTGTTCGTTTTGGCAACCGCCCGGATTTTTATTTGATTTGGATTTGATTTACATGTGGCCAGCTCCTTTCACGAATTCCAATTTTCATTATGGTTAAGTTATCAGCCAATTTCCTTTTATCTTTCTTTCTTTCTTTTTTTTTTTTTTATGCAAGATTGAAACTAGTGTTGTATATTGCTGAAAAGCTATACAATATTCGAAATCTTGCATTAATTGTTGACAGTACCGCTAGTTTCCTGATGACATCGGTACTGGATTTCAGCATTTTTAACTCCATTTTTCCTTCATGCATTCCTTTTTATTTCAATAGTCATTTTGGTTAATTTCTTTCAATTCTTATCTTGTGTTGCATGAATTTACTGGACTAATGGATTAAAACTACTAACTCACCGTTTAGGTTTAAGTGATATACGTCATTTCTCTTATGCTTAAGTACTTTAACATGTTTTTACTATTCAGTGAAATTTACTTAAATGGTAATTGTGACAATAAATTTATACGTAATACATCTAATTATTAAATTCATTGTTGGTATTTTCATCTTTCTCTCATTTGCTGAGTATTGTAAAGGAATAAATAATTTAATATATATATATATATATATATATATATATATATATATATATTTAAGTGATATTATACTTGTAAAATGAGATAATTGTTATAATATAATCACTGCAAAAAGTTATCCATTAAAACGAATTTAAAGTTTTTTTTATAAAAAAAGAAAATATTTATATTTATATAGAAAACCAATATCATATTAAAAAGAATTGAATCTGTAAAAAACATTATGCTCGAAAAAACAGTTTATGCATATGCAATAATTAGCAACATTTTAGATAATTACATACCAGATGTAACATTCTTTCACAAACAAAAGTATAGCATACATAGATTTTACCAATGCTAGAGAAAAATGAAACATTTTAGTTTATCTAAGTAAAAGTTTTACAGCTACCCTTATTTAAATATGAAAAAGATAATTTTCGTGAGAAAATAAATGATGTGCAAAACATCTGTTAAGGATAAACGTGATATGAAGTTAAATGCAAAATTGGTTTGCGCGTTTTAAGTATATATATTAAAAAAAAAAAAAAAAAAAAAAAAAAAAATGTTCGAAATTTACAGATAATTTTGAGTTAGGAAAAAAAATCCAAATAGCACGTTAATATTTTTATAGCAATATTTGCACCATGGTTTACATTATTGATGTTGCTAGAAGGATTTTATGTCTTAAAAATACTACATTTGAGATAAATTACATTCTTGTATCTTTAGAAGTTTATTTGTATTCATATGTACATTTTACATCACTTTCAAGTTAAATTAAGTTTAAGAAAATTAAACCTGTTGTTTATATTAGAAACATCCGCAAATGTATTTAATGACATTTTTGCAAGAGATATATGAAACGTTAGCAATGTAAGCAGAAAACGCAGTATATAAAACAAAACAAAAATAAAACCTTTGACGAAGTTTAAATATCCTACGAATGATAACTCACTATAAAAGGTTTATAGAAATGATGTACCACCATGAATAATTTTATGAAATGATATTTTGTGAGTCATGTAAATCAGGAATCAATCATGGTGCGTTTTAAAATAAAAGTTATTATGTCTAACATATTTATTAAAGACAAATACGTATCATAACGTGACAGATCTCAGACTGAAATTTAAAATGTCATTAAGAAATACTTTGAATGTATCCTGAGGAATGATTGTGAATTGTGCGATTAATCAAATATATGATATTTAACAAAATAACTAACCCTAAATATTTAAATAATAAAAAAATAAAAATTATAAAATTATTAGAAAACACAATAATATATTTTTCCTGTTATAAGAGTAATAAGTATATAAAAAATTCGCCAGATGACTGGATTTTAAATATAATAAGTAAAAATAAAGAAATATCAAACGTAAATACCCCAAAATAAATAATAATAATAATAATATATGCTTCTGGTCGAAATAATAGCAATATATTAAAACATAGCATTATTAAAACATGGTCATGTGACCTTTTTTTAACCGAAAGAAATATTGTGAGGTTTATTTATTTATTTATTTATTTACTAGCAGGCTTTGCCCGCTTCGCTGGACATTAAATTTAAATGAGTTGTCATTAATCTTTATTAATAACATAAGTTCTCGCTGTGATTGGTAGAGGTTTTCTCGCTCGCAACGTGAAGAGTCTGGGTCCCCACTGTCTTCGGCACAACTTACCCACTTCTTACTTCCCCTTCCTCAGAAGGTGAGTTCGAAGTTTTGTAAAATCCCACTAATGTACATAATGCGTACACTTAATCAATATCCACACACAAAAATTCGACATTCTAAGATAATTCAAAGCGAATTCAAACGGAAAAACGTGTTTTTACACATGCTTATTGCCCTCCGACTCCGAGAAGGTGGTGGGGGGGGGGGGATTTTGAATTTCGTAAAATCCCGTTACAATAAGTGCCGGTTGCATACAAACAATTTTTTCACAAAATTTCGTGACCACAGAAGTTCCTTTAATAGAAAATATTATAGTTTCCTTTATATATTAAGGAATATTTCCTTTAAATATTATAGTTTCATTTAATAGAAAATATTATAAAAAAAAAAAAGTAAGTAAAGAAAATATACAGACACGACATTATTTCATTATTTAAAACATGAAAATCTGACATTGACAGATTTTAATTTAGTGCCAGAGGCCTACTGCTAAACTTGTTAATATCGACAAATTCTTCTTTAGTTAATTCATGACGATCTAAATTCCATGATAAAGTTTTCATTAAATCAAACCAATGTGTTGCAGCTGCAGATACTGTAACAAATAACGTTGGAAGTCCAAACTGTCTTATAGCCGCGAAACAACGTTTTTCTCTTTTTCCCAATGAGGGGGAGGTGTGCCTTGGGGGGGACTCATGTCAAAGGTGTGCCTTGGGGGGAACTCATGTCAAAGTTGTATCTTGGGGGGGGACTCATGTCAAAGTTGGGCCTTGGGGGGACTCATGTCAAAGTTGGGCCTGGGGGGGACTCATGTCAAAGTTGTGCCTTGGGGGGACTTCATTCAATAAATCCCCATTCAATAAACCGACTGAAATAGGCCCTTAGCACTATTAAGAGTGACGTATAAAAATTCGACAACGCTGTACCGACTGAAATAGGGGTACCTTGGGGGGGACTCATGTCAAAGTTGGGCCTGGGGGGGGACTCTGGGGGGAATTCATTCAATAAATCCCCATTCAATAAACTGATTGAAATAGGCCCTTAGCACTATTAAGAGTGACCTATAAAAATTCGACAACGCTGTACCGACTGAAATAGGGGTACCTTGGGGGGGAATCATGTCAAAGTTGGGCCTTGGGGGGGGACTCATGTCAAAGTTGTGCCTTGGGGGGACTTCATTCAATAAATCCCCATTCAATAAACCGACTGAAATAGGTCCTTAGCACTATTAAGAGTGACCTATAAAAATTCGACAACGCTGTACCGACTGAAATAGGGGTAACTTGGGGGGGACTCATGTCAAAGGACTCATGTCAAAGTTGTGCCTTGGGGGGACTTCATTCAATAAATCCCCATTCAATAAACCGACTGAAATAGGCCCTTAGCACTAATTAAGAGGGACCTATAAAAATTCGACAACGCTGTACCGACTGAAATAGGGGTAACTTGGGGGGGACTCATGTCAAAGTTGGGCCTGGGGGGGGGACTTCATTCAATAAATCCTCATTCAATAAACCGACTGAAATAGGCCTCTAGCACTAATTAAGAGTGGCCTATAAAAATTCGACAACTGTACCGACTGAAATAGGCCTCTAGCACTAATAAATACAAAAAGCACAGCTTTAGTATGGGAACCCTTTGGTGACTTTAAATATTTTAAGCCATTTTTGCGATGAACTGAATTGGCTATCTCAATTGTGCAATTAAAGATCTTGGCGAGAAACGTCAGAACTACTTCGGAGCCAAATTTCAAATTTTGCCAAAGGGATCCAATACTAAAGCTGTTCCATACCGAATCTGGGTTGAAAACGAAAAAAGGGTAAAATAAATTAGAAATATCAGACCTATATTTATAAATTTAATACCAAATAAAAGGGGCAATTTTTCTGAATCCAGAGGTGCAAACAGGATTTCGATGCGACAATTAGATTTTTAAAAAATAACTAAAGTATGAAATTTAAGTGGCAACGGAAAAACGGAAAAATTGGAAAATAAATTAGAAATATCAGACCTATCGTTACAAATACAGTACCAAATGAAAGGGGTGATTTTTTTTAATCCTGTGGTGTAAACAGTTTTTCGATACGACAATCAGATTTTTTTAAATTAACTAAAGTATGAAACTCAGATGGCAACACATCATTTCAATCTTTTCATAATTTGTAGTGCGAATCACGCGAATAAAAAAGTCTTTAACTTAAAAATTTATTTTTATATTTTATTTTTCCATTCAAAGCGTTTAAGTGAAAAAATATTTATGGCGCATGCGCAGGCGTTTTTTACCCACAATTTTAACACTATTCATAATTTTGAAAATTTCTATAGATATAATTTCAAGTTGGGTGAAGACCTAAGTTTCTGTCAAGCGCCGTTGAATTCCGTCCAGCCGTTCTCGAGTGATGCCCGGACAAACGTGTTTTAGTCTTTTACCCCCTAGGGGGGTAACGGGTGGGAATTTCTGAAAAGTTGATAGATATAATTTTAAGTTGGGTGAAGACCTAAATTCCTGCCAAGCGTCGTTGAATTCCGTCCAGCCGTTCCCGAGTCATGCCCGGACAAAAAAAGCGACATTCGGACACGATGACACACACACAGACACACACACACACACACACACACACAGGCAAAATTTTCTGAAGTCATTTTCGGCTTTCATGGGGTGTGAAACGTGAAGATATCGCAAAATTTTTCGATTCCGACAAATTTACAGACAAAACTCTGATTTTATTAATATAGATGTGTTTACTTAAAAAATGCAATCATTTCAATATCAAAATAAATACTCCTCATTGCCTACATTTTTATTTTATTTTTTATTTATTTTTTTTGTACACATTTGTACACATTTTTTTTTTTTCATTCGGTTTTGATAAAAATGAAAAATGTTATCTTTGTGATGTAATAATAATAATTCAATTTATCTTAATCTACGATTTCACTATTGAAATAATTATTCTAACCTTGTGGCTTATCAAATTCTCTGATTATTCTTTGAAGTTATCTAAGCAGACACATATAATAATATATATTATTGAAATAAGAGTTCTATGATTTTTTTTTTTTTTTTTTTTCACACCGGAAATATTTTAGAAAAATAAGACTTTATCATTACTTTGAAAGATTAAACCTTATTCAATTCCTGATTTTCTGACACCGTTATTTGAATCATGTTATTACGCGAAGGAAGATGCGTGAAGATAACAAGAGGTACTTTCAAGTTCATTTGAAGTCAGTTAAGAGATTACATATACTTTTAGGACTCCTATACATAGTATATTACGCTTCATTTTATTTTATTTACGGATAATCAGGGTTGCAAACTTGTAAGGATTTTTAAGTTCAATATCATCACTAATTTTTAACTGTAATGCTTGTCTAAGTCATTTGCCAAAATTTTAGACCAGTAGCCGATTTTTAGTATTTTAACGTATTGTAACGCAAAAATGTTAAATATCTTACGAAAAATGAGTATTTTTACTAAATAATCTTTAACTACTCATGTGCAAGCTTTAAAAAAATCATTTGCATAATTTAATAACCAAAAGTACTGAGCCACTAATATAAAACCCCCAAAAGATTGTCTTGTAAACTCCAAAAGTTATGAGAGATAGAATAAGTAAGATTTCAGTCCCTCTAAAAAAAAAGAAAAAAGAGAAAAGAAAGAAAAAAAAAATATAGTAGGTTTTATCAATATCCACTTACAATCGGCGAATACTGTATTTGCATTAGGCATAGATTGAATCAAAATAAATTTGAGTAAAACCCCTTATAGTTTAGCTTTTATTTTGAGAGGAACTGAAATTCAGTCCATTCTATCTTTCATAACTTTTTGAATTTATACATTTGTTTCGGGCTTTGTTATATGTAGCTGAATATGTTTGGCTATTACATTATGTTTATGAAGTTTCTTTGATTTCATACGGATAATTCATATGGATAATTAGAAGCATCCTTATAATCATATGCGATAACCAAAATGCATTGCAAGAATTACTTTTAATAGGTTGATCCAAAATATTTTTGTTTTTTTATTTTTTTACTGGTTCTCATTTCTTCTTCAGGATAAAACATTTGCTAAAATATATGTGAGTAAGTATGTCATGCACTATATCAGGTATATCTGAGGTATATAGTATATCTGAGTATATCATATCATGTATATTTGAGGTATATCATGTACTTTATACACCCAAATTTTTGAGACCTAAAGAATTTTTCTAGATATTTAACATAACGTTGAAATTCGAAATTGCCCAAATACTTATTAGTAGGTAGTATAGAAGGAATAAATATTCATTTTCAGAACTCCTAAACTAGAAATAAAAATTTCCGAGCTGTGCGTATAATATAAGCAAATAAATTGAACAGAAGAATAGGTCGAGAAATTCAAGTGTTCAGTCTACCCCTTTCTAGATGGTGTAACAATATTATGAATCCTTTGCGTTGTAAGAAAGTCCTAGGTTTTAATTCAAACTCGAAGTATAATTGCTAAAACACGCCTCTTGTGGTCGCATTTATTTACAGAGTTTTTTGAATGAGATTGGCTCCACCGTAATATAGGCAAACACTCTAGAATTTTAATAGGGGTTTCTAGAACTCGCTTTCAAAGGGGACTACTATATATAAGGATTATCATGGATTTATTTTTACTAGAACTACAATTTAGTTTCTAGATGTCAGTCAGAGAAATGCTTTTTAGTGTATTGAGGCATGAATGCTTTCATTATCTATTGGAAAATATAAGGGGATTATAATATCGCATTTGAGATATTGCTTAAATTTGCATTATTTTCAGGAAGTCATTTGTTAACAGACATATTTCTCAAAATAATATATATATATATGTATATATATATATATATATATATGTTCCGTATCGTACGAACGAGTATGTTTACATTGATTTTTGGACTGTTTTCCATTTCTCTACTTCATAGACACACTGACCTCGAAATCTGTAATTTTGCTTAAAAAATATATTTCTCACATGAAATCTTGCTTAACCCGAAAAAATGAACGCGGTTTTCATGTTCATTTGTTTAGAAGGTTTTTTTTTTTTTTTTTTTTTTTTTTTTTTTTCTCAAAAATTAAGGGTGATTTTATGCAAAAGAAAAATCGCCATTTCCTATTTTGAGAAAATTTTTCAAAACATACTGGAAAGAACTGTTCAAAAAAAAATGTTTTATTAATACTGTCAAAAATACATATTATTTTGGCAACACCATTTGCAAAAATAATCTTAAAATATCAAAATTATACATATACATAATTTATTATTTATACTTACCTTAAAGTTTCAAATTTTATGAGAAAGTAGCTTCTTAAATAAAATTAGTAGCCAAATACTATTTCATTCTTCGTAAGAAACAGCGAATAATTTCAAGTTTTCTTTTTTATAAAACTCTTTATTATATGTATTAAAAAAATGACATCCCGGGAGCTTCTTAGAGGACACGAATTTTAGATTCCTGGCCGTTAAAAAGAATAGGATATTCTTAATAACATGCAACATGTACTACAGTAAAGTTCTTTTTTTAATATAAAACTCGGATTAAATTTCCACGCATTTCATACTACTGCATCATAAAAGAAAGCATAAAATTTAAAATATTTTCAGATAAAAAGTAAGGAAATATTACTAGAAACTTAAATGGCTTTTCCTAAATTTAAGCTTTTCTGTTTCATATATTCCCCATTATTTTTGCATTTGAATGTTATTCCTATTAAAACTTGGTAACAGAATTTTTAAAGATTAAATCTTGCTGTTCAAATTTATGAGATCTAGAAATTACATAATCCAAATTTTATCAAAATAATTCTCAATGAATTAAAATTTATTTTAGAAAATATAGAGATAGAAAGAGACTTTTTTTTTTTTTTTTTTTTTTTTTTTTGAAATATGTATATTTATAATATGTATTACTCTTAAAAATGTAAAAAATATCTAATTCACAGTAATAAATGCAATATTATTTATTAGTGTGCTAGGACTCTGGCATTCAGTTTGAAATTTCATGTCCATCATCTGTTATATTTCACATTAAATATGTTAAGATATATTTCTTTTTGCTTTGTTTCGTTTTTGCAACCAAAAAAAAAAAAAAAAAAAAAAAAGAAGAAGAAGAATTTAAATTGAGATGAAATATGTAAAAAAAACTTTTAAGAAATCAACATAGTAACCGTTGCTAATCAACGCAACTTCATATTTTAAGATATAAACATATATATTTAATACGATTTTTGTATATTTAAACCAATCATTTTCTTTTCTTTGTTTCTCCCTCTTGCATCAAGTAAAAGAAAAAATATTGAAAATAAAATTGAGAAGATTCATGTTAAAGAAATGAAACAGCTTTAGTAAGGACTTGCGAAACTTGTAATTTGGTACCGAAGTATATCCAACGGTTCTCTCCAATATTTTTATTTACACAGTTGCCATAAGTATTTTATTTATCGTGAAAATAAATACAAAAATGTTAAAGTAGGCAAGGGGGTTGTGCTACATAACTGTGCAAAGGGAATTTTATGTAATGAATACAGTAACAGTTGCTAAGGATTAGAGCACAATTACTGCATGCTTATTACATGAAAGAATATACTTTAAATTCTCATTTCTATAGGATTTTAAATCTATTACTTAAAAAACAAAAATAGTGTTAGGTTATATATACGAACATTTTGTTTAAAATGTAAAATCTACCACGCGAATAGTTTTCTTTTAGAAAAATTAATAAACACTATGGTGAATCTTTTTTATTTTATATTATTTCGTTTTATATTTTGTTTATTCTTTGAATGGAAACAGGTATAATTATTTTCTCATACAGAGAACTTTTTATAACTAGTATTAATAAAATGACATCCCTGGAGCATTTAAAGAACCAGAGTTTTAGATTATTAAGGAAGATAGGATTTTCTTAATAATATGCAGAATGTACTGCAGTAGTATTATTTTTTATTGTAAAACATGGATTAAATTCCCATTTCTTTTATATTCCTGTATCGTTAAAAAAAAAAGTATTACTGTCGAAATAGTTTCAGACGAAGTAAGAAAATATTCCAGAAAGTGAAATGGCCTTTTCTTAAAGTTAAGCTTTCCTATATAATATTGTCTACATTCTTTCATATTTGAATTTTATTTCCATTAAAACTTTCTAAGGGTATTTTTCAAGATTAAAATGTCATATAAATTTATAAATTTGTGAATCACTAAAGCTAATATAGATCATAAATAAGCCTAAGTATTTAAGTATTTTTTGCTATATAAATAAACAGTTTTTATTATATATATATGAATATGTATTAGGAAATTAATGTATCAGTAATGGATTTAAAGTGAATGTTCTTCTGGTAGACTTTTGAGCTGAAAAAAAATCTGATTTCAGACAAATTCTGAAAAACAACAATCAAAAGACGCTACAAGGTTCAATTTGTACGTAATGTATGTTTAATAAATACGTTCACGTATTACTAATTGTCGAAAAATAATCTATATAATTCATGTTTGTATATTTATTTTGACTCCAGAAAACAAGTATATTAGTCCATATATAAACTGACGTATATTTCAAGAATACATAAAAAATTACTGCAAAATATACAAAATAAATATACATGGATAATAAAATCGCTAATAAAAAAAATCTATTATTTATATCTTATGGGTTTATCACCTAATGGAAATCTATAATTTATAAAGATTGATTAAAATTGAAAAAAAATTATTAAAATTCTGTTTACATCCCATCAGAACATTTCTCAGAGTTTAAAGACACTTGGTGTATATATCTTATTGTAGTAAAAGGTGCGTTAAATCTAAGTTAGACTTTTACACACGCCTTTTATAATATGACCCAGAGAATAATATTTGAAGCAAGTTAAAATTTCAAAAAATAAATTATATGACCCTTCGTTTATAGTAAATGAGAAAGTCACGTGACTTATTATATATGTATATGTATATGTCTTGAGGATCTCGGAAACAATTCCTGACGATTTTGAAGAAAATTCCGGGTTGGGGTTTTCTGGTGTGAAAAAATGACTGAGCTTTTAGCTTCAATAAAATTCGCGTTCGATGTTAACAATTTGTTGAACGTTTACAACATATGGCATAAATTTTGTTTACTCGGGAAATCATAAAGTGATTTTGATGAAAGTTTCGGTTTAAGTGCTTTGGGGGGGGGGCTAAACTGGTTTGACTTATCCTCATCCTCATTAAAAAAAATAAATAAATAAATAAATAAAATTAGCTGTTATTTCTTTACTGGCCAGTTGCAACACATGGAAGAAATTGGCTTTATTCAGAAATGGATATACTGATTTTGATCAACGCTTGACTGTAAGTGTTTTTAAGGCGCTGAATTGATTAGGTTCCAGGAAAATTCATGTTCTTGTTAACCTTCTATCGGCTAGTTGCAACATATGGATGAATTTCGGTTTACTGGGAAATGGATATCTAGATTCTGATAAAAAATTAAGGTTATTTTTATTATTATTATTATTATTATTATTATTATTATTATTTACGGGTTTATTTTGGGTTGGGGGCGATATAACGATTGAATTTATCATCAACTTCAGAAAACAATTCGTTGGCTGTTAACCCTTTATCGGCCAGTTGCAACACATCGAAGGAATTTCATTTTATCGCAAAAGGTAATGGCAATTTTAATGAATGTTCAGGTGATAAATTTTTTGGAGTGCTAAATTAATAGGGCTTATCTTCAGGATTTTTTTTTAATGTTTACATATTTTCAAACGTGAGTTAAAGGGTTACCTTTAACTCACGTTTGAAAATATGGTAGAAATCGAGTTTTCTCGAAAATGGACAAATTTTGATGGACGTTTAAGGTTAGTGTTTTTTGAGTAAGACATCGATTAGATTTATCCTCGTGTTTATGATAGTTCTCATTCTCTATTAACCCTTTATCTGCTAGATACACAATATGGCAGAAATTAAGTTTACTTTGAAAGGGTATAATGATTTTGATTGACGCTTAGATTTATTTGTTGTTTTAATGAAAAATTAACTAGACATACCCTTATTTTCAGGAAATATTGTGTTCACTTTTAACACTTTAACTGCCGATTGCAAAATATATCGACAATTAGGTTTACTCGGAAATTAATGTAATAATTTTAAAGAAAGATTGATGGTTAAGGATTTATGTGATGAAATTCGATTGTACTAGGCAATGGTTCTGACGATTACAGTTAAAATTTAGGATTAAAGAATTTTTGAGAAAAGGAACCTATTGGACTTATCTTCATCTTTAAAAAAAAAACAGGGTTCACATTTAACCCTCACTCCGCCTTCTGAAAAATATGAGAAAAATCTGTTTTTTTTAGAATTAAAAATAAATATATTGATAAAAACTTACCGTTAAGGCTTTTTGTAGCTAAAAGCCCGTCCGATTCGGACTCATAGTCAAGAAAATTTGCGTGCATTTTTAAACCTTACTCCAATCTTTGAAAAATGTAGGAGAAATCAGATTAACTCCTGATTTCTTTTTTCTTAGAATGGTCTGTATGATTTTGATAAAAACTTAAAAATAAGGCAGCTTTGGGATGACAAAGACTTCTCCTTTATCTTTATAATTTGAAAAAAAAAAAAAAAAAAAAAAAAAAAAAAAGCTTAGACTGTTAACTTTTATTACTCTGGTTCAAAAGTATGGTTGAAACGTATTTGTCTGAAAAATGGTGCAAGGTAATTCGGATCTTTTAAATTACATTGCCACCGGAATTCCCGAACAAAATTAAAATAAAAGATTTTGACGACTTTTTCTGCTATGTTATAAAAGTAAAATTTTGCTAAAAAAAATTCCGGGATATGATTTGCAGTTGAAAATTAAAATTAGGTGATGCTGTATTGGTATCACCGCCCCTGAAATGGCTGAACTTTTTAATGAAAACTTAGGATTAGGTGTTTTTTGGAGATGACAAATCTATCCAAATTAACTTATTCTTCACGAAAATTACCGTTCACTGTTAACCCTGTTCCATGATTGCAAAATATGGCAAAGACATGGTTCTCTTCAAAAACATATTAGTGTAAAGTTTATTATTATTATTATTATTGTCATTAATAATATTATTATTGCTTAGTGTGGAACTTATCTGGCGTGTCATCATCGTCAGAAAAATTAACGTTCAATGCTGTGTTAACCCTCACTCCATCGGGGCAAAATATCGTTAGAACTCGGTTTTCTAGAAAACTAGTTAAACAATTTTAATGAATATTTAATGCTATTAAGATTTTAGATGACAATTCAAGCTCAAATTGCCTCATTTTTAAGATAGTAAATTTCACAATTAGCCCTCATTCCACCCGTTGAAAAAACTATGGCAGAAACTTGGTTTTCTAAGACATAGCTCTAATGGTTTCGATAAAAACTTAAAATAAGGGTTTTTTGAGATGAAATATCAAACTAGTTTATCTCCCCCTTAATAAAAATTAACATTTACTGTTAACCCTAATTTAGCTTGCGGCAAAATATGTCTAAGGCATGGTTTTCTTAGAAGCTATATGAAAGATTTCCATGAAAATTTAGATTTAAGAAAATTTTGTCTCTACAATTGAATTGTAAACAAAAAAAAAAAAAAAAAAAAAAAAAAAAAAAATCCAACATTCTCTTTAGATCCAACATTCTCTTATTTCTTACTATCCGGCAGAAACGCGGCATACATTTTGTATATGTATATATATATATATATATATATATATATATATTTATATATATAGTGACAGCTTTCTATGACAAGGACAACGGTGGGTGTGGTTCTGTATTTCTACATTACACGTGAGCTGATTCCTTTTTAATATTGCAGCTGCATATGTTACGACACCTATAAATTTAGAAAGTGATAGATATCGTCTTCCACACTTTGTTTTTGGAAGTGTGATCCTAAACATTCATTCGATCCAGAAAATATGCATTAAATGTTTCGAAAAATTCCGTTTTATGATGTGATCCTGCAGTATTCTGCATAACAAATCATTTTGGACCAAGTATAATTACCATTTAGAAAATGACTGAATTCACCGTAGAAAAACTTTCTGTTTTACGCGGCTTTCTAAAATTCATCGAAGAAAATAAGACATTACATCACAAGGAAGTACAATACGCACCATGCAAAAAATTACTTCATCAAGAGTCTTCATTCTGCTGTCACTTTAGACCTTTCTGCAAACAAGAAGCAATAGTTTTACTTCTTCTATAAATAAATATTTCAAAAAAAAAACCACTTTCTTCCATGTTAAATTAATGTAAATGTATTTATAGAAAAGCCAAATACAATCAGATAAAAAAATTCTAAAATATAATCTCATTGAACTTTTCATTGCCACAAAATATAATTTTGAGATAACTTCCAGTTTGCTTCTTCCGATAACCATTCAAATTGAAATAAGCTCCATAAAAGCATCAAATGTTATTTGCATTGAATTTATATACATTACATAATGACTAACATTTCATGTGAAACGCTTCCTTCTCTTCTACATATTCTTCTTGAGAGGTGCAATCGCATGAATTTTGCAAAGTAACATTTCCTTCTTTTTTGAAGTGAACCTTGCTTTTTTTCCAGACATTATGCAACTCTTTTTGCAGAACGAGTCGGACTCGTAATTAAAATATCTTATCGACTTGCACATTTGATTCGTCTGAAGCCAGAGAATCAGTGACTATAGGCTATATTTTTTATCATGCACCAATACAGTGAGATGAAACTTGTCTTATAGTCTAAGGATTTGAACTGAAACAAATTTTTTTAAGAAAATGTTGAGGGTAAAATGTGAGTTATTTGGAAATTTTCAAGAAAACTAACCGTATCATGGTATATTTGCCCAGTTAGCTTTTGTTG
>OZ005659.1:120859331-121034331 GCA_963930645.1 Salticus scenicus | reverse complement strand
TTTTTCTCAACAACAAATTATAGAAGGAAGTCCAAACTCGGTATTCTAAATCTGTACAATGTAGTGATGCTACATTAAACTTTTCGTTGAGATGAAGCACATGGTTTATATACAGGGATATCCAAAAGAATTCAAATACATTACGTATACGGGGAAAAGTTCATTAAGTAAAGTGTAACATATATAAGTTGCCCTAAACAAAATGGAATGAACATATTTTTTTTCAATGCATAAAAGCATGTTTTGTGTAGAATATGGAATAGAAATCATTTATCATTTGTTTACAGGGCTATCCAAAGTATTTGAATATATCGGGAATATATACTTGGAAATTGCTGGCAGTCTATTTCATTTTGTGTTCGGTGTTCTTTAAATACAACTAAATTTAAGTGCACAATGTGATATGCATACAATTTTCAGACAACATACAAGGTTAACCAAAATTAAGCAAAACTTGAATGTAGCAGGTGTAAATGCTTTGTTACATTTTACTATATCAACAAACAATGCCCAGGAAGAAAAATTAAATTTTAACAGTCATACTGTAAAGAAAATATATTTTCAAATTCTATTTTCAACACTGGTTTTTTTGTATAACATCACATTTTGAGGTTCACTGAATACGAAAGTCCAATTTTAAGTGGCTGATCTGTATGTATATTTGTTATAAGCATAACTTAAATAACCACAGGAAATTCAAATTTGGAATTTTGAAGTTCGTAATTCCACTTGAAAAATTTGATCGAGATTGGCAAGTTTGAAGACAAATTAGTAACAGTTTTGAATTATTTAAGAAAACCTATTTTAGATTATTTTAAAAGTAGACTGAACTTAATTATCGTACTTTATTGATCTTATGACTTAAACTGCAATGGATGTTTATGCGAAATTTTGTGCGATTCTGCCATGTTAAAAAAATGGTTATATTCGAGTAATGTATGCAGTTTCCATGGTTAATTATGTTCATGCGAGCATTGTAACATACTTTCAAGCTGGTCTCGCACCTTTACTGTAAAAATATCTCTTTTAATGCATGTTTAAATAAAATTTTGCCCTACCTCCCATGTTAAAAAAATCGTAAATTTTGAATAACTTATGAAGTTTTTAAATTAGAATGTTGAAAATCAATAGTGTTCTAGCCAATGTTATAGATAATATTTTTGAAACTGGCCCCACCTACCTGCGATCTTTTATTCTTAAGATAGTTAGACAAACTAACAAACTGACACCCTTCAGACTGAAAACATATAAATTTTATTATTTTTGGTATCCCCATACCTGAAAAGTGTAAAAATAATAATAATAAAAAAAAAAGGAGGTAAAAAATTTTCATGATTTTTTACGCTCTCCATACCTATAGCATGATGGTGAACAAAAAATTGTTTAAATGCTTAAAATTTGCATTCAGTTCCAGCTTTTAAATATTAAATATATTTAATCAATTAACTTACCAATGGATCCACAAAAAAATATCCAAGTAGGTCAAGAATAAATTGTTAAACAATAATAATGTAAAATTGAGGGAGAAAAAATAAAATTAGCAGGGAGCATATTAAAAATTTTCAAAACACATTATAACTTTGAACGTCATTTTATTCAATAATTTATGAGAAATTTTATTAAACATGATAGTTACATTGAAATTTATATGTACTGTTAGTTCTCCAATTAGAGTCATAAGCAAATAAGGATGATTCTGTTATTGGAGTAGTATTATTCTTGCTTATTTAGGATACAAATGGGAAAATGAAAAAATTGAAATTTTTAGAACTGTGAGACACCTATTAAAAGAAAGGAAAAAAGTAGTAATTTTTTCCATACCCCTAATGCCTAGTAAAAAAAAAGTGAGATTGTCACTGACATCTGATTTGATAAGAAGAAAACATTTGGTTTGAAAATTTCCAGACTGCCAATTTTTGATGATTTTATACATTTTAAGATTAACAGACTTCTGGCTTTTTTGTCCTAACGTCAGTACATTGGCGTAGCCATAAAAAAATTTTGGATGTTCAAGTTCTAGTACATAATGTTGAATGCTAAAAATGCTGATGTAGAACTCTAAAATTTTTGACAAACCTGCAAAATTTCAAGAAGGGGGTTGTATTTTAACTCCCCTCCTTGGCTATGGCTTTGTATGTGTGTGACAAATTCGATGCACCCTGAGATCAATAACATATGCTTGAAATTTTACATTTAGATGCAACTTGACATAATTTTTTGTCTATCAACTTTTGATGCATATTGCTCAACAGATTGTGCTATCATCTTGTCTTTTCATAATAATTGGTTCATATGACAGCATAAGTCAAAATTTCATAGAAATGAATACAAAGGGGAGTATTTTTAAACAAGCATAAAATTAAAAATATTTTAATTAATAGTAGTATTCAAACATTATAAAATGTATATGTAGAAATATTGCTTTCTCCAAGGAATGTAATTTTCAATATTTTTTTCCAAAAGAACTGATCAATACTTTTAACACGAGTGTTTCAATCATATATCTGTAATAATTTGAAACAACATAATCAATTTTCTTCACTTGTAATAATTTTAAAAAAATCTGAAAAACATTTCCTTGTGAGGTAAAGAAAATTTCATGTCAGTTGCACAAAATTTCGTGTGACTGCACAAAGTCAATTTTGTGCAATCTGTAAAGCACAAAATTGACTTTCTTTAACTCATGTTATACTTTTCCGAGATCAAAGAATCTGCACTGACCATCTAAAATAATTTTGAGATTTCACATCCTGCAAATTGCTATAAAATTTTTGACTCTTTGTATTGTAAAGGAAAATTTTGCAATGGGGATAAATGCTATTCAGTTTATCTATTTAAAGAATTATTTATATAGTAATGCAATTAAAAAAAATTGTTTTGTTTTTGCATTGCAAATCAGTTGTGAAATACTGAAGAAAATGTAGAACATGAGCATGGAAAAACAGAAAAATCCAAGAATTCTTCAGTGTTAAGTAAGAAAAAAAAAAAAAAAAAAAAAGATATCTATATATAGAGAAATAATACCAAAAAACTGAGGATAGAATTTTAACGTTACTACTGAACTAATAAAGAAAAATAAATAAACATTTGGTTAACATTTCTTAAAATTTAACTGTATCCAAAATATGTACAAATAGAATAGTATTTGATATAACATAAATGATTATATTTTAAAAACTTTCTCAGCTAATTAACATTTGTTTACCATGTTTAGGTTTTTCAAATCTTATTTTAAAAATAAACAAGAAATACTGTTAGTTGATTTTATAAAAAAGAAAAGAGAATTTTTGCCAACTTTGTGGTTTAAAATGCAGCTACTTTAAAAAACAAAAATACTATTACTTTCAACATCAAGGATGAAAAAATATCTTGGAAACTATTAGCATAAATTTATTTAATTATAAAATTTAGCAAGGATTTATAAACCTGCTTTTAATTTCATTTACCACGACTTCTGCACTTATTGCACTTGAACCTGAAAATAGTTTTCATATAAACAAATGTTTATATTAAAATATTTACCTGTATATGTTTTATAACTTTCACTGATTCTCCTTTATGAAGCAAAAAAAATCAATCTCTAAAACTTATATAAACATAAATAAGAATAACTAAAGCATACATTTGGGTTGCGGTACGCCGCTCCGTTTATTACAATTGTACATCACGATTAAAAAGCAGATTTCTATTTAACAGTCTTTAAATGTAAAAAAGAAGTTCATTGTATGGAAAATTTGTTAAATACAGATTTACATTTTTTAATACTTTGAACTACATACACATAAAGTTAATTTTTCAATTCATAATACAAGAATCATATAAATAACCATACTCAATAAATATGACACAGTAATTCTATTTTTCAAATATTATTTAAAAAAAAAAAAAAAACTGTACAATCCAAAAAATATACCACTTCATTACTTTTAGATATAAATTTATTATTTTTAATTTATTATTGTTGCGAGTTTAGGGAATTGGTTTTACAGGCTTAGACCTGAAACATTTATAAGAAAAGGTACAACAATTTTGGGAATCTGCTCTTTAGCTCTGCTCTTTCTCAAAGTGAAATAATTACATGTCCTTTGTAGACACCTTGACCATCCACACTGCTGATTAAGTTGGAGAGATGCTGCAACAGTAAAAGTAAATGATTATCAAACACTTATTTTAACAAGGGATTTTAAGAATATATTCTTCTTTTCAGTTGCAAAATGTTTAATAATTATATTCACACAAAGTTATTGAAGGATATTCAAAATGCTGATTAGCAACCATAGATCTCATGCATCATAATAAATAACATCTTCTCGAGCAAGTTACTCAAATTATATATCTGATAAATTTCTAAATGATGTCTTTAAATCAAAAACTTTTGTTTTTCAAACTATATCTCACATTACTGTTACTGGTGCTACGAGTACTGAAAGAAAAGTTTAAATATGTCATGTAAAAAATGTACTAAAAAAAATTGACTTTTTTGGCTTTGAAAAATTTCTCGAAAAACATAATAGAAAATTTTCCAACCTATATCACTTATGAAAATCTGTACAGCATTTGTGCCGCACTCACTACCACTCATGCAAGCATTCTTCGTGCACATTAAAATACATATATATATATATATATAAATCAGGAACATTTTTTAACAGACAAAAATAATAGTTACACTATGTTACAATTACACAACGACAAATTTTCCCTCCTACAAAAAATAGTAAAAAAAAAAAAACTTGATTTTTTTTAAAACCATACATAAGTTTTCAGTGTCCCCCCCCCCCCAATTTCTCATATTTACAACATGTTAAAATAAACACTTTTAGCTCCTAGTCCCATATTATAGTAGTGATGATGTAAAGTAGAGTAAAACTTTGAGTCTGCTTTGCTTTTAAAAGGATGAATATGGAGGGGGGGGGGGGGGATGAGGAAAGATAGCCATAGTTGCTGGGGACATTCTGATACTATTTAAAAAATTCTGAGATTTGTTGCAGGATTGTTTGCAAGCCTCGTAAAAAAAAAACAATCCTAAAATAATAGCAAAAGAAAAGGGGGGGGGGGGGGGGAGAAAGGAAAAAAAAGTATAAAAAAACTTGGTTGAAACTAAAAATGTTCATAGTTATCTTTCTGAAAGTTACAAAATGTATCATGTGCTGTAATAAGTTAAAAAATAAAACATGTTACAAGTATATTGCGAATTCTGACTAACAAGGAAACATTCAAAAGGTGTCGTCTTCAAAAAACATTAAAATATATATATGTGATTCTACTCTTCCTAAAACACCAGAAAGTGAAAAAATTATCAGCTGCAATGAATTACAGCGACCACAAAAAATTATAAAAATTAAGCATATTTGGCGATTTCATATTGTTAGGCGATTGGTTTTGCTGTAATTCATTTCAGCCGATAATTTTTTCACTTCCTGGTGTTTTATGAAGAGTAGAATCATATATATTTTTTTCAATATTTTTTGTAGACGACACCTTTTGAATGCTTCCTTGTAAGTTATATTTTGAATTTTACTGATTGAAAATAAAATATTAAATATTTTAAAAAATCAATTTTTTCAAACAAGATTCACAAATTATGAAATACCAGCACTGGGCTGACCTTAAATTTACTTAATTTAAGAAAAGAAGGAATAAAAGGCAAACTTAAAATGCTTAATAAAATCAAAAATGCAATTCTAGCAATTTCCAGTTATAGCTGTTAATGCGTGTGAATATTTTTGAGTGGCCTGTAAATCTCATACTGTATTCTACAGAAAACTTTTTTTGTGCATATGAATAATAAATCTAAATTTCATTATTATATGTGCATATGTTATTAAAAATAAAATGATAGTTTTAAAAAAATTAAAGAACACGCTTTTATAGAAATGTGAACTAAAAAGCACAAAATATCTATTTTAGCATTAAAATGCAGGGTAAGAGAAAATCATGTAAGTGACACACCATAATATTTACATACACTTAAATCTTTAAATAATTTAGAATAAAAAAAAAAAAAAAAAACATTTTTAAAAAATCTCCCCTGACTGGGCTCGAAAGCTAGACCTTTAGGTTCGTAGCCCGGAGCTTTACCTCACAGCCACAGCGTTCACGTAGGGAAGTCTTTTTTTACAATATAGATTTTTTGTTTGCTCCCAGAGCGGTTACAAACATACACACAGGTGAAGCTAATAAAAGCGTGTTAAAAAAGCACCACAGTACTGGCGTTAAAAAGAAATAAGTATAAAACTTTGAATAAAAACCATAAAATGCAAGATATCACAACAATTGTTTTGGGTAAAAGAACAATTTTATTGTAATTTAAAACTAAATTACAATACATTTTTTCTAAACAGCTCTTCTTCAGGTAAAGTAGGCATGAGTGCTGCAAACAATTTTATATTTATTATTTGTGCAAATAATTGGAGACCATATACCTCAATGTATAAAAATTCTACTTTGTATCCTAAAAAATAAAAAGTTATATGTCCTTAACTCATCAAACTCTATGTAGTTTGTGTGACAGTAAGGTATAATATACTAATATACTTTGAAGAAACTTAGACCAACTGAATATGGCATTTAAATGCTATCACACTTTAAATAATTTGAGTTCACAGCCATAATAAGTAATTTTTCTTTATGTCTTCAGTAGTTAAAAAAAAAAAAAAAAACCTAAAAGCTACATTTATTCAAAATCTGTATAGTTTGTGTGACAGTGACCTATAACATACCTATTCTCTTTCAGCTATCAACATTCAAAGTGTATAGAGGCTAACATGTTCATTCACACACATATCTACATACACGATTGTAAAAATAACAAAATGAATTCAGAAGCCCATAATCTGTATAGATACACCAAAATCTCACTCTTGAATTTTTTCATGATAAAATTATTTTCTTACATAGTATACGTTCGGAAAATAAAAATCTTTAATGTAGCACATTTTACTTGTACTTTATTGTGTTTACAAATTATTATTATCACTATTTCTGTAAATTCTAAGTACCTTCCAGACACTGGTGGTGGTGGATGAAATATCATGCTTAAAAAAAAAAAAAAAAAAAAAAAAAAAAAAAACTTTATAACCACTATTTTATGCATATTGCATATTCATAGATTATCAAACTTGCACTACCCTACAATATCAAACTTATGCTACAAAGCATTTAACTTTGAAAAACAAAAACTAAGACCCTCAAGCTCTTTTAAATTTATAACTGATCCCTTGCATTTTACAAATCTAAAATAGAGACATTTTACGCCTCCAAAAAGACATAGGTAAATTCTGAACCAAACGTTGGTCTGAAATTTACCTACACTCTTTGTGACATAATTATTCTACCTTGAAAACTTCTTTTTTAAATTACTCCTAACAAAAAATAACATTTTATACTCTACATACTGAAAGGAAAAGAGGAAATGAACTTTTCAAATTTGATTATAAATTATGGTCTTAAATAATCCTGTTACACAATTAAAAAATTTTAGTAGTTTAACTAATAAATTTATATATTAGTTAAATTCCTAAATACTAATATTTTACCTATTATAAATTTACATAATTTTTTTTTTTTTTTTTTTTTTTTTTTTTTTTTTTTTTTTTTGGGGGGGGGGGGCTTCATCGACAACTTTAGATAGGTATCTAACTTCAAACACTTAATAAAAAGTATATTTTTATTTTCAAATATTGTAGAAAATCACATAAAAAAAATTACCTGGTTTTCATTTCCAATGCTTTACTTGGAGAAAAAAAAAATTGCTCTTGCTTGTTTGGGCATCTACATAAGGATCTAGAATGCATAATAAAGGCTTGTCTTCATTCTTCATTTTAATTTCATTCTAACAAAATACAATACAGTAATTTAAATAGTACAGTATTCTTAATTGCATCCCCCCCCCCCAGAATTATACCATGTCAATATCAGTTATTTTCTTAAAATTATTAAACGACTAGCACATAGAGAAAAATATTAGGTTCTTATTAAATATTAAGATAATAAAGTATAACAGAAAGCTAATCGCTTCCAAAACTTAGAAATGTATATTATTTTTATTTATTTACTTATTTGCTTAAGAAAAATTTATTTTAGCATCTTAAACAAGTATTCCAATACTAAGATTATAGTTTTTTATAATTATTTTAATTCATAATTTCTCAAGTTATACACATTTATTTATTCAATGTAGGGTTGGCAAGTTTTTGACAACAATTGTCAAAATCCTAAAATTCTATACTAAGAGCATCCTGAAATAATTTTTTGCAACAAATTTATATCTACAGTTTATTACATTTTCCTAGTTTTTGGTTTTAGTCCCTTTAATAAATTTTAAAACATTTTTAGATACTAAAAATCACATGTCCCATCAAAAATTTCACTTTTGATTTTAGTCAGTAATCTTCTTTGAAAACAGAAAATAATTTTAGGATACTATTAAATATAAAATGAAAAATTATAAACAGAAATATACATTAATAAAATAACCTATGCACTAATTCCTTTTAACTTAAAAAAAAAAAAAAGTACTTTAATCTCATACTGTTACTTTTAGCATTTCACATCATTCTAGTTGTTTTCCTCTTTAGAGTAATTTCAATGGGATTACATTTATGCGTTATAAATTTTAACAATTGGCTAGTTATAGTGTAAAACAGTAATTCTGAATTTAGGGGGAAAATTCTGTTATTGATTTCATAATTGATGTGTCTGCTTTCGAAAATACTATAATTGTACTGTAATTGAAAACCCATTGTATAAACAAAATTCAATTTTTATTTGATGTAAAATCAGAGATTGAAATATTCGTTAGTTTTTAATTAATTAGATGGAAGCAATCCAATCAAACTGCAAATTATCCGGCATTGACATTCGTAGAGAGTAAGCTAATTATTTATAGCTGAACAATTCAAAAAGAAATTATTTAATGAAAGCCAGTATAAGAATATTAATTTATACTCTCGTTGTGGTCAGAGTTCCAAATATAAATGCAATTTATTTTTGCAATAAAAGACAAGAACAAAATTTTTGTTTTTTAATCAAACTCAAGTAATATTGCACATTCTATACGCTTAAACTTCTTTGTGATTTTGTAGCATAAATTCAAGTCCCGAATAACCACAATTTTTCCAATTAATGATTAATTTTAAGACCAAACAATATATTAATAACTTTTAAGTAGGTATTAAAACATTTATGGGGGGCAGAAAAATCAGAAAGGAAATCGAACAGAAACATCATTTAAAAGATGATGATTAAGCATGCAATTACTTTTAGATTGAATAAAATAATGACATAATAAAAATTTTATACTAATCCATTTAAATAATTAACATTAAAATTAACTTACTTATTACAAGTACAAACAAGGAACACGAACAAAATCAGTATTAAACCAGCGCCATTGCATTCACCACAGAATAAACAAAACCAGACCAGAAGAGAAGAATGCGGTAACCATAAAACCAATGCCAACTTGGCTTTCTTAAGTCAAACTCGTCGTTGCTATGGTTACAGGCATGAAATTCCGCGATTTAGTACAATGGATTCTCCCAGGGGCTGGTTTGGCGCTGGATGTAAATTGCCAACTGCTTTATCTGTATATATCTATAATCTGTGTATAAGATGTAAGCATACACGAACATTTAATGGTCAATATAGACTTAGTAGTAAGTAACTCACAATTTACAAAGAGATCAATCAAGTATTCGACAACTCTGTACTAAACGTGACAATTATACATTATATACGACTTATTCATTCGAGCAACCAGTATTTACTGACTGCTTTCTATCACGATGGAAATTACAATGGTTTTTGAAACAATTATGAAACATTTTAGAATTTGATATAAAACAAATTTATTCAAATGTTTCCGGTGTAAATTATCTCTAATTAATATTTCTTTCAGACATATTTTCTAAAAAAGTATTATTATTATTATTATTATTATTATTATTCATTTTATATTATTTTTATTTATTTATTTATTTATTATTATTATTATTATTATTATTATTATTTTCGTATAGGAGTAAGACCAGTTCTATTGCACATGCTTTAAAACGTTTCATCGCTTCGTTTTTTTTTTTTTTTTTTTTTTTTTTTTTTTAAATAAGCTTGGTATTAGAAATATGAGGTAGTGGAAGGGGTGAAATGAAAGTGTGTTTGGGGAAATGTCATAGAATCTATATTATAATAATAAAAGAAGATGTCTGTCTGTCTGTCTGTCTGAGCATTTATACGTTCAGCCCCTACTGAACGCAGAAGTATAAAATTTGACATACGGGTCCCCAGAAGCCTTCCCGAGTTGATAGTGAAAACAGAATTTAAAAATTTTAATTAGTTGCGGAGATATTAATCAAAATATAAACCTATGTCTAATCAAAAAGCGATCTCAATCACTGAGAATTCACCGCGATTGCATAAAAATAGATATTTCAACGGAGTTAAAAGCAGAAAAAATGGAAAATAAATTAGAAATATTAGTCCAATCGTTACAAATTTGGTACCAAATGAAAGAGGATTTTTTTTCCGAATCTAAGAGTGCAAGCGGCTTATCGATACATCAATTAGATTTTTTAAAATTAACTAAAGTATGAAATTTAGTTGGCAACAGGCAGACGACAGTCTGTGATGAAAACGGAATCAATTTTTGTAATCAATTAAGATATCACGTGCTTTATACTGGGGGGGGGGGGGAATTGCAATTTTCAAATTTTTTCAAATTTTCATTTACCTTACATTTGAATGAATATTCGGCTTCGACAGCATATTATAAAGCTACTGTTCAATTTTCATGAAAAAATATGAATAAATAAAAAAAAAATGACATTTATTGGAAAAAGAATAAGTTTTCTTTTTATTTTGCACTAATATGCCGTTGAAATATCGTAGTATTTGGTTTTAATGCCCGATAATTCGATTGTGAATATTTTTGAAAGAGTACGATTATTAGGGAGGGCTTGAAGGAAGGGGAAAAGGGGCAAAAATTAAAAAAAAATAAAAATACAAAAAAAAAAGTACAAAAAAAAAAGAGTTACAGCGTTTGAAATTGGTTGGTATATTTAGATTTTAAGGCAAGGTAAATCGACTGCGGATATTTTCGAGTGTAAAATTATTATTATCGACGGAAAGGAGGGGGGGGGGAGAGCGAAGAGGCAAAGATGTAGAAAAGGAACGGGAGTTTCGGAGAAAACCACGGAACACCCAGAACACCATTATTCTTTAATATTTTGCAGAGTTTCGAATTCCAATTTCTGCTCACATATCGTACTAAGGATTTTTAACGTTATATAGCCCGGAATTATGCAAGTTTCGGTGAAAACCATGGATAAGTCGGACACAAATCTTTTTATAAAAATGTCTATATTAGCTTTGTATCTCAGCTTCTAATTAGCATAATTTCATAAGTAATATATCATTTAAAAAGTTATTTGAATTACAATTGATGAGTATGTGTTGCAAATATCTGTCGCCAGAGGGCGCTTAGATATTTTAATAATTCAATATCTAGAATTCTACTTATAACACATCATTTTAAATATTACGGACTTTTAAACTGATGTAAGCCGTTAAATTCCGTACGGGAGTTTCAGAGAAAACCACAGAAAAGTCAGAACACCTTTATTACAATATCTCCAATTAAGATGCAGGCTTTCGAATTCCGATACTCCGTTCACATTTCGTATTCAGGATTTTTAACATGCAAGTTTCAAAGAAAAAAAAAATCAGACACAAATTTTGTTATAACAATGTTTATATTACCTTTGTATATCAGCATCTAATTAACATAATTTCATAGGTAAAATATCATTTTAAGCCTTTTAAACTGAAATTGAGGAGTACGTATTGCAAATCTCTGTCGCTAGAGGGCGCTTTGTCATTTTAATAAGTTTCTACCGCCAGATGGCGCTGTGATGTTTAAAAATTTTAAGGTGTCCTGATTAGGTTTTCTTTCGTATCTCAGCTACTAATTAAAATAATTTCATAAGTAATACATCATTTGAAAGCTTTGATGATTTAGAATTGAACAGTAGATTACAGAAGTTTCTACCGCCAGATGGCACTGTGATATTTTAAAATTTCAGTATTTCAGATTCTAACCATGATTAAATTACTTTTAATGCATCATTCAAAAGTTATTTTAAAGTATTTTAATATTATCGAAAGTGGGATTCGAGATTTCACCTGATTTACATGTTTTAAGGTCTCCTGATTTGGTTTTCTTTTTTATCTCAGCTCCTAATTAACATAATTTCATAAGTAATGTGTAATTTTAAAAGTTATTTGAATTGGAATTGAAGAGTATATATTGCAAATCTCTGTCGGAATTGAACAGTAGATTACAAAAATTTCTACCGCCAGTTGGCGCTGTAATATTTTTAAATTTCAATATTTCAAATTCAAATTATGATTAAATTATTTTTAATTCATCATTCGAAAGATATTTTAAAATTCTTTTATATTATCGAAAGTGGAAATCGAGATCAGGAAGGGGGAAAAGGGGCAAAAATTGAAAAAACAGAGTAACTGCGTTTGAAATTGGTTTGTATATTTAGATTTTAAGGCAGGATAAATCGAATGCGAATATTTTCGAGTGTAAAATTATTATTATCGGCGGAAAAGGGGGGGGGGGGAGAGCGAAGGAGCAAAGATGTAGAAAAGGAGCGGGATTTTCGGGGAAAACAACGGAATACCCAGAACACCTTTATTCTTTAATATTTTGCAGAGTTTCGAATTCAAATTTCTGCTCACATACCGTACTAAGGATTTTTAATGTTATATAGCCCGGAATTATGCAAGTTTCGGAGAAAACGAGGGATAAGTCGGATTACTGAGAGAAATTTCGGAGAATTAAAAAAAAAAAAAATAATAAATAAATACATTTTAATTTACATTTAATTGCAAATAAAATTTTATTCTAATACGTGTATTTCAAATTCTAATTATGATGATATATATATATATATATATATATATATATATATATTTTTTTTTTTTTTTTTCTTTTTAAATACGTCATTTGATACACATTTTAAAGTACTTTTACATTATCGAAAATGGCATTCGAGATTTCACCCGATTTACACGTTTTGAGGTTTCCTGATTAGGTTTTCTTTTGTATCTCTTAAATTATCGAAAGTTTTCACCAGATTTACACGTTTTGAGGTCTCCTGAATCAGTTTTTTTTTATATCTCAGTTATTAATTAAAAAAAATTCATAAGTAATACATCATTTGAAAGCTTTGTTGAGTTGATACACATTTTAAAGTACTTTTACATTATCGAAAATGGAATTCGAGATTTCACCCGACTTACACGTTTCGAAGTGTCCTGATTAGATTTTCTTTTGTATCTCAGCTACTAATTAAAATAATTTCATAAGTAATACATCATTAGAAAGCTTTTTTGATTTGGAATCGTACAGTGGAATACAGAAATTTGTATCGCCAGATGGCGCTGTAATATTTTAAAATTTCAATATTTCAATTTCTAATTATGATTAAATTATTTTTAATACATCATTCGAAAGATATTTTAAAGTTCTTTTAAATTATTGAAAGTTTTCACCAGATTTACACGTTCTGAGGTGTCCTGAATTAGTTTTCTTTTATATCTCAGTTATTAATTAAAAAAATTTCGTAAGTAATACATCATTTGAAAGCTTTGTTGAGTTGATACACATTTTAAAGTACTTTTACATTATCGAAAATGGAATTCGAGATTTCACCCGATTTACACGTTTTGAGGTGTCCTGATTAGGTTTTCTTTTGTATGTCAGCTACTAATTAAAATAATTTCATAAGTAATACATCTTTAGAAAGCTTTTTTGATTTGGAATTGAACAGTGGAATACCGAAATTTGTGCCGCCAGATGGCGCAGCAATATATTAACATTTCAATATTTCAATTTCTAATTATGATTAAATTATTTTTAATGCATCATTCGAAAGATATTATAAAGTTCTTTTAAATTATCGAAAATTTTCACCAGATTTACACGTTTTGAGGTCTCCTGAATCAGTTTCTTTTTTTTTTTTTTTTCTCAGTTATTAATTTAAAAAGTTCATAAGTAATACCTCATTTGAAAGCTTATTTTAGTTGATACACATTTTAAAGTACTTTTATATTATCGAAAATGGAATTCGAGATTTCACCCGATTTACACGTTTTGAGGTGTCCTGATTAGGTTTTCTTTTGTATCTCATCTACTAATTAAAATAATTTCATGAGTAATACATCATTTGAAAGCTTTGTTTATATGGAATGGAACAATAGATTACAGAAATTTCTACCGCCAGATGGCGCTGTAATATTTTTAAATTTCAATATTTCAAATTCTAATTATGATTAAATTATTTCTAATACATCATTCGAAAGATATTTTAAACTTATTTTATATTATCGAAAGTGGAATTCGAGATTTCACCTGATTTACAATTTTAAGGTGTCCTGATCAGGTTTTCTTTTGCATCTCAGCTAATTGAATAAGACCGTTCAAAATTGGTATATGTAAGTTAATTACATATACCAATTCCTTCCCCACCCTTAGGAGGGTCTGGAAGGGTGGGGAAGGAATAGGCGCGCAGCGCGCATGGGTTTGGGCACCTGTGCGAGTTTTTACCCGATGATAAAATATTTTTTTTTTTTTTTTTTTTTTTTTTTCTTAATAATAAAATTTTGAGTTGAGAAGGAATATGCGTGTACAGCGCACATACATCCAGCGCCTGATTAAGGGGGAAGCACACATTATCTCCGCTCTCACCGGAATATTTTTACAATTATTTTTTACTTCATGTCATAGAAATTCCACGCTTTGACGAGGAAATATTTTTTATAAAAAATGAACGGTGTAAAACAATCCAACTTACTCACCGTCATTAGACACCAGAATTCTTTTAAAATAATTTTTAATGAGAATTTACTGTTTATTATAGGAGGAAAGTATTTGTTAAAAAATAACGGTGTAAGTATAAATAATGTGTGCTTCCCCCTTAATCAGGCTCTGCGTACATCCTGCGCTGCCGAAGGCAGTAGGGTCCCGGTGTGAGTTTTTACCCGATTCTAAATGATATATTTTTTAATTCCTTTTCTTAAGAATGAAAGCTTATGAGTAATAACATGGAATTTTGAGAAGTCATAAGGATGGTGAAGGAATACGTGCGCGCAGCGCACTGGTCTACGCTGCCGAAGGCAGTGGGGACCCGGTGCGACATTTTTCCCGATCAGAAATTTTTTTCTCTTTTTTTATCACATGATAAAAATTAATGCAATTTTGAGAATTCATTAATTATTGTGATTCATTTAAAAATAGTGACCAGCGAAGCGGGCGTAGCCTGCTATTAAATAAATAAAATAAAACAGAATTTTTAGTATATCATGGAGAAATTATTTGTTAAATTACGAGAAAGAATATGTTTAGTTCAATTGCAATATGTATATATATATATATATATTAAACTCTTATTATTTTGCAAAATCGTGAGGGCGAAAATGGAGGGTTTTTTTTTTCATATACAACACACCTAAAAATATAAATTTTACCAAAAAATTTTATGCATCTGATATTTTAACAGAACTGTGTATAATTTGAATCGTGAGGTTTATGCACTCCATGTTATTCTTATTTTGTTTAATACCTTGATTACAGTTATATTAGTTTTCGTCACTTTATTCTAATAAAATATAGCGAGTAAATTTAAAGCGCGCAATGTTTCGTATTTTTATTTATAGCTTACTAAGCATAATTTCCTTGTTTAGTATATTAAATTGCACCCCGCTTTATTTTAATGTATTTAAGCTCAGTATTTAATGCTCTAATTCACAAAGGGAATTAATATGATAAACTTACCGTATTCTTTTGACACTAAGCAGTTCACGTAAAAGTCAAGTTACTGTGAACAGCAGTATTCATTTTAATTTTAAGCTTTTCTGGTATTTTAAAATTGCATCTGCTCAGTTTAAAACAATGTGTTACCACTTATTCTTAACTGGCGTATATTAAGGATTTCCTACAAATTTTAATGTAGTTTTATCTTTCTTAATTGTTAAATTACTCTTATTCATGAATTATATACATTTGTTCTTAATTTTTTCGTTTACATGTATTCATAAAGCAGAGAACTTTTTTTTTTTTTTTTTTTTTTTTTTCCTTTGAGTGTTAAACTTGGTTACATATTTCCAAAATCATTTAAACATACTTGCCAACATCCTAATTAATATTCCGTAGTGTTGTTAGAATTTTTATAAGCTTTCAGCAGTTCTCTGTAATTAAACATGATGAATTTTTTTGCAGTGAAATAATGATGTTAAAACACTGCAAAGTGTGCTCCTATGTTAATATTAAATTAATTATTTACTTAGTTTATTGAATTAGCGTACACCAAACATATACACTAAGCGAAAAAAAAAGCCGCACTGCAGAAAAAATGACTTATACTTTTTTTTATCCGTAATAACTTTAAAATTAATGTCTGAAACAAATAAAACTGTCTTGCTTGCATAATACCAAAGGTATGAAATGATACCTATGTACATTTTCGATTTAATAATTCGCTTTATTGCACTCTACGAAGTACATTTTAAAAATCTGCATAAAATTTTCTTTTTCAACATAATGTAATAACCATACACTTTGTAATCTATTATCATTTATTACATAAAATAAACAAGTTATATTTTAATATATGAAATAAAACTATTTATTTGTTAGATCTAAGCAATTTTTATTAAAAATATGTATTTTGCATTGGGTTAATTCCACCTTTATATGGAATTACTGCTTTAATGGAAAATGGTATAGTTTATGCAGTGTTTTAATATAAATCTCAGAAATTTCAATGTGCCAAATATTACAAATAATTTTTTCTATTTATGGCAGAGTTATAGGCTGCAAATTTCGAATCTTGTCCCCTCTCTCCCGCCTTTTTACAGACGAGACATTTTCGTGCGGATCACAATTAGGACGATTTTCATGTCTGATAAAAAAGAAATTCTACTATATCTTTTGTGGGATTCAACTTAAAGTGAAAAAAGATATGATTACTTACAGAATTATAGGTTCTCAAGTGAATGGATAGGAAATTTTGACAATTTGAAGTGAATAAACTTTCCACAGACGCCATATTATTAAGGTGCATTATCCTCTTGGAATGCTGATTGTGGAAATGTCCAAGATACCTCCAAAATAGTCGGTTAGGCACCACTTTGATGAAGACTGCGTTTTATTTCGAGTTAATTGATCCTTTGAGCCTAAAAATTCGCCCGACTGTTTGAAAGGTTATGCACTTCCGTACCATAATGTACGGAGAATGTGTCACTGCTTTAAAAGTGCGATTTTCATTAAGTCGGTCATACTTTTGTTGTCAGATCTGCTTGTTTTCTTTAGCTCCAAATAAGTTAAACTCGACTTATCAAAGAGAACCAGTTCAGTCCAATAATTAACTAATCATTTTTTAATTTTTTTAGCAATCTGAGGTTTTGCTTTCCTAATTCTCTTCACTAAGAATGGAATTTTTTCAATTTTTCTGTCATTTAAACCTTCTTCGTTTAATAGTTGCTGCACTGTAGTTAAAGAAATTATGCTGCTAATCACTTTTTCTGAATGTCTTTTATGTTCTAAATGTAATACAAACCGATTTTATAAGCAATGGCTTTTTAACTTACGAAAACTCGCTTGGATGAGCAACATGGCCGCTTAAAATCAAATTTCCAGTTTAAACGGCTAAAAAATTTTATATGTTGCTAAAAACCTTTTTACGAATATTTCGTTAACATTTAATTATTTCGCCATCTCACGTATTAAAATATTTTTTTTATTTTCCTTCAAATTTAATACTTTTTGTGGCACCGTTAACTGCCTTATTCTTACCATTTTTGAAATAATTTCTAAAATTACAACTTTCCTGACAATTGCATTTTGTTTTTAACACTGAACTGAAAGATAAAGTGTAGGTGAAGGACAACATAATAAAATCTGTTCGAAAATATGCTTTTTAAGTGATTAAAATATGTAGAAGACGAAAAGGAAAATATCCAAGTGCGGCTTTTTTTTTTTTTTTTTTTTTTTTGTCGCCTAGTGTACATTAAGCTGGTGGTGAGGATTTGTAAGTTTTCCCATAGCCTCCTAATCTAGATGCCTATCGCGTTGCTCGTTAACTTGGCAATAGTTCAAACGGTAGACAGCACCAACTGGTACACATTGCGCGACTTTTTTATTCAACATCACCAATAATTTTAAGAAGTGATATGTGACATATATAATCGACGTTTCTTCGATTCTATTTGCCTTTTATGTATATCAAATCATATCAAAGTGCGACTTTTTTTTTTTTTTTTTTTTTTGTCGCTTAGTGTACATTAAGCTGGTGGTGAGGATTTGTAAGTTTTCCCATAGCCTCCTAAAGTAGATGCCTATCGCGTTGCTCGTTAACTTGGCAATAGTTCAAGCGGTAGACAGCACCATCTGGCACAGACTGCGCGACTTTTTTATTCAACTGTCACCAATAATTTTAAGAAGTGATATGTGACATATATAATCGACGTTTCTTCGATTCTATTTGCCTTTTATGTATATCAAATCCCACTTTTAAAAAATTTTGGTGGCTGTTGAGTAAGAAAGTCGCGCAATCTGCACCAGTTGGTGCTGTCTACCGCTTGAACTGTTGCCAAGTTTACGAGCCACGCGACAGGCATCTACACTCATGTCCATAAATTAAGGATAATGCTAGCTGGGGCAAATAAAGGTTCAGAAGCAAAACAAACATGACTTATTCATAAAGTCTATTTATTAAAGAAAAGATAAAGAACAAAAAAAGGTGGTTTATGTAGGATACCATTTTTAAAAACTACGATTTTTGCTCCCTGAAGCAATTACAAAAAATATCTCCCTTACAAAAACTTAACATTACATGTTTGGTATGATGGTTAATACATTGTATGTCTCTCAGATGATGAAATACAGTCCTTACAATGCCTAGGAATGCTGTGTATTAAATTATTGATCTGATCTTGGGGAAGATTACTCTACTCACTAAGCATAAGCAATGTTCTCCGAAGTTCCGGTACACATGTAGGAGGTGGATGACGGACTACAACTCGTCGGAAAAGACTGTCCTACACATGCTCTTTCGGATTCTAGTCAGGTGAGAATGCTGGCCATTCCATGAGGGTGATCGCTTCAGATTGTAGGCATCTGTGTACAACGTTTGTAATGTGAGGATGCGCATTGTCATCCATAAACACAAATTCTGGGCTCATGGCACCCCTAAGCAAACGTACATGTTGTTTCCGAATGATGTCCCGATAAATTTGGCCTATCCTTCTTCCGATTTGAACATGCAGATCTGTTCTGGTGCCCAATATGAACCCCCCCCCCCCAAACGGGCAATCCTGCCCCACAGTAACGGTGTCGTTAAATGATGTTGTTTTGGTGGTAATGGGTACCTGACATTCTACATATGAAAGTCTGGCGTGAATCATACTGCAAGCTAAACCTGGACTCGTCGGAAAACATCACACAAGCTCACTGTGCCGCTGTCCACATTGCATGTTCTTTACTCCACGTTAACCAATGGCACAGTGCATTGCTTTGAGTGGAACACATCTAACAGGCCTGCGAGCATATAGACTAATATCTCCCAAACGTCTTTACACGGTTTGTCTTGAAACTGCGGCACTCGTGGCTGCAGACAGCTGACGAGACAGGTCAGATGCTGTGCTTTATCTGCTTATTTTGGCAGTTACTGCCAAATACCGGTGGTCATTCGACATTGTAATTCGGGGCCGACCAGTACTATAACGTCGACTAGCATTTCCATCATTTTGGAATCGTTGACAAAGCCTAGAGATGACACTTTGGGCGATTCTAAGTTCCCCCGATACTTCTATCTGAGTACGCCCTTATTCTAGTCGGCCGATAATTCTACCACGTAAAAAATTATCTGCATGCATCCTCTGTGTCATAACCATTCGCTTGTGGCACTGAGCAACACGCAGAACGCTTGTGAACAATTTTCCTTCCTTGCTTCCATTCCTTATCTACCCCCTTCTTTCACTTTCGTCATTGTAACATCATATCGGCGTCATGTGATGGCTTCCTATAATTTGCATATTATTCTTAAAGATGTGTGTGGTATTTCTACAGGTTAAATTTTTGCATTACTGTTCGATTTCATTGTGAATCTGAATTATTCTTAATTTATGAACATAAGTGTAGTTAAGGAGGCTATGGTTTTCCTTAATGGTAATTTGGAGGTATGTTATCCCAATTTTTCACCTTAACCAAGAGTTGTCAACATTTTCGTTTATTCCGGAGCACTTCTAACTCCGCCTTTATGAAATTCCTACCTCAAATGAACAGAATTATTCTGCGTCAGAAAGGGATGATATTTTGCATAACACACCTGGTAATATTCATAATTTATTCCGGAGTACTGATTGCCTCGAATTTTTTCCTACCAGTATGGGTTTAGAAAAACTTTCTCCAATGTGTAATTACAATGAAATAAGATGAAAATTGCTTTTAAAATATACAGCTGTGAAAAAAAGGCGGGGTTAAGAATATTCCGGAATAAATTATAAATATTACCAGGTATTTGCATAATCGTAAAAATACATGAAATTGCATCAGATTTGCCAACATTTTAATATATTCCGGAGTTTCTTTATGCCTTTATTTCATACCATTTTTTACAGTTTTTTTTTTTTCATTGTAGTTATATATTCGAAAAAATTAGTCTTTAAATAATGTGTTGCGAAAAAACAGTGAGACTAAAACTGCTCCGTATAAGTTACAGGTGTTGGCAATTATTCTTAATCCCCTAACGGTCGCATATTTTCAAAGACACGGCCATAGCATCCATATTTTTGTTAAATTAAAGCAAACCGATTGAAAATAAATGTATGCATAATATGTATATTTACTCAACACATATTTCCATATACGTTATTTATATTTCAGTGCTAGCCGGTGCTTTTTTATTTTATATTATTATTTTTATTATTATTTTTATTATAATTATTTTATTTTTTTTTTACACCAGTAAATTTTTAGAGTAATGTTCAGCAAATGCATTACGATTAAATAGGAAGAAAAATACTCCAAAAATACATATTCTACCTTTTTTTGCAGCTTTGATTATTACATTACCATATTTCAAAGACATTTTGTGACAATTTTTAAAGGGTGTGTTGTGAATTGCAACAGTGTTTAAAATAAATGACTAAAACCATAGCCTCCTAAACTAGATGCCTATCGCGTAGCTCGGACACCTGTTAACAGAAGAAGCGGTAGACAGCGCCACCTGGCACAGATTGTGCGACTTTTTTATTCAACTGTCACCAATAATGTTAAGAAGAGATATGTGATATTTATAATCGACGTTTCTTCCATTCTATTCGCCCTTTATATATATAAAATACCACTTTAAAAAATTTTTGGTGGCTGTTGAATAAAAAAATTGCGCAATCTGTACCAGGTGGCGCTGTCTACCGCATGAACTGTTGCCAATTTTTCGAGCCACGTGGAAGGAATCTAGTTTAGGAGGCTATTCTAAAACATTAATTTTGAATAGAAAATATAAAAATTTTTATTTCTGACTTCATTGTTTTGCGGCTATGTTTCATAAAATTAGCAAATGATTCATGGTGTATAAGTCATTTACATTATCTTTCTTTCTCGTTCATTTGTGTTAATAGATACTGCGTTAGAAAATGTCTAATCAATTTTTTTCCTTTTTTTTTTTTTTTTTTTTTTTCAGATTGATTTTCGATTTAGCCTGTTTGGCTCCCTCATGCGGATGTTTCATTTGTAAAGTTGATAATCTGATTAAAAATTGGCATTTTAATATTTTGTGTGTAGCATATAGTTTTATAATTATCTTTTCAAAATTATTTTAAAGATTTCTTTTCTTTTTTCTTTTACTTTCTTTCTTTTTTTTTTTTTTTTTTTTTTTAACACAAATAATATGAGAATGACAGTTATTGGGCAATAATTGTATAAAATAAGTTTATTGCTGTTGCATGCTATGTTTCTATTTTTTATTTTATTTTTTACTCTGCAAATGACTATTACACATGTTTATTCCCTAATACATTGAGTTGTGAAGTGGCGCTGCGATCGCCCCCTTTTCCATGTACCGGTAGTTTGTTTGTTTTTTCAGTTTGTAAACAGAAGCATAAAAGTTCGGAACGCCAAAGTGTCGTTACCGAGAATAAAGTTTGATATGATTTAAAATTAGTTTCTTTAATTAATTATACAGTCCACTTGTTTGATTTAAGAGTATATATAATTTGTCGCAGTAACATTCTGTTCCGACGATTGCCGGAGTCTTTGAACTTATGAATTTAATTAGTTTCGTTTTGTAGTTGTTCTTTAAAGAATGAGGACTATTCAGTCGAAAATCATGATTATGCTGCAAATTTGCTGTTGCTGAATTTAATTGAGGGTGAGTAGAACCCTTTTGAATACTTTTATGGAATAATAATAATTATTATTTATTAACTGAACATTAAGAACAATTTTCCGTTGGTATTAGTTTCGATTTGAAGAGATTAAGAAGTTATTATTTGAAGATAATAAAAATTTCTTTGAATTCTTTATGATTTGTATAGAAGAATTACTATTAGTTGTTTTTTGAATATATTTTACGTAATTTCATAACACGTTTTTTGTTAATTATTTTTTTAATATAACGAAATGGCTGAAAAAATAAAAGATGTTCTTGCAAAGAAAAGAGCACAAAAAGCGGTGCTAACGAAGTTAAAACAAAAATTATCTGGACCAGAATTAAATATTAGTGATTTAGAATTATTGAGAACAAAATTTAAGAATTTACAGGTTGAGTTTGATTCTATTTTCGATTCTGTTATCAAATTAAGTACAACAGAAAATGTCGAAAACGTTATGGATGAACAAGATGAAATTAATTCGACTCTTATAGATATGGAATTTGATGTTAATAGTAGGATTTCAAAATTTGATACTCAGAACAAATCCGAAAATTCTATCTTAAATTCAGTTTCGGTTTCAGAGAATTCTGTAGTGCGTTTGCCAAAATTTCTTTACCCACTTTTGCGGGAGAAATACACGCTTGGCTTTCCTTTAAAGATATTTTTAGAGCCAGCATAGATGAAAACGTAAACTTATCAGACGCTATGAAGTTGCAGTATTTAAAATCAGCTTTAAGAGGAGATGCCTTTAGAATTGTTCAAACTATTTCAATTACAGATTCTAATTATAAATTAGCATGGTCTCTTCTTGAAGAAAGATATTCGAATAAACGAGAACAAATTTACGCTCATCTCAAAAGATTTATAAACATTTCCGTTATTCAGAATGAGTCAGCATCTGCGATTCTAAATTTAATTGATGTGACAAGTGAAGTTGTTAGATCATTGGAATGTTTAGAACAAAAATTAGAAGGTTTTTCATCAACTATTTTTGCTTTTATTTTAAGTCAAAAACTAGATCAAAATACTAAGTTATGGTGGGAAAGAAATTTAAAAAAGGATACATTACCTAATATTACTGAATTATTAGATTTCCTTAAAGATTATGCAAGAACATTAAACGCAACGAAAACTTCAGTAATTCCTAAACGAAACAATCCAAAAATTTCGTCAATGATATCATTTGTAAATGATAAAAGTGAAAATATCTGTAAATTGTGTAAGGCTGAACATAAATTGTTTAAATGCTATAAATTCCAAAAATTAAGTGTGAAAGATAGGTTTGAGTTTGTAAAAAAACAAAGCTTATGTTTTTGTTGTTTTGGCAATCACAGTGTGAGAAATTGCCTTTCTAATTATTTTTGCAAAGTTTGTAAAAAGAAACATAATTCTTTAATTTGTTTTGATCGAGAAAAAATCTCCGTTCCTTCAGAATAAGAAAAATTATGAGATTGTGCCGTCGTCTGATCAAACGTTTGACTCCAACGAGTCTGCAAATTCTCAGGAACTCAATGCTAATGCGATTTCTTTTGAAAGTAAAAATGAAAACGCATGTTTCATGACATCGACTAGTCATAATAATAATATTGTGAAGAAAGTATTATTATCTACAGCCATGGTTCTTATTAAGGATAATGAGGGAAAAATATATCAAGCGAGGACTTTATTAGATAATGGAAGTATGATTCACTTTTGCACATCTAAATTAGCTGAAAGGCTTCAGTTGCAAAAAGAAAATGTAAATTTATCAGTAGGTTGTTTAGCAGGAATTTCAACTAATGTGAAATCAAAAATGGCAGCCATAATCTCTAATGTAGATAAATCCTTTAGTCGTAAGTTGGATTTTTATATAGTTCCAAACATTACTCATTTGATACCTTCAATGCAGATTGATTTACAAAATGTGGCAATGCCAAAAAATGTTAAGTTAGCCGACACAGAATTCTATGAACCAAGAAAAATTGAGTTGCTTCTTGGTTCGGAAATATTTTTTGATTTAATTAGATCAGGACAAATTTATGTACCTAATACAAATTTAGTTTTACAAAATTCTGTATTTGGGTACTTAATGGGTGGTAGTATTGAAAGTTTTCGAGATGATCAAATGCCAGCATATTGTGGATTTATTCATGAAAATGTCGAGACACAATTGAAAAATTTTTTTGATTTAGAATCAATTGGGATTAAAGATGATCCGCACTGTTACGATGAAGATAAAGCACTTGAGATTTTTAATGAAACTGTTAGTTTTAAAAATGGTCGATATACTGTTAGCTTACCTTGGAAGAAGAATTCCAATGAATTAGAGAATAATTTTGATGTAGCAAAAAAAAGGTTAAAAGGCCTAGAAAGAAGAATGCAATCTGATAATTCATTATATCAAAGGTATAGGGATATTTTGAATGAATACTTAGATCAGGATATGATAGAAAAGGTTCCTGATACTTTAAAACCAGTGAATAGACCGGTTTTTTATCTCCCTCACCAGGCTGTGTATAGAGAAAAAAGTATCACTACAAAAATGCGTGTTGTTTTCGATGCTAGTTCGCATGAAGTCGGTCAGTTGTCCCTTAATGATTGTTTATGGCCTGGCATAAATTTAAACTCTAATATATTTCAGTTGCTTATATATTTTAGACTCAACAGAGTAGCAATTTTAGCCGACATAGAGAAGGCCTTCTTGCAAATTGCCTTAGCTGAGAAAGACAGAGACGCAGTTAGATTTCTCTTTGTGAAGAAAATTGACAGGCCAATCATGAATAAGTTTGATAAACAACTGGAAATATACAGGTTCAAACGTTTACTCTTTGGAGTGAATTCAAGTCCTTTCTTATTGGCGGCAACCATAAAGCTGCATATTCAAAAATTTAGAAATTTGGTTCCTGATGTTTTTGAAGTTCTTGATTCATGTATGTATGTTGATGACCTTATATCAGGGGCAGATGATACAATGGAAGCCTTAAAACTTTCATGTAAAGCTAAAGAAATTATGAGTAAAGCTAGCATGAACTTACGTAAATGGGCGACTAATGATAAAAAGTTGATTAAAAAATTAAAAGAAAAAAATTTTGATATTCATCCATTTTGTTTAAGTGATTCTGTTGAAACAAAACTAAAGGTTTTAGGTATACAATGGAATATTGAAGAAGATTGTTTGAGTATAGAGACTGCTTGTTTGATAGATTCTTTAAGACGAAAGAAAAATACTAAGCGATTTATTCTTCAGACAGCTGGAAAGCTTTATGATCCATTGGGGTTTATTACGCCATTTACTGTCAGGCTAAAAATTTTATTGCAGAAGTTATGGCTACTGAAACTGCCTTGGGATGCTGAACTTCCCCCTGACATCAATGATGAGTGGTCCCAGTGGTGCAGTGAAGTTTCGGAACTGAGTAAAATTAAAGTTGCAAGATTTGTTTTGGAATCATTTCAAGCAGACGCAGAAATTCATGTTTTTTCCGATGCAAGTCAAAAATCTTATAGAGCAGTTGTATATGTTAAAGTGAAGAGTCATGAACAAATTTCTGTACATTTGATGACTTCTAAAAGTAGAGTCGCACCAGTAAAGAAGGTATCCTTGCCTCGTCTCGAATTACTTGGTGCACTTATTGCTGCAAGACTGGGAACTGAAACTAAAAAAATTTTGGATCGTAAATTATCATCTAGTATCTTCTTTTGGAGTGATTCCAAAGTCACGTTATACTGGATCAAAGGATCCAGCAAAAGATGGAAATCATTCTTCAAAAATCGTGTAGATGAAATTCAAAAATTGACTGATCCAGATTCTTGGTTTTACTGCCCAACCAAAACCAATCCTGCTGATCTCTTGACGCGTGGGATTAGTGCTGTCTCTCTAGTGAATAGTGACAAGTGGTGGACAGGCCCAGAATTTTTGATGGAGCCACAATTTTTGGAACAGTGTATGTCACCTGTGATTCATGAAGCTGAGTGCTTGACACAAAATGAAAAAGAATTTTGCTTGAACGAGACTAGAACTTCTAGTGACAATGATAACTGTTGTGAAATAACTATGACAGTCTGTGAAACTTCGAACTTTTTCAACGAACTTTTAAGTCTGAGTAACAGTTATTATAAAATAATTAATGTTCTTTCTTATATTTTTAGATTTATTTATAATTGCAGAAATAAGCTGAAGAAAACTGGACCTTTAAAGTTGGAAGAAGTGCAGGTAGCCGAAGGAGTCCTTATAAAGCATGAACAAAAAGTCCTGTCAGGTAAAAGGGACATATCAGGTAAATTAAAAAATTTGAATCCCTTCGTGGATGAGAAAGGGATAATTCGTGTAGGTGGACGACTTGAAAAAGCCTCTTTGCCATTTTCTCAAAAACATCCTGTAATCCTGCCAAAAAATTGTAGATTAAGTAAAATTTATTTTTCTAGTGTACATGAAAGATTACTGCATATTGGGCCTCAAGGACTGCTGAATGCAGTGCGGTTAAAGTTTTGTCCATTGGGTGGCCGAGATTTGGCACGGAAAACAACTCACCTGTGTGTGACCTGTTTTAAATGCAAACCCATTTTATCATCACAAATTATGGGGAACTTACCATACGAACGTGTGAATAGGGCACCTCCATTTAGTATAACGGGATTAGAACTGTGTGGTCCATTTTTTGTTACCTATAAAAATCAAAGGAAAGGCACTTTAAATAAAGTTTATATTTGTATTTGTATATGTTTTTCTACTAAGGCCATCCATCTTGAACTATTATCAGATCTGACTTCCAATGCTTTAACCCTTTGCCGCTCAGTGTTCCACTACATGGAACACCTAACTTCGCTAGCTTCTGCAACCGTTAAATTCAATTGCAAATGCATAAAAATAGGTTTATTTTTTACTTTGAACTTTCCTTTTCATCCTTAGATGGCACCAGTACACAAGGCAATCCATGATATTTAGCTGGGACGAGTTATTTTAAACCCTCGTATTTACAAGAAATTTTGTATATTTTTTTTGTGATACAAAAAAGATTGCTTGAAAAAAGATTTCTATGTTATATCGTTGACTGTACTCTAAATTATTTATTCTATATTAATTTTAATATTTTATACAGGAAACATACGAGGAATCGCTGAATAAAATAAGGTGTTCCATCTTCTGGAACACTGCGACACTAGCGCTTTTCATATTATGCAACCGAAAACAATGATGAGAGAAGACAGCTGTCTTTACGTGCTCTGTTTTCCTCTGCTTGGATGGAATGTTGTCAAGCTATAAGATGCTGCGAGGAAGGGTTGGTTGTGTATTAAAAAAAAAAAAAAAAAAAAAAAAAAAAAAAAACGCACAAAACTAGTTTCATGTGCAAAACCTACAATATTGGTTTGTGCTTGTACCAAGTACCAAAAGAGTGTGACGTGATTCCAAAAATTTTATGAAGCTAAAAAATAGACTAATTGTAAATATTTTTGCACATAGGACCTGTATATATGTATACTAACTGTAAATATAAAATTATTTCATAAAAAGTCATATAAACAAGAATTTTTTTTTTTTTTGGGGGGGGGGAATGGGGTGTAGAGTAGCAGGCCTCCCGTATTGCACCATGGGTCATGCTAAATCTACTACACAGGTATAATACAGTGTTTTTTAATTCAAATGCAAAATCTTCTACATATTTACGCACTTTACTGCGATGCTCTTAGAAGCACTTTTCAGTGCTCTAGTGGCGCAGTGTTCCAGCTGATGGAACACCCACAGATTCAAAACGGTAAGTACTAGCTTTACAAAATTATACATGTGTACTCCTTTAGACCTAAGTAGATAGCCTACAACTTTTTTTTGTTGAAATGCCAACTTTAAAGGGTAGTGCACCGTAAAGGGTTAATCGCCACATTAAAACGTTTTATCAGTAGACGTGGTAAATGTTCAAAAATATTCACTGATAACGCGACAAATTTTGTGGGGGCTAACTCCCAACTGAAGAAATTCTACAGATTAGTTAATTTCCCAGAAAATGACTTAGCATCATACTTTACTACTGAAAATATAGATTGGAATTTTATTCCTCCCAGGTCTCCTCATTTTGGTGGATTATGGGAAGCTGGCGTGAAATCAGTAAAATATCATCTCAAAAGAGTTATTGGAAATCTTCATTTTACATATGAAGAATTTGAGACTATTGTGATTCAAGTGGAGGGAATATTGAATTCGCGCCCTCTTACTCCATTAAGTAATGACTTAGATAAATTTGATGTTTCGACCCCTGGTCACTTTTTAATAGGAAGACCCTTGATAGCTATATCTGAGCCACTTATAACTGATATAAATGAAAACCGATTAAGTCGTTGGCAAAAGGTAACTAAAGTTGTTCAACTTATTTGGAAAAAGTGGAAGTCTGATTATTTAAATACATTACAGGCTAGATCAAAATGGATGGTTGAAAAGAATGATTTAATGGTTGGTCAAATGTGCCTCATTAAAGATGACTTTTTGCCCATGAATATATGGCTGTTAGGCCGTATCATATCAGTATATCATGGATCTGACGGAAAGGTCAGAGTCATCAAAGTAAAGACCAAATCAGGGGAATTTAAACGTACTATTAATAAAATTGCAGTTCTGCCAATAGAATCATAGGATAATGATTAATTGAAATTGAAATATTTTTATGATATTATGTAGAGACTTGAATATTGTGTTTTGTAAATTTATAATTTCTTTAATTATTTTATCATTTGTATTAATGCTGTATTTGTATCATGCTATAAGTTATTGAAATTAATGTAATTTCAATCCTGGGGAGTATGTTTCTTCCCTAATACATTGAGTTGTGAAGTGGCGCTGCGATCGCCCCCTTTTCCATGTACCGGTAGTTTGTTTGTTTTTTCAGTTTGTAAACAGAAGCATAAAAGTTCGGAACGCCAAAGTGTCGTTACCGAGAATAAAGTTTGATATGATTTAAAATTAGTTTCTTTAATTAATTATACAGTCCACTTGTTTGATTAAGAGTATATATAATTTGTCGCAGTACTTGCCAACCATCTCATTATGAAGCGTAGTACTTTTAGTCACCGCCTTTTTTGTACACCAGTGATTTTTTAGAGTAATTTCATTCTTATTTAATCGTAACACTATTTGGAGAGAATTGCTCTAAATATAAAGTGGTGTGGGAAAAGGGGCGTATTTTCAAGGGGCGTTAACAAGTCTACGCTTATTAATGAGATGGTTGGCAGTCCTGATACATGACGTAAACAATTTTGTAATTAATCTAAATCTATTTATTTTTTCTTTTGATTGAAGATTGTAAAGTGTTTATTACTTTTGGTATAATTTACAATCATGTGAGGAAAAGAAAGTTGAAAATTTTTATGAAATCAAAATCTTTCTTCTATTAAATATAGAAGAAAATAACAAGAAATATATTAAAGTGTTGTTAGCTATTATTTATTTATTTATTTTTTTTTTAATTCCTTGTAAAATTTTTATAAAAGTCAGATAGACCGTGCTGTTCTGAAATAGGTTTATAAAAAAATATTTTAATATATATCATTTATAGCTATTAAAAAAAAAAAAAAAAAAAAAAAAAAGAAAGAAAGAAAGAGAGAAAGAAAAGAAAAGAAATTTAATTAGATTAATCTTGCATCTGTGTTCATTAAAAGTGACAGACTGAAAGTTAAATTTTCTTTACTTTGAACGTTTTAACAGATTTTTAATAGTTGAAAATGCATATCTAAAAATGTAATTGACATAAATTATCAGCCCTATGCTATAAACTTCGCGTAGCTAAATGGTTGTGTTTAATCGACAAATCATTCGTTGATAGCGTCAACGTTTATTTGTTAACGGTCGCAGCAATCCTGTTTCGTAAACCAAAAAGTAGGACAAGTCGGGCTGTACATAGATGGGTCAGAACGCTAACTAAAGCTCCACAGCTGCAATGTGAAGACTCTAGATAACGCGCAGAATATTAAATCTTAAGCTACCATCACTTAATGACAGCTCTGTCACGATTGAAGAAAACTCCTAATTCAGTTGTAATACGAGTTATTTTAGAAAAAATATAATAAAACAATTCTTTTAATATTTCCGGTATGAGTTATTTTAATTAATATTAATATTAGAGAGACTTTCTAGGAATTTATATTCATTTCATCAACATTTTACTGTTAACATTTTACTGTTTCTTTTCTTATCGGAGTTAAATCAGTGCTATTGTGCGCGCTTTAAGTCTGTACTTTTCTATTCTTTTTCTTTATTTATTTCTTTTTAACACTTTCCAACAAGGTTGAAAAGTGTTTATGACTTGGGTTTGTCTGTCTGTCTGTGTGCGCTCTAAGTCCCGTAAATATTTATGAAATTTCTTGAAACTAATAGATGTTATTCAAGTTCGCTATCTGATGTTCCCTATTGAAAATGGAGTTTATACCTATACTGGTTTGTATACAGGGACCCCCAAAAATATTTCAAAGCATTGTGTTCTATGAAAGGCATTTGTATAAACCATATTTTCATACCCTTACTGTACACAAATCTTAATGAAATTGCAATATGTTATACAAGTTCACTATTGGATGTTCCCTGTTTAAAATGGAGTTTATACCTCTACTGGTTTGTGTACAGGGACACAGAAAGTATTTCAAAGCATTGTATTCTATGAGAGGCATTTCTATAAACCATATTTTCATACCCTTACTGTACAATATGTTCATGAAATTGAAATATGTTTTTTAAGTTCCCTATTGGATGTTTCCTATATAAAATAGATTATATATCACCACTAGTTTAAGTACAGGGACACTCAAAAGTACTCTAAAGCATTGCGTTCTTTGTGAGATATTTCTATAAATCAAATTTTCATACCCTTACTGTACACAAATCTTAATGAAATTTATATATGTTATTCACGTTCACAACCGGATGTTTCCTGTGTAAAATGGAGTAAATACCACCACAGATTTGTGTACAGGGACACACAAAAGTATTCCATAGCATTGATTTTTATGAGAGATATTTCTATAAACTAAATTTTACTAACTTTACTTTGCACGAATAGTTATGAAATAGAAATATGTTATTTATAAGCACAAAAGAAAATGCTTTGCATAGAATATAGCATGATTAGCATTAGATTTACAGGGTGAAACAAAAATAATCAGTTATATTAAGAGCTATTAATAAAAAATTCCTAGAATTGTACTTTCGTTTACATTAAGCGTTTTTGACAATTTCTATCATTTTTTTAGTGTGAATATAATTTCAATTTGTGTATCTGTCTGACTGTTCTTCTGTCCGCCTGTCTGTCTCTCTGTCTGTTTTTCTCTGCTCTAATTCCCGTAAATATTTATGAAATTTCTTCAAACAACAACAACAACAACAAAATGCCAATGTATAACGTTTTAGGACACAATTTTTTAAAAGTTATATTTAAAAAACTTTCTACTATAAATATCATAAAAACATTGACATATATTATTAATATTCTAAAATATTGTTTTGTATAGAATATGATATGATTAACTGTCTGATTTACAGGGCTACACTAAAATATTCAGTGAGATTAAAAGCTGTAATTATAACCTAACGTCTTCATTTTCTTTTTCGTTAAGCCTTTTAACACTTTCCAAAATGCCTAAGAGCAATTTTAAAATCTGTTATTCTATCTGTATATTTTTCAGTCCTTCTGTATGTTATTTGGTAACTCAGACAAATAGCATTAAAATTTATTCGATACAACAATAGCCTATAGTTGGAAAGTGTTACTAATCAATGCGTACTGCATGATTTTTCTTTCTTGTTTTAATCAAAATAGGATTTACACGAGATAAAAACTTGATATTATAAATGTAAGGTAGTGAAGGGGGTGAGAGCGAAAACGTGTTTGGTTGAACGTCATAAAATAAATAAATAAATAAAATAAAATAAACACGGAATTTTTAATATATTCTGAATGTAATAAAATTGATGATTTTTTTAATGTATTCTCTTATGATTTTGCAAAATCGTGAGAGCAAAAAGAGAACATTTTTAGATACAGCACACTTGTAAACATAAAGTTTACCAAAACATTTTCAGTTGCAGTTGATATTTTATCATAACTGCGTGTAATATGAATTGAAAGCTTTAGGTACTCTTTGATATATCTTGTTTTTTTATTTTTATTTATTTATTTATTTATTTATTTTAACCTTCTTTTTGAATTACATTAATTTTCATCATTTTACTTTAATTAAAAAATTGCTAATTAATTTAATATGTGCCGTGTTTCATAATTCAGTTTATTGCTTCCTAAGCATAATTTCCTTATTTAGCGTATAAAATTGCAACACCCCTTTATTTAACTGTATTTAAGTTCAGAATTTAATGCTCTAAATCACAAAAGGAATTAACTTGATAAACTTACTATACTCTTTTGACACTAAGCAGTTCCCGTAAAAGTCAAGTTTCCATGAACAACAGTATTCATTTTACTTTCAAGCTTTTCTGGTATTTTGAAATTGCTTCTTTTCAATTTAAGGCAATGTATTACCACTTAATCTTAACTGACATATATTAAACATATTCTCGGAGTTTTAAAACAGTTTTACCTTTCTTAATTGTTAAATTCCTTTTATTCAGTTATCATATACCTTTGTTCTAATTTTATTTATTTGCATGTGCTCATGAAGCAAGGGACTTTTCTATTATGTTGAAACTGGTTACATATTTTCAAAAGGATCTCAAATGTTTTTAAATGAAACGTAGATAAATTTTTAATTGTTACGCGTTCATTTTTTTTTTCATATTTTGTATATATTACACATAATTTTTAAAAAGTTTATACGCTTAACATTTTTGTTAGAATGTATTTTATTTTATTCAAAGGAAATAATTCATAAATTAAATATGTATATGTATTGTGATCTAAGTACATGTTTACAAATACAGTAGAACCTCGATTATCCGAAGTAATTGGGAGCGAACTTACTTCGGATAATCAAAATTTTCGGATAATCGAGAATTCATCAATAATCATCTAAAATACTTATCAGCACTCGTAGTTTGGAAAAGATGGCTTGCATACAAAAGGAATGTGGAAAAAAAAAAAAACTTTAAAAATACATGTTTGTTAAGAGAAAATTTTGGATGATAGTAGAAAGTGAAAAAAAAGTGAAGAAGAAACCGACTTCGGTTAAGGAAGAGTTTCGGTTAATCGAGGTGAGTTTCGGTTAATCGAGGTTCTACTGTATATATTTTAATCTAAATGAATGTTAATTGATTATTTGCTTAGTTGGTTGAATTACTGTTACACCAAATATATATGTTAAACTATTAGCGACGGATATGCTATCCCGATTATTATTATCTTTTTTTTTTATTACTTTCTCTTACCCATAAGGTAGAGAAAGTATTGTTTATGGGTCAAATTTTCGAACGCGAGATTTTGTTATATTTACACGTTTTGAGGTCCCCTGAATACGAAAATCAAATTTTTAGCAAATGGTCTGTGTGTCTGTGTGTGTGTCTGTGTGTCTGTCTGTTATCAGCATATCTCAAAAACAAATTATGGCAGAAAGTTCAAACTTGGTATTCTAAATGTGTATCATATAGGAATGCTACAGTAAGCTTTTCGTTAAGATGGAGCAAATGGTTCGTGTACAGTGACAATCAGAGAATTCTAATACATTACGTCTGTGGGGGAAATTGCAGGAAAATAGAGTTTAACGTCTATAGACTGCACTAAACCAAATGAAATAAATATATATTTTTTGTAATAGAGACAGTTAACTGGGAATTTTTTTTTTTGTGTGTATGTAGGAGCCTCGCCTCCCCCCTGGGGGGGAAGTCTCCCCTCGAGGGGAGTAAATTTTCATGATAGGTATCTTTCAAAAGAGCTCGCCAATACCTTTAAAACGAATGGTTGAACCATCGATCTGCGATAATTTAAAACAAAGTTATCGATTTTTTTTTTTTACTTGTAACGAAAAAAGAAACTTAGAAAAAAAATCGTACTTTTTTTTTTTTTTTTTTTTTTTTTTTTTAATATTGAGAATAAAATGGACTTTTTTTTGGATATTTGGTGTTATAGTACTTCTCAAATATGGAAATCGTCTGCCTTATCATAAAAGATAAATTTTTTAAATAATAATTTTAATAAATTATTTTTTAAAAAGAGAATTATTTTTTGATAACTGAATTAAATTTTATATAAATGTAGGTGCATTAATGAAACGGGGGGTTGAGGGGGGCGGTAGCCCCCCCTCACACAGAACTAATTATCATATAAAACTCTTCAGAAGCCTAATATGAATTGTTTAATATAGGTTTACATAACAGTACTCGTTATCTTACCTATTAATCTGCAACCTGTATTTATAGTATTAAATTTCAGGGTAAGAGAAAGTCGTGTGAGTGACACACCAGATTATTTCTCTTATCTTAACCCATAGCTACCAACTTGTGCATATTTTTGCTACCGAAAATTTGTGATAGAAACTTTTAATAATTGTTTAGCAGTTTTCTGCGATTAAACATAATGAAATTTTTTACACAGATATACTGGCGTTAAAAGACCGTACATGTTTGCACCTATGCTATCCCCTTAAAGATGGCATAGTTAAAAAAAAAAAAAAAAAAAAAAAAATAAGGCGCCCATGCTATCCACATATTTGTTTAATTAAAGAAAATGAATTGGAAATAACTATATAAATAATATGTATATATATGCAATACATATTTCAAATATGTTAAGTATGTAGTTTTGTGCTAGCTGGTGCTCTAGGGCAAAATACACAGGGTGGTCAGTGATCAAATTATCTCAAATGTAAACGTTAAGGGATTCATTAATGACAAGCCAGGGTGCTTTTATCCAAATCGTACTGGAATTCAAGCATGGGGGAAAAATCGGCCAATTACATTGATTCACGCCTACGAGACCACCCATTTATAGTGCAATTAGGAAGCACTTTCTCCTCCCACATTACAACTGCAGAGCTAAGATCTAAGAATTTTATAATGATATTTTATGTGTAAATAATTACCGTAAAACAAGGTTACTTGGATGTTTTTTTTTTTTTTTTTCCCATAGCTAACAGATATATTTCCTTTCAAAATTATCATAAAAATATTCTGGTTCTGAAAATTAACTTTGGTTTAATCTACAACAGTTATTCCTCCAGTTTATGACTATTGTTACAACACATTTGCATTTAACAATACAAGAAAATATAATATTGTTTAGGTTCATGTACCCAGTATATTGGGTTACTTCAGCCCATGTTTCATTTTATTATACTTATGCAAAATAAATGTTTGTTAGGTTAGGCATTTTTAAAGTAAGACATGGGATCTTGAAATAATAGCAATATATACATTAAAACGGTATTTTATTCAAAATAGTCTGTAAGATGATTTTATGAAATAATAATAATAATAATAATAATAAATAAATAAATAAAAATAAAATTTAGTGTGAATAAAGCTTACAGAAAATTTTTCAGTGAGAAATAGTGAGGCATACATTTTAAAAATTGATTAAATAATTTGAAGTTATTCTATTTCAAATATTCTTAACAAAACAATGAATACATTTGCTATGAAAAAAATTGCAGAAATGACCATATAAACCCGTATAATGATCATATGAACCCTGGACGATACATTCAACGCCCCACCCCGTCCATTACCACTCTTTGATGTCTTTTTCAGGTCAATTTTGTCCTTTTATAACTTCCGGTGTGAGCGTTTTTTTTTTTTTTTTTTTTTTTTAACACACTTGACATTGTGAGGTTTTTTTTTTTTTTTCGTCCCATGCTATTTCTATGGGTTTTTTCGCTTTTTCCACCCTCTTTTTCTACATCCTTCACCGCACTTTAGAATGAAGAAAAAGAAGAGGAAAAAAGCTAAAACCCCATAGAAATAGCATGGGACAAAATCCAAAAAAAAAAAAAAAAAAAAAAAAAAAAAAAAAAACTCACAATGTCAAGTGTGTTTAAAAAAAAAAAAAAGGCTCACACCGGAAGTAATAAAGGGACAAAATTGACTAGAAAAAGACATCGATGAGCGGGATCGGTTTACCAAATACGTTGTCCTGAAAATATTAATTTTGATTGACGGGGCTAAGAATAATCCAATTAGACAGTATTTGGAGGGTTAAACTTTTTTATTCTTTTTTATATATTGCATCATTTAAAGGGAAGAATAATCTTTATCTTTAGACGATTTGCAGCAATTTTAAGTGTTTTGGATTCACCGAACGACAGCGCCACATTTCTCTGCACTTGAGAGAACTGCAGGAAATTAAGTTTCTTTCCATGATTCAATCCCAAAGTTTCCTTCACTCAATGCCCGCTTCAACCCCTTCTCTTTGAAATCACTCTTTTGCTTACCCTCCTTATTATTTAAGATATCCATCTTAACTTTAACAAATCGACTAGTTGACGGCATAACATGTTTCCATAGTCTTAGTCACATGCTTCCTCTTCGCTGTTCGAAAAACTCAATTGTCTTTTTTCAGACGATTGGAGGCTAAAATTATCACATTCTGTCGTTAACTCAATACTGATACACACACACACACACACACACACATATATATATATATATATAAATATTTATTTATTTATTTATTTATTTATAAACAAATGAATGAAATAAATGAAATTAAACCCCCAAAAACACCAAGGTCTTCTTCTAACCTTTTTGGTTTTTCTAATCTTTAAACTTATAAATATATAAATTCATTTCAATAGTTTTCTATATATATATATATATATATATATATATGCATATATAAAGAAAACTATTGAAAAAAAAAAACTATTAAATATACACACACACACACACACATATATATATATATGTATGTATGTATGTATATTTAATAGTTTTTTATATATATATATATACTAGCAGACCCGGCCACGCGTTGCTGTGACTAAGTTATACGTTGAATTATACGGCTGTAAACTATTTAGTACAGTCAAATTATTATTTACGAACAAAGACGAAAACGTTGTAGCCGATGTAAAAACCCACAGGGTTAAGATTTGAAACTTAGGTCAAAATTTGGAAGCGATTAATAAAAATTTTCGTAGTGTTGATATTAAGCACAAATTAATTTTATTGTAGGGTCCTATAAATTTTAATGGAGAAAATGAAATTTAATAAATAAATTTAATAAATAATAAAAATTAAATTAATTTAATAAATAAATTAGAAATAATGGATTATTTCTAATGCTACTTTGGATAAAATTGCTAAAATGACTAATATATAAATTAAATTCTATTAAAATTCTATTAAAATAAAAGTATAAAAGAAACAGACGATTTTAAAGTCAATTTTTATGGAGGAGTGAAATATAATATATGCTATAATGGATAATCTATATATATAAAAGAACACTTCCTGAGTGAGTGAGTGAGGGGGTGATCTATCAACGCCCAGACCAAACCCCTGGACCTAGAAGCATGAAATTTTGTGACAATGTTCTTTCTATGACGTAGGCATCCACTAAGAAGCGATTTTACAAAATTCGCCCCCCAAGGGGGGGAGGGGGGGCAAAACGTGATTTCACAAAATCCTTCATATCTAAAACAAAAAAACAGATATCCGTAAAATTTTTGCTTTAAAATATAGCTAATACAAATGTCAAAAAACCAATTTCTGGAATTTTCAAAATTCGGTCCCCAAGGGGGGCGGGGGGGCAAAACGTGATTTCACATGCGTAAAACGTGATTTCGCATAATCCTATATATCTCAAACAAAAAAATAGATATGCGTGAAATTTTTGCTCTAAAATATAGCTAATGCAAATATCTAAAAACCAATTTCTGGAATTTTAGAAATTCAGCCCCCAGGTGGGGCAGCAAGGGGGGGGAGGGGGGTAAGGGGCAAAAACAAATAGAAATACAGTTAGGGCTTTCAAAATTGATACAGATAGGTTTTAGAGGCCTGCAAGTCGAATGAGGATATTTTCGATTGTGTAAAGTTATTAGGAGGGGCAGGAAGGGGGAGGGGAGAGGGGGGGCAAAAAATAAAAATAGAGTTAGATCGCTCAAAATTGATATATAGAGGTTTTCGATACCTACAAATCGATTGCGGATATTTTCGAATTTTTAAAATTATTAGGTGGGGCGGGAAGGGGTGGGGGGTAAGGGGGGGGGCTATGGTAAAAAACAAATAGAAATACAGTTAGGCCGTTCAAAATTGGTATAGATAGGTTTTAGAGGCCTGCAAGTCGAATGGGGATATTTTTGAAAGTGTAAAGTTATTAGGAGGGCCGGGAAGGGGGGGCAGAGGGGCAAAAAAAAAGAAAATAGAGTTAGATCATTCAAAATTGGTACATAGAGGTTTCCAATACCTACAATTCGATTGCGGATATTTTCGAATTTTTAAAATTATTGGGAGGGCGGGAAGGGGGGGGGGAGGGAGTAGAGCGGTAAAAAAATAAAAATAGAGATAGATCGTTCAAAACTGGTTCTTAGAGGTTTTTGATACGTACAAATCGATTGCGGATATTTTCAAATTTGTAAAATTATTAGGATAGACAGGAGAGGGGGGGGCGAAGTGGGAAAATAATAGAAATAAGGGTTAGAGCATGTTGGGAATATTTTCCGAAGACAGTGAGAACCCAGTGCGACATTTTTTCTAATCAGATTTTGTTTCTCTTTTTTTTCACGTGATAAAAATTAATGCAATTTTGAGAATTCATTATAGTGATTCATTTAAAAATAGGGACCAGCGAAGCGGGCTGTGCCTGCTAGTCTATATATATAAAAGAAGACTTCCTGAGTGAGGGGGTGATCTATCAACGCCCAGACCAAACCCCTGGACCTAGAAGCATGAAATTTTGTGACAATGTTCTTTCCATGACGTAGGCATCCACTAAGAAGCGATTTTACAAAATTCGCCCCCCAAGGGGGGGAGGGGGGGAAAAACGTGATTTCACAAAATCCTTCATATCTCAAACAAAAAAAACAGATATCCGTAAAATTTTTGCTTTAAAATATAGCTAACACAAATGTCTAAAAACCAATTTCTGGAATTTTCAAAGTTCGGTCCCCAAGGGGGGCGGGGGGGCAAAACGTGATTTCACATGCGTAAAAACGTGATTTCGCATAATCCTATATATCTCAAACAAAAAAATAGATATGCGTGAAATTTTTGCTCTAAAATATAGCTAATGCAAATATCTAAAAACCAATTTCTGGAATTTTAGAAATTCAGCCCCGAGGTGGGGCAGCAGGGGGGGGGGAGAGGGGGGGGGGCAAAAAAATAAAAAGAGAGTTAGATCGTTCAAAATTGGTATATAGAGGTTTTCGATACCTGCAAATCGATTTCGGATATTTTCGAATTTATAAAATTATTAGGAGGTGCGGGAAGGGGGGGGGGCGGCAAGGGGGGGCTATGGGGCAAAAACAAATAGAAATACAGTTAGGCCGTTCAAAATTGGTACAGTTAGGTTTTAGATGCCTGCAAGTCGAATGGGGATATTTTCGAAAGTGTAAAGTTATTAGGAGGGCCGGGAAAGGGGGAGGGGAGAGGGGGGGGAGGGGGGCAAAAAAATAAAAATAGAGTTAGATCGTTCAAAACTGGTATATAGATGTTTTCGATACTTACAAATCGATTGCGGATACTTTCGAATTTTTAAAATTATTAGGTGGGGCGGGAAGGGGGGGGCGGTAAGGGGGGGGCTATGGTAAAAAACAAATAGAAATACAGTTAGGCCGTTCAAAATTGGTACAGTTAGGTTTTAGATGCCTGCAAGTCGAATGGGGATATTTTCGAAAGTGTAAAGTTATTAGGAGGGCCGGGAAAGGGGGAGGGGAGGGGGAGGAGGGGGGCAAAAAAATAAAAATAGAGTTAGATCGCTCAAAATTGGTATATAGATGTTTTCGATACTTACAAATCGATTGCGGATACTTTCGAATTTTTAAAATTATTAGGTGGGGCGGTAAGGGGGGGGGCTATGGTAAAAAACAAATAGAAATACAGTTAGGCCGTTCAAAATCGGTACAGATAGGTTTTAGAGGGCTGCAAGTCGAATGGGGATTTTTTTTGAAAGTATAAAGTTATTAGGAGGGCCGGGAAGGGGGGGCAGAGGGGCAAAAAAAAAGAAAATAGAGTTAGATCATTCAAAATTGGTACATAGAGGTTTCCAATACCTACAATTCGATTGCGGATATTTTCGAATTTTTAAAATTATTGGGAGGGCGGGAAGGGGGGGGGGGAGGGAGTAGAGCGGTAAAAAAATAAAAATAGAGATATATCGTTCAAAACTGGTGCATAGAGGTTTTTGATACTTACAAATCGATTGCGGATATTTCAAATTTGTAAAATTATTAGGATAGACAGGAGGGGGGGGGCGAAGTGGGAAAATAATAGAAATAAGAGTTAGAGCATTTTGGGAATTTTTTCCGAAGGCAGTGAGAACCCGGTGCGACATTTTTCCTACTCAGATTTTGTTTCTCTTTTTTTTCATGTGATAAAAATTAATGCAATTTTGAGAATTCATTATAGTGATTCATTTAAAAATAGGGACCAGCGAAGCGGGCGTTGCCTGCTAGTCTATATATATAAAAGAAGACTTCCTGAGTGAGGGGGTGATCTATCAACGCCCAGACCAAACCCCTGGACCTAGAAGCATGAAATTTTGTGACAATGTTCTTTCCATGACGTAGGCATCCACTAAGAAGCGATTTTACAAAATTCGCCCCCCAAGGGAGGGAGGGGGGGAAAACGTGATTTCACAAAATCCTTCATATCTCAAACAAAAAAAACAGATATCCGTAAAATTTTTGCTTTAAAATATAGCTAACACAAATGTCTAAAAACCAATTTCTGGAATTTTCAAAATTCGGTCCCCAAGGGGGGCGGGGGGGGGCAAAACGTGATTTCACATGCGTAAAAACGTGATTTCGCATAATCCTATATATCTCAAACAAAAAAACAGATATCCGTAAAATTTTTGCTTTAAAATAGAGCTAACACAAATGTCTAAAAACCAATTTCTGGAATTTTCAAAATTCGGTCCCCAAGGGGGACGGGGGGGGGGGCAAAACGTGATTTCACATGCGTAAAACGTGATTTTGCATAATCTTATATATCTCGAACAAAAAAATAGATACACGTGAAATTTTTGCTCTAAAATATAGCTAACACAAATGTCTAAAAACCAATTTCTGGAATTTTCAAAAATCGGTCCCCAAGGGGGCGGGGGGGGGCAAAACGTGATTTCACATACGTAAAACGTGATTTTGCATAATCCTTCATAATCTCAAACAAAAAAACAGATATCCGTAAAATTTTTGCTTTAAAATATAGCTAACACAAATGTCTAAAAACCAATTTCTGGAATTTTCAAAATTCGGTCCCCAAGGGGGACGAGGGGGCAAAACGTGATTTCACATGCGTAAAACGTGATTTTGCATAATCCTATATATCTCAAACAAAAAATAGATACACGTGAAATTTTTGCTCGAAAATATAGCTAATAAAAATATCTAAAAACCAATTTCTGGAATTTTAGAAATTCAGCCCCCAGGTGGGGCAACAAGGGGGGGGGGGCTATGGGGCAAAAACAAATGGAAATACAGTTAGGCCGTTCAAAATTGGTACAGACAGGTTTTAAAGGCCTGCAAGTCGAATGGGGATATTTTAAAAAGTGTTAAGTTATTAGGAGGGGCGTGAAGGGGAAGGGGGGGGGCAAAAAAATAAAAATAGTGTTATCGTTCAAAATTGGTATATAGAGGTTATCGATACTTATAAATCGATTGCGGATATTATCGAATTTTTAAAATTATTAGGAGGGGCGGGAAGGATGGTGGGGCGGTAAGGGGGGGAGCTATGGGCAAAAACAAATAGAAATACAGTTAGGCCGTTCAAAATTGGTACAGATAGGTTTTAAAGGCCTGCAAGTCGAATGGGGATATTTTCGAAAGTGTTAAGTTATTAGGAGGGGCGTGAAGGGTGGAGGGAGAGGGGGGGGGCAAAAAAACAAAAATAGAGTTAGATCGTTCAAAATTGGTATATAGAGGTTTTCGATACTTACCAATCGATTGCGGATATTTTCGAATATGTAAAATTATTAGGAGGGGCGGGAAGGGGGGGGCACGGGGCAAAAACTAATAGAAATACAGTTAGGCCGTTCAAAATTGGTACAGATAGGTTTTAGAGGCCTGCAAGTCGAATGGTGATATTTTCGAAAGTGTAAAGTTTTTAGGAGGGCCGGGAAGGGAGGGGGCGGAGGGGCAAAAAAATAAAATAGAGTTAGATCATTCAAAATCAGTACATAGGGGTTTTCGATACCTACAAATCGATTGCGGATATTTTCGAAATTTTAAAATTATTGGGAGGGGCCGGAAGGGGGGGAGCGGTGGGGCAAATAATAAAAATAGAGATAGATCGTTCAAAACTGGTTCTTAGAGGTTTTTGATACTTACAAATCGATTGCGGATATTTTTGAATTTGTAAAATTATTGGGATAGACGGGAGGGGGGGGGGGCCAAGGGGAAAAATAATAGAAATAAGAGTTAGAGCATTTTGGGAATTTTTTTCCGAAGGCAGTGAGTACCCGGTGCGACATTTTTCCTAATCAGATTTTGTTTCTCTGTTTTTTTCACGTGATAAAAATTAATGCAATTTTGAGAATTCATTATAGTGATTCATTTAAAAATAGGGACCAGCGAAGCGGGCGTTGCCTGCTAGTTTTACTATAAAATGACCTCATCATTTTAAATATTTTAAAGAGGGCAACAGCTGTAGTTATAAAAAGGAAAACAATAAGGCTAAACCAGAAAAGTAAGTAAATTTGATAAATATTTTAAAACTTTAAAATTGGAAATCTTATGAAATATTGGACATTTAAAGTAAATACATGTATCATTTTAAATAGAAGAAGATTTTGGAAAAGTTTAGTGTATTTTAACGAAGTGATGAGAAGTTTTTGAGTATGTTAAAATTTTAATAGTAAATTCAAGTTAATAAAGATGGGAAACATTGAGGATTAAGATTAGAATAATTATAAGAAAAAAAAACTTTTTATATACCATGCTTTTAAATTTTAATATACTAATAATATACTAATTAAAAGGAAAATGATAAATATTCTATCATAGTTTGAAGTCAAATTTGTTTTCAAATGTCTAAATTAAATATCTGATGTAAGATACTAATATTTTGCAGCGGAATAGATTTCATTTCTGTCATCCTTGGCGAAAAAAAAAAGAATATCGCCAAATTATCTGGCGAAAATATTTAATTCCTTTCAAAAATCATGGTTATTTTACCAACTTATATTAAAAGAGTAATGAATAATATGAAACAATATTTCGTACAATACATATTACATGTCATACATACGTACAATGAATAATACATATTACATTTCGTACAATGCATACATCTGGCATATATATTTTCGTGTTACGCTTTTGATCGCCAAATAATAATAATAATAATAATAAAAGCCAAGGGCGACAGAGTTTTGAAATTTAAAATTAAAATTTTGTCAATTTGACAGCAAAATAATTCAATCTAACACCCGCGATAACTAATACATATCTATACCCAAATATAAGGATTAAAATCGGGAAATAAATTTCCTCGATTTTTAATAATTTCTTACAAAAAAACCAGTGGGCAATTGACGTAGGAAATATTTTTCTTGGCTGCACAGACGGTCAGTGAGTCACACTTCGCTTGCGTATAGAACTCATAGATATAGTATAGCATATATAGAATAGAGTGATCATTGGGGAGAAAAAAGTTATTCCTTTTCATTTGGGAAAAGACGACGTTTTTACCAAAATATGGCCGTCTTTCCCCGAGTGAATACACACGGGAATACATACTAATATTTTAGCAAATAAAATTTATGAATAATTTATTTGCTAAAGGGGAATGGAAGACTCCAGATACAGTTTCAAATTCATATTTCTTTCTTTCTTTCTTTCTTTCTTTTTTTTTTTTTTTTTTTCAATACCACTTAATGGCTGTTTCCAAAGCTTTTTTTTTTTTTTTTTTTTTTTTTTTTTTTCGGCATCAAAAATCTTTGTACGGTAACATGGGGATGAGAGATCTATATATATTACTATATCTATGATAGAACTACATTAGCACTTTATCAATGTGTATAAAATCTTTAAATTGATTATGACGTCAATTTTCGTGAGATGCATAATTTAACTTTTTATATTTTTTTAACGTTCACGTTTGATTAAATGTATTTATTTTTATGTCGAAAGAAAATGAACTCGTATTTTTTTTTTTTTTTTTGGCAACAATTAAATTAATGGAACTCACAGATATTTTGGAGCAACTTTAATAAAGGTCTATAATTAACAAATAATTGCAATAAAACAATATTGTGACAATAAATTGAGATAAAAACTATCCTATCTCTCAAGTTGGACCAAACTGCACACAGTGTGCAAAATTTCATTAAAATCGGTTCCTTAGTTTAGGATTTTACCCCGGACAAACATCGTGACACGTAATTTATATATATATACAGATATATATATATATATATTTTTTTTTTTTTAACGACAAATAATTCTTTTTTTTTTTTTTTTTTTTTTTTTAATAACTATCGCTAAATTTTAAGGGTAACGGTTGCCGAATCAGATTGAAGACTAATTATCTACTGTATATATCAAATATCACTTTTCAAAATCATTGAAGATTATTGAATAATAAAATTCCTAAGTCTGTCAACACTGTAGTAAATGCTATGTGTAGGAGGAACCCCCTTCTATTGTGCGACTTAAATTACCCATATAAATATTAAGGATGTGCCCGTCCTTAAAAGCTGCCACTCTTTTTATATTGCTAGGAAATTCTGCTAATAGCTGGCAATGCCTATTCAAAAAGAATTTAATCCAAGAAGATTGGTCTTAAAGACATTCAGAGTTCTTCCAAGTCGTTTCAGATATGGTTTTACATTGAATCTAAAATTCCCCTCGTCAACTGTTGTATTTTGTTGTAGAGATTTATGAGAACAAATGTAATGTGGTAACCTGAGCCGAGCCCAACTATGTCAATTGATTTCTTTCTAATTCATTCATTTTCACTCTCACTCGATTCTATTTATTAATTTATTGTATGTAAAATTAATTTACATTTCATAATACAGAGCGATTATTATTAAAGTTACGACTTCAAAACACTATAATTTTAAAGCTACCCATCAGACCAATCGTGAGGCAATAAACTTTTGTTTGGTAAAAAAGAAAACTTCCAAAATGTGCTTTTAATTATTCGTAAAGCATTTGTTTCATGAAGCTCTCTTTTTCTCTTTTCAATGGGACTTTTTTCGCTGTAAACACGTATTATTGCCTTTTTGCTAAAAAAAAAAAAAAAAAAAAAAAAAAAAAAAAAAAAGTACTAAACCTTTGAAGTCTATTGTTTCCAGCTATTCCATTGTGTTGCTAACAACATTCCTGTGTTTAATGAGTCCATTTAGGCGTTGACCCGGACATTACCCTGACAGCGCCATCTATAGGAACATGTTGGTACTACTTTTTCCCTCCCCTAAACAAATTTTGATTGCCTCACGATTGTTCTGGTAAAATATGAAATCGCTCTGATGGGTAGTTTTAAAATTATAGCCTTTTGAAATCGTAACTTTAATTATAATAACCCTGTATATCCACTGCAATTATATTATTAGTTTCTTTTTTTTCCTTTTTTTTTTTTTTTTTTCTGAAATATTTATTAATGATCTCAAGAACAAGAAAATCTGAGTTAAGTTTTTTATTTCGCATATTTCTAAATATATATATATACATATATATATATATATATATATATATATATATTATTATTATTATTATTATTATTATTATTAAAAGGCTTAAAAAGATGTCAGTTCGTTTTTGTTAATAAAAAATTCTATATTTTTATTTTATTTTATTTATTTAATTATTTTTTGTTTATTATTGATTTATATTTATATTTTATTTTTCGCAAACAGGAATGTAGCATTTGGTAAAGCAGTAAAAACTACTTATGTAAAATCGTCTGCATACTTGCCAATCATCTCATTAATAACCGTACGCCCCCTGAAAAAACGCCCCTTTTCTCACACAACTATATTTTTAGAGTAATTCTCTCCAAATGTTGTTACGATTAAATAAGACTAAAATTACAAAAAAAAAAAAAAAAAAATATTGGTGTGAAAAAAAAGGCGGGTACTAAAAATTGTACGGTTCATAATGAGATGGTCGGCAAGTATGCATCTGATTTTAAAATGCTGTTTTTTTTTTTTTTTTTAAGTATTTGATATTAATATACATGTCCTAATAAATTTACTGTGGAGAGTTTATCATTAGTTTCTTTTCTCGTGAAATATTTATTAATGGTCTCAGAAACAATAAACTCTCAGTTAAATTTTATTTATTTTGCATATCTCAAAATATATTTTTTTCTTTTAATAAAATAATTTTACAAAAAAAGGTTAAATCATATTGTTTATAGAAAATTTTGGAATAAGTTTTTTAAATATTTCATAAACAAGAAAGTTTTTTTTTTTTTTTTTTTTTGTAAAGTAACAAAATAAATTGAGACCAGAAAAACGTCTCACTTCATAATGCTATAATACTTTTTTTTTTTTTTTTTTTGTTATTTTATCTGTTATCTTAAGCATTAATCATTTATTATGCGTTTAAGTTTTTCTTTTAGCAACTATAAAGTTAATTAAGCATTTTACCGATAAATATTTTCGTTATAAAAAATTGTTTTATTGTTTTATACTTTATAATCTATCCGTGTTTTGTTTTTGTTTGACATACTTTCCTAAATTTTATATTTATTGTTTATTTATTTATTTATTTTTTTTATAAATAAATAAAAAGTAGTTAAGTAAAAAATTTCTGGAGCATACTTTTATTTACATGTCATAATTAAAGAAGCATTTAATATACAGCCTAGTTCTTTTTTCATTAAAGTATTTCCTGCATATGTAATTAAAAATAAACAAAAATATCTCTAAGATTAATGATAAATTACCAAAATGCTGCATGTTTAGAAATACAAAATATTTAACTTTATTACTTTTAAGCGTTTATTGATTAATTATATAATTAGATTATTTAATATATTTCGCTTTGACTTGATTTTTTATTGAAAATTATGAAATGTGTCAAAAATGTGTAGAAAAAGAACTCAATGTGTTTAACATTTTTAATCTTCAAAAGTTAAATAACAGAAAATTTTTCTTCAAATATAAGTACTGAACATTTTAATAAAATATATAGCTTTTGAATTGGAAAATTAAAGTTAATAAATTTGTCATTAAGTTAAAAAAAAAAAAAAAAAAAAAAAAGAAAGAAAGAAAGAAAGAGAGAAAAGAAAATTATATGACGTGTATACATTTTATAATATTAAGGAGGTTTAAAAATATATCAACAATTGCTGATAAATTCAATAATTAATTAAATAACAAATTAGTTATTTGTATGTTAAATATTACCGAATAAGTATTTAATGAAATAAAACTAGTAATTAAATTTCTTATATTTAATCATTCAAAAACGTAACTAGTTTTTTGTTTTAAAAATTAATTAGCATACTTATAAGAAAAATTTTCCGCTAATTGAATTTAATCATGATTTTATTATAAACAAATTATTTAGATAGCTTCATTAAAAAAAAAAAAAAAAAAAAATCTTGTTTGTTAAAAAATTAATATTTATTTTTAACTCCATTACGTATTGCAAGAACGAATTATTCTTAGAGTTATTAATTAGAAAATTATATAACAATATTATAAAACACAATTATAAAACACAGACTTTCCATAAATAATTTTAAAAATACTATTTTTTCTTTATAAAAAATAAAATGTAGGTAAACCAAGCAAAATAGTTGATCAATCTGTATTTATAAAATGCGTAAGTGCATATAAGATAGAAAATGAGTAACTTTCAAATCTGCTATGATTTTTTAAAATAGAAAAATTATGGAATGTTTTCTATTTTTATATTAGAAAAAATGCAGGAAAATGTTTAAAACTATTTATAGAATTATACGTTTAGAGCATATTACCGACGTATTTAAGCTTTTAATTTAATTAAATTGTACAAATTTATCACCAAGTTCTTTTGGGTTTTTGCTCCATGTAATCTATAAAATTAAATTTTTTAATTCGCATCTCTTTTATGGTTTTTGTAAGCTTAGAAGACAGTCGCAAGATTTACAATCTATAAAAATAAATCGTAAGTATGTTAAATTATCGTAAAAGAATTTTTCTACATACACAGTATGTGGTTATCATGAATTTAATTTTAATTTAATACCTTCATCAACAAATTCTAACATGACTTTGGACCAATATCATACCTGATAATATAACTAATTTATTCCAGAGTACTGTTAGCCCCGCCCTTTCTTCCACACCAGTATGTTTTAAAAATATTTTTCTTCTTATTTTATCGTATTTACGTATCGGAGGAAAAATTCTCTAAAATCATACTGGTGTGAGAAAAGGGTGGGGCTAACAATATTCAGAAATAAATTATAAATATTACCAGATATTCAGTATATATATAATTATCCAATTCACCAACTGTAATTTTCATTCCCACATTCTTTTTTTTTTCTTTTCTTGTAATTTTGTCAAGCCCAGCCCACTTGTACATTCATCAAAAGAAAAAAAGTAACACGCTCCCTCCCACACCTGACGAATTTTAATTTTGCCACAAATCATCAAATAAATATGCGGCTTAAACGAGCCCCTTCCTACAATTTATGTAGCAATTTATGATATGATCGGCACCAACCACATCTTTAAACTATGATTTGCGGTAAAATACATCAGGAGAAGGTTTTCTTTTCTTTTTTCCTATACAATCTATAGATTTTTTTTTTCATCTACAAGAGTATTTTTTAAATATATTAAAGTATTTCAAAAGTGTTTTGTTCACAGCTTCATTTTCTCTTTTCTTTTCTGTTTATATATATTTTTAACAAACAAATATCAATTTCAATAGTTGTTTATTTATATTCTGACACTTACAAATAAACAATAATATTACAGACATTTTAAAGAACTTCAATTTTATTCAGCAAGTTTTAATTTTAGGCCCTCCTGATCCATTACAAAACTGTTCGTTATACAGTTACTCTTCAAGTTCCTTTACTGTAAACTGTACACCAGGCATTGAAGACGGAGGCATGAAACCAAAATTTCACCTTGTTGCAATTGCATTACGCAATAAAGGGGAAATTTCAAATGTGAGCGTTGTAAGTGAGCAACCAGAATTCGTTATTAAAGGACTGGAACCTGGTACAACTTATGAACTGGTGATGTTTGCATCAAATGCAAAAGGACGTAGTACAACAGTTGAAATTTTGGCAAGTACGCTGTATGCAGCTGAGAGACGTACAGGTTAGTGAAAACAAGCACTGATAGAATGACACTCAGAATCTTTCGGCTTCTTTCTGTACTTCTTCGCTAACCTGTAACACTAAAAGTTTCCTTGCATATTTTCTACTTATTAACTAACCTTTTCATATTTTGCTTGCTTAAATGTAGAATATTTTGATAAACTTGAAAAGAAATATTATTTTTACATTATACAGATAGAGTTGCTAAGTTTTATAATTTAATCTGGAGCATTTTTAGCCCCGCCTTTTTTTCATACCAGTAATTTTTAAGAATAATTTCCTTATTATTTAATCATTGCCACATATTGTAGAGACATAGCCTCCTAAACTAGATGTCTGTCGCGTTGCTTGGAAACTTGGCAACAGTTCGAGCGGTAGACAGCGCCAACTGATACAGATGGCGCGACTTTTTTATTCAGCAGCCACCAAAAATTTTTAAAAGTGGGAATTGACATACATAAAAGCGAACTGAATCGAAGAAACGCTGATTATATATATATCATATCACTTCTTAAAATTATTGGTGGCAGTTGAATAAAAATTTCACGCAATCTGTATTAGGTGGTTCTGTCTACCATTTCAACTGTTGCCAAATTTCCGAACCACGGGACAGGCATCTAGTTTAGGAGGCTCTGGTAGAGAGATGTTCTACAAAATTCCCGATGCGAGTAGGCGTGGCTGAAAGTACTTCGGCATATATTATTGCCTGGGAACTCTTTGCAGGTTATTTTTTTTTAAATACAAAACATTGAATCTTTCAAAATTTCCAAAACCATATAAATAAAATGAAAAAAAAAAAAAAAAAATTATATGATAAAAAATATTTTTACACATTCTGCAAATAGACTTCATCTCAACAGAAATAACAAAAGTTGTTTTCCCGGTACATTTTTTAAGAATGAATACATAAATCTAAAATATTTTGACTGGAACTTCAAGTTAAAGAAAATGCTATGCATGAAATTATAGATTAAATTTATAATTTTTGTTTATTAAATTCCCTTTCTCTCTATGCGTTTATGTCATAGAAGAAAAAGACAGAACGATTTGCATTAGCATGAGCGTCTCAAATCAAATATATTTTTATGTCCTCTATGATTTTATTTCTGGCCTTTTATTAATGTTTGTATAGAGTTTGCGCATGTCTAGATCTGTATCGCATTCCAATAAAGAGTGCTTATTACCTCTCTTTACCTGAGCATAAAACTTGGAAATGTTTGAAACCACCCAACACATAAAATGTTTTCAACAAAAATAATCTATACAGAAAAGAATTTATCATTTTTTATATCAATAGCATGTTTTAATCGTGCAAATGTGTTTTTATTTCTAACATAAAAAAAACAAATTTCATCCTTTTTTTTTTTTTTAACATTTCTTATTAATTTACGTAGTGTGTCTTTTACGTAACCTTTCCTAATTTATGACTACTAAATTTATTAGTGACTTGCATGCATTACAATAACTTACTAAATAACAGGGGTGAAAATTTGGCGCAAAACTCATGCCGGAATTTATTAAATAAAATTTCCTTCTTATTAAACCAACGATTTTATAAGCATAAAAAAAAAATAAAAAAAAATAAAATAAACAAATTCCGAGATGCTTTTTTTTTTTTTTTTTTTTCCTGCCTAATTTTCACTCCTGAAATAATAACATTGAGCTGATAAAAGAAAAAAAAATGCTAATTCTTATATAAAATGACCTCCTGAATCCGAATATGACTCTCATTTTGCCCAGTCACCCACAGTTTTCTCGGGACACCACTCCCTCCCCCAATTTTTATCTCTGTTCCGTAATTTTATGGCGATGAATTTGATTTGCAGAATGCATTAATTTTACACCTAAAAACTAAAAAATATAATGTTTAATCCCTTGCCGCTCAGTGTTCCACTACATGGAACACCTAATTTTAATTCTCAAGTGCAAAAACTCATCCCGGAAATTTTTTAGCAAAAATTTACATTTATAACAAAGCAGAAAACGCCCTTTTTTCAACATGAAAATAAATTTCTTCTATTATAATTATGTTCGTAAATTCCGGTGGCACATGTAATTTAAATAATCAGAATTATCTTGCCCCGCAAAGGGTTAAAATACTCCGGAATAGATTGAAATGTTGGGATCTATGCAACTTTTACGAGTTGTTGTCGATAATGTTTACTTATAAAGTGATTTATTTATTAAATTAAATATTATTTGAATTTAATAAGGTTTACTTACAGATGTTTGAAACCGAAAATTTCTCGAAAAGGAACAATGCTAATTTTTTATTTTTTTAAATATTTATGATCAGCTATGTGGCTAAAAGCCATTTTTAAAATTAGTTTAGTAATTTTTAAAATAAATTAAGTAGTGAACCTTAAAGGGTTAATGAATGACATTAATCATAGATTTAAAAAATATAAGAAATGTAAAACATAATTTCAGTGGCAACCCCCCCCCCCCTAATTTTTTTGCCTTTGCCTACAAATGATCATGTTTTAAAAATTTTCAACTCTCTAGCCCTACAGAAGATGTTTTATAGTTAGAATAAACCTCCCCCCTCCTCTAAAAATCAAATTTATAGCCATAAAATTAGCGAAAAGTGATAAAATAGGGGGCCTTCCCTAAAAACGGTGGGTGATAGGGCAAAATGGACGTCATATTCGGATTCATGAGGTCATTTTACATGAGAATTTGCAAAAATGGTGTTGGTGCCAATTATCATGCAGATCAGTGTAATTGGACACTACTTTTATTAAAGTCATTTTGTTACCTTTATATTTATTACTTTTGTCCTCGACATGACATGAAATCCATAAAATGCATTAAGAACTATGAGTTACCATGCTCCTTAATTTATTTCGGCGCACTTTTCATTCCACATTTAGTTCAAACCACTTCATTTTAAAATAATTTTCTGCAATTAATGTATGACTACGATAAAGTTAGAAAAAAAAAAAAAAAATGGTATGAAAAAAAAAAAGGCAGGGCTAAAAATTCTCATTAATATATTAAGGAACATGGCAACTCTGCTATTATTAAAAGGTTCGATTTTTTTTTATTTTCTAATATATTGCGAAACGTCTTAATTATCTTTGGAATTATAAAAACAAGTGGATATTATCATATAATGACTTTATGACGATATTTATTAAAAAAAAATATGAAATACATACTTACTCTGTTAATTTTAATTCAAAAGATTACTACTTTCATGCACCGTTTGCACGAATCTTCTTGCCTCGGTGTTAATTCAGTACTAGTGTTAGTAAATAAAAAACATACTCCAAAATATCAGTGAGATTAGATACCTGACAAATAAAATATCATAATTTAGTTGTTGTTATATTAAATATTATCAGGCTTTATAATTAATTGTCGTTAGAAACATTTTTTTTTTCGTTCAATAGAAATCAAAACGCTATAATTATATTTTTGACATTATGATATTTTTTGAGAAGCAGAAAAATCCCAAAATAAATAAATAAATATGCAATTAAATACATAAATATTAACGTAGATGAATCATTGTTTTGAACTTGGTAAAACAACATTTTACAACAGACATCAAACGTTTCAGTATATATTATATATCTAATCATAGCCTCGTAAATTAGATGCCTTCCACGTGCCTCGGAAACTTGGCAACAGTTCGAGCAGTAGACAGAGCCACCTAGTACAGACTGCGCTACTTTTTTATTCAACTGTCACCAATAACTTTAAGAAGTGATATATGATATATATAAACGACGTTTCTTCGATTCTATTCCCCTTTTTTAACACGCTTTTATTAGCTTCACCTGTATGTATGTTTGTATGTATAATGTGTGTTTGTAACCGCTCTGGGAGAAGAGAAAAAAAATTATATTGTAAAAAGAGACTTGCCCTACGTTAACTCTATGGCTGTGATGTAAAGCTCCGCGCTACGAACCTAAAGGTCTAGCGTTCGAGCCCAGTCAGGGGAGATTTTTTAAAAATGGTTTTTGTTTAATTCTAAATTATTTTAATTAAAGATTTAAATGTATGTAAATATTATGGTGTGTCACTCACACGATTTTCTCTTACCCTGCATTTTAATACTAAGATATTTTGTGCTTTTTAGTTCGCATTTCTATAAAAGCGTGTTCTTTAATTTTTTAAAACTATAATATTATATAATTATGTATATCAAATCCCAATTTTCAAAATTTTTGGTGACTGCTGATAAAAATGTCGCATAATCTGTACCAGGGGGCGCTGTCTACTGCCAAGTTTCCGAGCCACGCGGAAGGCAGCTAGTTTAGGAGGCTATGATCTAATATGTATTTGAATATTTTATATATTTATTAACGAAAATATTTGATTACATGTTCTTCGGTTATATTTTACGGACATTACACTTAATACAATTTATAAATAATTTCCCTCCTATATTGCACTAAAATTCTTCTTCCTAATATTTTTTATTATTATTATTATTAAATTCATGCCTTGGAATTAGAAGAAAAAAAAATCAAAATCAAAATACATGCAAATTATTAAAGGATTTAAAACATATTCTTACAGTTAAATATCACACGAGCTTTATTGACTAACAATATGAAATATAATGGGATCTTACCTTCATTGTTGTTTCCAGTGACTTATGTTGTATGATTATTTTTATAATTGCAGGTGAAGAGCAAACTTTTGCCATTAGTGCAGTTCTGGCAGTGCTAATTGGCTTAGTTGGAGCGCTCGTTATTTTAGCCATTATTATAATATTTATTGTTAAATCCAGAAGTTCTGGTGATAATTCAGGTAAGTATACTTTTATATTTTAATGATTTACCAAATATACGTATAGATGCATGTGCAAAAGATATGACGGGAAGAAAAAAAAAAAAAAAAAAAATTGCGTTTGTTAATGATAGTCTGTTTTATTTAAATCAACCTTTTAATATCCTATTTGAAACATATTTAATTTAATATTTAATTATTTATATTTATCATTTAATATATTTTAATTTTATCATTTAATATATTTTTTTTAAATCAAATAATGTGATAACTATTGATTTACCAAATATACGTATAGACGCATGTGTAAAAGATATGACGGGAAAAAAAAAAAAAAAAAAAACTGCGTTTTGTTAATGATAGTCTGTTTTATTTAAATCAACCTTTTAATATTCTATTTGAAACATATTTAATTTAATATTTAATTATTTATTTTTATCATTTAATATTTTTTTTTAAATCAAATAATGTGATAACTTTTAAAACATGCCATAAATAAAAATCCTTAATTTTTTTTTTTTTTTCTTTCCGAAGTTCTAAAAAAATTGTTTTTAGTGTAATAATTATTAATTATTTTTAATATTAATAATTAGGTGAATTCAATATATAATCTAAAAACAAAGTATGGAAACATTCATAGAAATTAAAATGGTTTAATTAAAATTTATCATATATTTTGAGTCGAAGAAAAATAACGCTTATATACACACAAGTATTATATTTTATTTAAGAAATTGCATTTTTAATAAAGGAGATTGCGGATTTATTTTTATACTGAAAATAAAATTGTATTCAAAAATTTTAATATTCTATTAGAATGTTGTGCAAAACTTTTAATGGTTCTATAAATTTTATAAATCTTTAAGCTTATGTGGTGAGATTTTTAATTTTTAAGTAATGCCACAAAACTACCAGCATTTTAACATGAGATTTTAAGTCATATTATACTTTTTTTTCTGAGTTATGAAAAGAAAATTTATGTATTAACCATGATTTATGTATTAAACAATATAAATAAGTTTGACAGCTTCATTTCCTACATTGGAATTGGAAGAAACGCACAAAATTGAAATACACTGAAAATATAACAACTTATAATTTTTTTTTTTTTTTTTTTTTTTTTTTTTTATTAAACAAAGGGAGATATATAATAAAACATGCTATAATTAAAAATCTTATTATTATTATTATTTTTAAACGAAGTTTAGAATATATAGATTAAAATGTTTTTATTTAATGTATTTTATATAAAATATTAAAACATATATTTTTTTCAATATTCTTCTCTGCATGTTTTTGACTTTCCTTTCTTTTAAAACTTTGTACTATTCTCGATTTTGGACTCCACTGCAAAATACAACGCGTGTAAAAACTTTAAGGTCAATAAAAAACGTCCTCAATTCCCTTAAATGCCCCCCTCCCGCCCCCCCCCCCCAAAAAAAAAAATCCGTATGAACAACGGACTGTTTTTTTTTTTTTTTTTTTTTAAATATAAGGGACAAATTTAATAGACAAAATTTTTAATTGATGAACACGATAATTAAAGTGAAATAGAAAATGACAAACTACTTCATTTAAATGTATAACAATTTTAAGGGCCACTTGTAAAAGTTTAATATTTTTTGATAGATTAATTTTATGCTGTAAAAACAAATGTATGCTTTAGAATGTAAATGCTAAAATATTTGTAAAATGTAGTTTTGATCTTTTTTTTTTTTTCTTTGAGCGCACGTGTGTTTCTAATACGGCAAGAACAAAACAATTAACAGAATTGTATAGGATACAAACTCTTGTTCTTTTAGCATCAAGATTGAATATCCGTACTGTAGATTAAGATATTGGATAATAATAATAATAATATATATATATATATATATATATAAAATAATTTCATAAATTCGAATGATAATTATGACAAATGAAATACCGGAGGTAGTCTACAAGCTCAAAAAATAATTTTGAGACTTTCTTTCGAAAGGAAAATGTTCGATTGCGGATATTATTAAGAAAACAGAGTTAAATGTTTGTAGGAAATCCATTTGAAAAACTATTAAAAGTGTTAGCAATTTGCTGCATGAGCGAACCATGTTAAGCCCCATTATTACCAGTACAAAATGCAGTATTTGTCATTCGCTCAAAACGCAATGACTTGGGAAGATCAGTACTTACAGATTGTTTCCTTTGACAGAAAAAAAGGGGATCTTAGATGGTTCTGATAGTTGGAGATATTATTGGCATGATTTGAGAAGAGCTATGTTTTCCAGGCGAGAAGAACTTGTGAGATATCTGTTATGGAGGGGGGCGTAGTTCTTTTAATGGAGTTATATATCTGGCTTTAATTTCAGCAAAAAGAGCTCAGAGGTATATAAAAAAGTTAAAGAACATTTATTGTCAAATGCAACTGATATGGCTGAAGAAAAATAGGCTTTCCAACAAGATAATATCCCGATTCATAAAAGTCGAAAAGTGAAATTTTGGTTGCAGAGCAAAAATATTAATTTTTTAGATTGGTTATCTAGAAATCCGGATCTCAATTCTATCTTCAGAACCTGTGGTGTGATCTTGCTCGACGCGAATATCGACATGAATGGCAGTAGTCTTCGACAGTCGAATTTGGATCCGTAGTGGAAAGCGGAATGAATTAAAACTGATCCTGTTTTATGCAAGAGTCTTTAAAATGAGGATACTCGGGCTGATCTATATAAATAAAGCAAAAAGTTTGTCGGGGGAACACATCCTACCGGATCACTCCCATTTTTGATTGGTCTAGATTTAACTACTTTGGTGATATTCAGCCATTTTTTTTAGTAAAAACAGATGAATTATTTTAAAAGATACTGCGTAGATGTTATACTTTTTTAAAAGAGCTCTAAAAATTGCTCATTTTTTGTGAAGACACTATAGACATTAAATTATTAGATTTAAAGAAATTATGTTATAAAGTTTCACAACGCGATGCCATTCGATAAGCTTTTGATGAAAGTCGGCTATTCTTTTTTGTAAAAACTAATGATTTCTTTTTAAAGATACTTCATAGATGTTATATACTCTATTAAAAGAGTTCTAAAAACTGTTCATTTTTTGTGAGGGCACTCTATACATCAAGTTGTTAGATTTAAAGATATTACGTTACAAAGTTTCACAACGCGATATCATTCAGTTGTTTTTATCTTAAAATGAAAATCTAATGTTAAACAAAAAGCAGTCTAATATTAAAGAATAATAAATAATGAATATATATATATATCAGTTTTGAAGTTCTAAGAGCTGCAATTTTTAAATTACAGCTTACTTATTTCCCGTACATAATCCATTAAATTTGTAAACAATTGTTGATTCATTCTTGAGAATCTGTCACATAAGACCACAGTGCATTGTTGCAAAACGAGTGAAAAACGGAAAAAAAATATTTTATTAAATTCAATTTGTAATATGTTATTTTGACTTTTTGACCTTAAAAGGAATTTTTAATTATGTTACAAAGCCCAAAATGTGATATAAAAAAAATAGTGATTCAATTCTTTTGAAAATTTATTTAAATTTAGTGACTAGCAAAGCAAGCATAGCCAACTAGTTAAGAATAAAGAGCACTTAACAAAATATCAGTAATGATTTTATGAGTCATTAGGTTGTACATTTGTCTTGTAGCCGTATAGTTTTCATAAAAGCTGTAATTTAGAATGCAGAACTATAGTTTAGCTGTTTTAGACTTTTATTTAAAAAAATACAATAAAATTATTATAAATTGCAATTTTTATTTTAAAATTTCTTTTAGGCATTTCATATTAAGCATTAGATTTCAATTTTTAAAGAAGGGCCTTTTTTTCATCAATATACATAATAACTTATGCTTCTTTTAAAGTTTTTACACGCATCTGTTTTTGTAGGCACTGTATTTTCTGTTCCTTTGAGTTAAAAATCGGTGACATTTTGCTGGCTGTAAAATATAGTGTACAACTTCACTATATTTTGCTGTGAATACCAGATAAAAATATCAGAATGTAGTAAAAAATGTGCATTTTATTCTTTGCCAGCAAATTGAACTGATTTTAATGTTAAGTAACTCGAAATTGTTTATTCTCTAAAAACGTTCCAATATACTTATTTTTAAATATTTTAATATACATAAATATATATTTAATCTGAATAAACATAATTTTATATATTATTTTTTGCAGACGAAAGCCAAGAAAATAATGAAAAGTAAGTAATTATTAAAGATATATAAAAAAATAATTCTTATAATTAAAATTCTGTTATAAAATATATTTAATAATTTCCATATTTGCAAAACACGTCTTTCATATATACCGACTCATTATATTACATTTTTACCAATTTATTCTGTCATATCCAGCAAACTGTTGACAATGGGATATTTATTGTTTAATTAATTAATTAATTAATTTAAAAATATATTAATTAATTTGTAATTAGTGTAAAAATAATTTCTTATTTCATACTCTGAATATCAGCCGTGACGATTTTTTCTTTCTTCTTTTGTGTTTAAAAATAATTTAGTTTCACAAATAATGAACATTGATCTATAACGCCAACACTTAAGTGTGAAGTTTTTTATGTGTTGCAGTTTTTCTAAATACTGTAATCTAAAAATACTACCAAAAAAAAAAAATGTTTTTATAAGGTTTTTTTTTTTTTTTTTTTTTTCATTTGAGAAATTAATTCAATTCATTTTAATTCAGGAATTTTAATGATATTAACTGAATTACATATTGGAAAAAAAAAAAAAAAAAAAAAAAAAAAAAAACTGTTATATGATTCCATGTCCTCCCACCTCCCCCGGCTTTAAAAATATCATCAGAAAATTCAAAACTATTATATAATATATTTGTATTTGAGATGTCAATGTGACTTAAATAGATTGTGTTTTATAACACGTTGAGCGTCATGTCAGCCATTCAGAATTCTAGACATTTTGTCATATGTCTCTAAAAGTACTGAAGGAATCATCTGGAAACTTTAGGAGTGTGCAGAACATGTTATACTTCAAACATTTCAGTGAAAGTTTAACCCCGAAAGTAAAAGCAGTACCAATAAAAAATTAACACTTTGAGCGCCATGTCATCCATTGGTTGCTGACACTGTGAAATGTGATATAAAGCCGCGTCAACCATCGGTGGTTGACTGTGTAAAATAGGATATAAAACTAAAAATGTTACATTGTTTTAAGGATTTTAAGAATTCGCGTGGCGCTCAACATGTTAATTAGTTTATCGTACAAATTGTGCATTTTACACCAGTTTAATTTTCTTTGCTATGAATTTGATGCATATTGATAATTTTTCATATGTGTAATTGATCATAACCTTTACGAATTCTTTATAGACGATTTAAATATTACATTAATAATTTAGCATCGATATTGTCCCAGTTTTATATTATTGTTTTTGTTTACTTGCTTCCTCCATGTTTTTAATAAGCCAATCACTTTTATTTAACGATGCTGTTTCCCACTGAAATTTTTTATATATTCAATACCTGATTAATTTTAAATTTCAGCATACGAGCTACCTCTCTAGAAGGATATAAGCATACGTTTAACATGATAATTGTATTTACTGAACGTAATTCGTTTAGTAAGTACAATTATCATTTACCTGATTATGCTAAATATTACCTGATTACGTCCAATATTCAGTAAATGAGATGTCAAAAATAAAATATCATTACAAGATATATATATATATATATATATATATTTTTTTTTTTTTCAGAAAATTCAAATTTTTGTTATTTTGTACTTACTTTTCTGGCAAAATATGTAAAAAAAAAAATTGAGCTAAATATTTAGTTATTTTTTAATGGCTTAAGTTCTTCCATTAATGGTCAAGCCATTTTCACTTTTATCATTTTGAAGCCATTTTACTGGGATGAGTTTTTGGGGGTGATATTTTGAAGTTGTTAAGGACTAACAATGTTAAAAAATTATCCGCAGTACTGAGGAACTGATTTTCCTCTATGTAGGAAATTCGTAGTAATGAATAAACTATTCAGGAGTAAAAAACTCTGACCGCGTATACACGTTCATGATAATGTAAGGGTTAATTAAACTTACAGGGGTCTTGCTCTTTTCAGGAAATTTTAAGGGATGAGAAATTTTCGCTTCTTCTTATACCACTAATTTTTACAAAAATCACTATTCTATATACTTAAGGCACACTATTATAAAAATACGATAAAGGTTTCTTTATAGAGGTAGACAAAAGACGGACACAGTTCTCTTACTAAAAGTATTCTTAAAAATGAGCTGTATATAACACTCTTGTATTTAAATATAGAAAATAAAATAGAAGTTATATTTCCGAAACAATTTTTTTATATTTTACACTGTTAAAAATTTCAGTGCAAGGTTGAACCAAAATTTAGTACTACGGTAGCTACAATATAATAGATTGAACCGAAACTTGGTACTACAGTAACTGCAATGGTGAAAACGTCTACTACGATTTGGTGCTTCTTGTTGAAAAAAAAAAAAAAAAAAGCTCCCAATAATTGTAAAAATCCCCATATCTTATAATTACAACTACTGTAGGAAACTCGCGTAAATACGGGCTGGGACCCCTTAGAAAGACCCCCACGGAGGGCATTCCCCCTATAGGCCTAGGACACATAAGGAGTCAATCGGCCTTAATCCTCCAACCAACCAACAACTACTGTAGTGCCAAGCTTTGGTAGAACCAAGTACCAAATCATGTTAAAAGGTTTCACCATCTCCTGTTTGCAGATGCTGTAGTACCATGTTTTGTTTCAACTTCGGATAAAATTTTTAACAGTGTAAGACCACATGATCTTTAGATTAGTAAACAATATCCGACATGTGTCTTATGGATAAACAGGAACAAAGAATTAATTGGACAAATAATAAAAAGAATGATAAACAATGAATACAAAGGTGATACAAAGAATTAATTGGACATAAATTCCTCTTCATCATATGCTTTCTTATATGGACAAAATATTTTAACTAAATATTCTAACAAAATATTTTAAGTTACATGCGGGTTTATTTATAAGCGTGAAAGCCATTGAAAGTAATTGCCAATAAAAATTATTATTTACACTCTAAAATCGTGCTTGTTAATTAGTACTTTATACGTAAAATAAAAAACTCTGTAATTTATTAAACTATTTATAGACATGCCAACATTTTAATTTACACCGTAGGGCTGTTAATACCAGCCCTTTTTTTTTTTTTTTTTTTGTTAATTACTTTGAAGGGTGTTTTTCTTCTTATTCAATCGTAATTTTACATATTGTGAAAAAATGGCTGGTACGAGCATCGCTCCGAAACGAATAAAAATGTTGGTATGTTTGTATTTGAAGATCATAATTGCCTTTGGGTGAAAGTCGAAAATATTAATGCGTTTTTCCTTTTTTTCTTTTAGAATCCAAACTCCAAAACTAAAGCATTTTGAAGATGACAGTCCTGATGTGATACCTTCAAAACCATTTTGTACAGGTTTGCAGGTTTCTCTCTCTCTCTCAGTTTTTTTTTTTTTTTTTTCTTTCTTTTTTTAAAATAAAAGCTTATTCAGAAATTATTTGGAATAGAGTAAATAAATTTCGCTTAAATTTTATGAATTAAAAAAATAAATAAATAAATAAATAAATAAAAATAAACACATTTCGTGGCAGAAATACTATACTAAGCATTTTTGTTTCTTTGTCAATTTAAAAATGTAAAATAACATTTACGATTTAAAAAAGTTTTGTTTATTTCACTGTTCAAAATTTTGCCCTAGGTTTAACCAGAACATAGTACACTGTTACTGGTCGAAAGAACACACAACATATAGTCAGGTGAACAAAGTAGGCACGAGTGTTACTGTCAAAGCGGCAACGCAAAGGTGCGTTGCCACGTTTGAGTTTATTGCACTTTATGGTGTTTATTCAAAGGTCTGTTATTATAGTACACTGTAGCAACCATGCGATGGTGAAATCTTTTACTAATATTTAGTGCTTCGTTATACTAAGGCTTGGTACTATAATAGCTACATCCATAATGTGGAGAAATCCTTTACCATAATTTAGTGCTTTTTTTTTTTTTTTTCAACAGGTTTCGTCATCGTATGGTTGGAGCTAGAGTTGTATCAAGTTTTGGTTCATTATAACAAATTGAATCTGCTCTGGTACCAACATTTGATTTAACCTTGAAATGAAATTTTAAAGTGTTTTGCAACAACAAAACATAAATACCGACTTAATACCGTTGCATGTTTATAAAATATCCCTTCAATTCATTAATAAATGTTTGATTTCACGGTCCTATTATACGATCATCTTCAAAAGCTTCCTTTATTCACGTATATATATATGTATATATATAAACTTACTATTTATGGTCTATTTGGAATATTAAAAAATTACAAGGCACAAGTACTTGTTTCTTACAATATTGTGAAATGAAAATAGTTGTTTTTGACAAGAAATTAAAACTAATTTAAAACATGAACTAAGGTAAATCATTTTCAGTGAAATTCATTTCAGTGCTCATGCAAAACGTGTTAATATTCACTATGCTAAAAATAATAGTTCAACGTTTCACGACGAGAATGGTGTAAATTATGTATTTTTAACTGCAACCAATAATTTGGTTGTAAGTTTCCCCATTTCAGTGGTGCTTACTACCGATGTGGCTTCAATAAAATATTGTAACATTGCCTCAAAGTACTGGTTACAGCTAATTTGAAACCAATTTTTCGGTGAAAGGTGGCGTTTCATTTTATCAGTATATTTAGCGAATGATAAGGAGAAAGCTAGATTTGATCCTGGGATCTCAGAATTAGAATTCAATGGACATACCTCTGGACAAAAAGGTAAACCATTGTTAGTCAATAAACTCTAATAATCTATCCAAGAATTGACGTCTGCTATACCCTTCGCCCCCCCCCCATATTGAATACGTTGTCGTATGTCATATGAGCAATGCAGTATTTTAGTAATGCTGAGTAATGGTTGGATGGTGCTGCCATCTATTATCCCAGATTCAAGTTATTCGTTAGTTGTGTGTTTTTATGCGCAAGTCTGATGTCATTGATTTCGCAACCGGTGCAGGAAGTTGGATTAAAGATCAAAGGACATACCTCTGGACAACAGGTTAACGCATTGTTCGTAGGCCAACTCTGCTAATATATCTATGAAATGATGTCCGCTGTAATGTGCAAGTGTTACAGCTTCCTATATATTGAATACCATTATTAGATTTTACAGATTACTTTTCTCTTTAATTATTTGGAAAGTTTCGACAATTAATTAAAGGAAAATTTTTAATAAAAATAATTGTATTGAAAATATAGGATGTTGTGACCTCTGTACTTAATGTGGTTTTCTCCGAAATTTGCTGCGGACGCCTTAGAAAGACACCTAATGAGGACATTCCTATTTTAGGCCTAGAACCATAGTGTAGTTTTCGGTTTTAAACCACACAACCAACCAAACAACCTGTACTTGACTATAAAAATTGGAATATTTAACAATGTTTATTTTAATAAGATTATTAAAATCATTTGCAATTTTATTTTTATTTTTAATTCTATAGCACACTTATTTCCTGCTCGGTCATTTAATAAGGTGTATATCAAAAGACATTTGACAAATGTAGCAGTTTTGTTTAGGGTGTATATACAGTCGGTAACAAAAGTGTCCGAACACTAGCAAAAATTCCTATGAAAAAAAGTACACTTCATACGGTTTTCTTAAATAAATCCTTGTCGAATCCTGTTCTTAGACTGACTAAGAACAGGATTCGACAAGGATTTACTTAACAAAACCGTATGAAGTGTACTTATTTTACATAGGAATTTTTGCTAGTGTTCGGACACTTTTGTTACCGACTGTATGTACGCATTAAACTTTTATTTTAAACATAAAACAAATAATGAAAGATTTTTACATTTAAGTTCTAGATAAAAAATTGTAATTCATCACTTTTTCAATGTTTTAGCTTACTTACATTAAGTTTCTATTTAAATTATGCTATTCAATTAGTGAAAGTGTATTTTATAAATTCCAAATGATTTCAATAAAACTTTTTTTTTTTTTTTTTTTACAATTAATCTAAAGCTGTATTCGAAGTTTCCTATATCTCCAATGTCTATAAACAATATTGGATATTTAATTTGTAAGAGTACTTGAAAAGCATTATTATTAGAGAATTTTGTTTTTAAAGTCAAGGAATTTCGAGCCCATTAGGAAGCCATATACCATTAATATTATATAGAAATTTCATAAAAGAAATACAGGATAGTTTGTCAGGTTTGTTTGTTTCTCGTGAAGGTAACCATAAAATTTGGCACCATATTTTTTTAACAACGCAAAATAAAGTTTTCAAAAACAATCGCACTGGTTTAAATTAAATGTAATCATAATAAATAAATAAACAAATAACTAAAACTTAGAGCTTGTAAATATGAAATAGACCCAAGTAAAAAAAGTAAAATCCTAGGAAAAAAAAAAAAAAATAAATAAGAAAAATCACATATATATTGCAGAATTGCGACCCTAATCCGGCAAATTGTTACTATCGTCCCTTTTCTACAATACTTAATTTTTAGAGTTCTTTTTTTTTTTTTTTTTTTTTTTTTTTTTTTTCTTAATTCGTCGTAAATACATTTGCAGAGAATTACTCTAAAAATTAAGTGGTGTAGAAAAAGGAGCGGTACTAACAATTTGCCGGATTAGGTTGGCAGCTCTGAGATTGTAATGTCTGTTTACAATGATGGACGATCACAATGTAAATATTATAAAAATACATTAATTGCTGGAAACGGAAATGTTATATCATATTTTTATATTTGCTATGAGTCAATATCTGTATAGCTACATTTTAAATCTGTATCATAACATAGTTGCCAACATTTTAATTTATTCCGGAGAATTTTTAGCCCCGCCTGTATTTTGCACCACTTTATTTAAAAAATATTTTTCTCTAATATATAAAACTACGATAAAGTAAAAAAAAAAAAAAAATACTTTTAAAATAAAAGTGGTGTGAAATAAAGGCGGGGCTAAGAATGCTCCGGAATAAAATAAAATGTTGGCAACTCTGTCATAATAACTCCTCGCAATTATATAACTAATATGTATCAAATTTATTCAAAGAAAATTACGCTAAATAATTAAAACATCGACTCCTCCATTTCAAATCCAATGTAGTTAAATACAGCTGAAGTCTTTGTTTTTTCTTATAATTAATAAAACTCTAATAACTTAGTATTTTGATCCATCTGTTTGTATAGTGAATCCTATATAATGAATAAATGTAGGATTTGTTCCACACAGTTAAAATTACAGTTTTTGAATAGGGTGAAAATAGCTAAACTGTATAAAGATTTGGACAGTTCGAATTTGTCTGTAATTTGCTCAGTTGCTATGATAGATACAGTTATGGAATTTTTTCGGAATACACTAAGCCCTAGTGGTTTGGAGCAATTATAACACCAGTTTAAGCTACTTATATGCAATACTTTAAAACATATGTGGTGAAATATTAAGCTAATAATAATTTTGTAAATATATATATATATATATATATATATATTTATATACTATATATTTTTTAATAGGATTTTTTTATTATTATTATTATAATTTTAACATCGCAACTCGTTACATAATTGCGCATTTTTCCATACATCTTTCCAAGCATTTCACAAAAATTATGAAGCTAATATATACCTAAATTTGGCATCCAAATATTAAAGTTTATAAACATCTGTGATCTTCTAAACGTAGTGGCATTATATATATTTAGTCAGCGAACCAAAACGATACGTTTTGCTATGCAAACCAATTTAAGATCTAAAAACTTTTAACACTACCACAAAAACTTACAAAAAAAAAAAAAAAAAAAAAAAAAAAAAACGAATTTAAATATGAGTAAAAATTAAAATGCAGAACTTTAAATGTAAAGAAATATAAGTGATGTATTGGGGATGATATGGTTAAGTATACCCATATTGATTACACTTATCCCACAAAAAATTCTGTGGTAAGTATAACCATGGGAGATAAATTGAAAACTTAAGAAAAATAACAAATCTGAAGCTCTACCAAAAATATATATGCAAGGCTTGGGTTGTGCTCTAAAAATAGCAGTTTACTTCACACGTAAAGGAATTGCAAAATGACAATGGCTTTCTGTCATTTATCATTGGTCTTTTGTCAAAAAATGGAAATGTAGCCTTTTTTTTTTTTTTTTTTTTTTTCGAACTTCTAAAATATTCGCTGTTTCATGTTTGATTTGTTTTCCTAAGGATAAGCAGAACAAACATAGGTAAAAAAAAAAAAAAAAAAAAAAAAAAAACATATAAGAGGTATATTTGGTCCAGATTGAGCTTAAAAATTGAATGATATGGTGAGTTTACTTCAACTCTACTTCACGTTAACAAAAATCTAATATTTCTAATAGTTTGCGAAAGAATAAAATTACACTGTACAGTATAATATGCAGTTGCAGAAAATTCTGTGTCATAAATTCTGTGCAAATAAAGCTAACAAAACTGTTTTATCAATTCTCTTATGAATATGTTTAGGTTATTGAATTAATAAATATCATTTTTAACATCTACTTAAAAAAAAGGCCATTTACTAGTGCATTACGTTGTTTTATGAATATATTTTCATTTTGAGCAGTAAAATGTAAAACATTTTTTCATGGTAAAATTATTTTATAAAAGTAGCCTACTTACAATAAATAAATGGATATATATTAGGTGCACCGGAAAGTTCTGACGTTTTGAATTAAAATATTGACATCGGAAATTTATCCTGGATAAAATTTAAGATATTCTTAGGTAACTTATAAGATGGTTATTTGTAAAGTACCATGTAAACACTGTTAAACAAAATTTTCCGGTTTCAATTTATTAATTCAAAACGACATAACTTTCCGGTACACCTAATATATATATATATATATATATATATATATATAATATATAGGAATAAATAAATAAATAAAATTTAACAAAAAAAAAAAAAAGTAGATTTATTTGTAATACCGAATAAAAAAACTGGATGAAATTTTAAAGTTACAGAAATTAGTAAAGTTTAACTTTTAAAAATCATTTTTAGTGTATTGCTTATCTCAATTCATTTTTTAACTCATTTTAGATTATTCAACTCTAAACCCTAACAGAACAAACGAAATAATATATGAAAATGTCATGCAAAAAGATCACACATATGCAAATATGATGAACAGGGTGTCATTTATGCCTACTGAGGTAAGTACTGTAATACTATTTACATACCTGGTAATATTTCTAATTTATTCCGGAGTACTGTTAACCCCGCCTTTTTTTCACACCAGTATATTTTTAAAATATTTTTCTTCTTATTTAATCGTGATTACATATTGATATAAGAGAAAATTTCTCTAAAATCATACTAGTGTGCGATAAGGGCGGGGCTAACAGTACTCCGGAATAAATTATAAATATTACCAGTTATGCTATTTATACTAAATGTGTGATTAGTAGTATAATTTATGATAATGCATTTTCAGCACAGGAAAAAAAAATAAGTTTTTAAATGCTAAAAGTAAACCTTTATAAAAGGGAAGTGATTTTTGAGAAGAATTGATTTCCGAGTGCTAAAGCAGGGGATGTTTATCAACATCTAAATTTTCTGAAATACAAAAATGGCATATATCGAATACGTGCTAGATAAATTAGAAACAGCGAATAAAATTTTTAATATGACTGGTGCGCATAAAATAAAGTGAGTTATTCACAGCTTTACAACTTCTTGTGTAGCGGCCAAGTGTAATAAAAATTTCCATACATGCGCAATAGAATATGTAGTTTTGGTTCCTAAAGAAAAAAAAAAATATATCTATATATATTTGAACTGAAAGTCGACACTAGGGAAAAATTTGGCACTATAAGCGCAATGTGTAAGGTAATTGAATAATTAAGTGTCAGTTGAAAGCATAAATATTTTTCGTATTAGTCATAAAAAAAGTTTATTGTTGCTTACAGGTGTTGCTCAATATAACCACTATACTTATGTTGCATTAACTGCATGCGGTACATAGCGTTTTAAGCAAAAACTTGCAGGATATAAACAATTATTGCCTTGTTTGATATGTAACGTTCCGCACATTTCAAGTTTCTGCAGATTCAGATCATTCAGTGTTTCTCCAGGATATAATTATGCTCATTATATCTTATTCTGATTATGCTTAATAGCGTAAAAACCACCGAAAGACAGTTCGGTCTTGAATGTTGAGAATTCCGTAACCATTTCTTTTATATTGCTTTCTTGTATTCCTTTTACGATACTTTCTTTATAGACATCGAATCCGCATATTATGCATGTGCACAAATTTTAGTACATTTGGTCTACTATAGTACAAGGACATGAACCCCTAACTTCATTTTCTTAAATGACACAAATAGTTAAGATAATGTTGGCAAACTGTGGAACAGCTGAGAATTATCAGGTAACTGCTAGGCATACCAAGGACTATCTAACGTAAATCTAAGAGTTTCGTATTGCTGTTGGATCAGTTGAAAATAATTTTGTTGGACCGATGCTGGGAAATTGTAGGTTGGCTTACCAACCATGATCTAACGAAGGCCCAACAATTTCTAATTTCTATCTTTGGAAAAGATTGTGTGGGATATGTTGAAAGACGGTAGTTAAAGCGGACATTTCTAACCATTGATCAACATGGGTGTGAAAAACTTTGGGTGTGAAAAAACGATGGCCCAGCCGCTAGTGGAATTTCGGTTATGCGCATATATACCTAATACAACCCCTTATATACAGAGTTACCATCTTGTAAGGACTTTGTATATTCAACATCCCTCGCATATATTAATTGTAATGTTTTTTCTAATTGTGTGTTCATCTAATCAACTATCATATATACATACTTGCCAATATTCTAATTAATATTCCGTAGTGTTGTTAATCCCGCCCTTTTTTTCACACCAATAAATTTTTAGAGAAATATTCTCCAAATGCAATTACGGTTAAATAAGAAGAAAAATACTCTAAAAAGGTACTGGTGGGAAAAAGAACGTGGGGCTAACAATACTCAGTGTTAAAAACTCAGTGTTAAATATTAAATTAAAAAGTTTCTACAAGTTGGTATCACTGTTTATGTCTAATACATTTAAAAGCAAACATACTGATGCTAGTTAAAAGTACCCAATCGTTCCAAAAATTATTTATGCGAAAAAGTTATAAAATAGCTACAGAGCTACCAACCTAATCCGGCAAATTTTTAGTACCGCCCCTTTTTCTACACCACTTAATGTTTAGAGTAAATCTCTTCAAATGTATGTACGATGAATTAAGAAATAAAATACTCTATAAATAAAGTGCTGGAGAAAAGGGACGTTACTAACATTTTGCCATATTATGTTGGCAGCTCTGTAACTAGTTCAATTTAGCAGATGTTTTAGACAACAAACAATCTTAATGAATTTATCGTACAGAAATAAGATAAATTAATGTATGATAATGTGTACAAGTGCTATAAAAATATTATTTTAAATTTAATTATAATATGTAATTTTTTGTTCATAATATATTTGATGTTTCACCATGTGTAATTTCTTTTATAATATAATAAATTTAACATAATATTCATAGAACAAGCGGAAGACCGTAAATAACAAACGATATTTAATATAACCCATACACTAACAAATTTAAATTTGCTTTGATGTACTCAACTTATAATAATTAGCTGTGTAATTTATGGGTTATTTTTGTCTTTCATTTCCATACTTTTTTTATGCTATTTACCGTACAATTATGAGCTGTAATGAATATAACAATTGATAAACAAGGTACTACAAAATATACAGGGTGGGCGGGAAATAACTTGAGGTTTTCAGAGCAATATAGTGAGTAAAGTATTGGACGAATTAAAACCAAATTTGATGAATGTATATAGTGGTCTATAGGACTTCGATTTCTAAAAAATAAATAAATTAATAAATAAATAAAAATAACAATTACAATAAATACATAAATGAATAATAATAATAATAATAAAAGTGCCAAAAGTCGACACCCAATAAATTTCCAATGCTGCAAAAGTGTATTAGTGTGAATACTGAATAATTAAATGTCAAAGGGAGCAGCACACATTAATATTCTCAACTACAAATGTCTGTTATTTACAAATGAGACTAACACCATGATATTCGAAGAGCTGCATACAATGCATGACATTTTCTGCGGCTGCTCGCAGTATATCATAATTAATTTATTTCACCTGAAATATAATTCAAACTTTCAAAGTTGTGATATCGTAAATATGTTCATACAGAACTCCATTGAGAAATCTCCCTAACCAAAAGTCACAAGAATTGAGATCATCTGTACCCACATACTGTAAGAAATACCGGACTAATGACTCTGACTTCAGAGAAATAATGCTGCTCACATGTTGTACATTATGTCCAATGTGCGGTGGTACACTATCCTGCATGAATATTTTCGAATCGAGTCATCCCCGATGCTCCAATTGGGTAACCATAAAATTCTGTAGCATATCCAACAGCAAGAGTACAAGTCATTGGTCCACTTGTATAATTTACTTCGTAAATGTAAGGACTGATGACAAAAGATACAGTTGAAGCACATATCCCCCCCCCCCTTTTTTTTTTTTTTTTTTTTTAGTTTTATCTCTATTTTTTATCATCAACTTAACTCTTTTATAAAGAGTATAAGACTATAGTTCGTGACTCGACAAAAATTTACTTAACTAAACAGTATAAGGTGCCTATTTTTGAAGTAGAAATTATTGCTAGTGCTTCAACAATTTTACTGCCGACTGTACTGTAAAGCTACATCCCACTGTAATTTTTGTTTAATGGATAGGTTCCTGCACACAATCGGGCGGATTATTCGCAGCCGAAATGTGACAGTTCTGAGGGCCAAAACCGTCGTCGTCGAAAGTGGGCTTCCTCACTCCACAAAATATGTTTGGGCCACGTGTTAGTTAAAATAAGACCTGCCTAATATTGGCTTGGTAAGAATCTCAATGAGAAGTCTAATCGGATAACCGAATCGTAATGCAAATAGTTATTATTGAACACAAGGTACTTTCTACGTATATATTACACTATAAAAAATATGTCCTATTTGTTGCCAGAAATTCTCTGTAATTAAAAAAAAATGTTCTGACAGCGTAATTATTTCGTAAATTACGCTTATTTTCTCAAATTACAGAGAATTTCTGGTAGCAAATAGGACATATTTTTTACAGTGTATATACAAGAACTTTCCGAACTGTAATTTTAACTCAAATATAAATAGCATGTTTAATAATTATATATTTTTGGTTTATCTAATCGTGGAAAATTATTAAAAATTACAGTAAATTTATTAATTTTGTAAAATACTAAACTACAAGATACATACATGCCATTGCTCAAAAATAAATAAATAAAGCACTGTATATTTTTATGAACACTAACATAAAACATGTCAATATTTTTTTATTTGTTTCTGGCATATACTGAAAAATATTCTATCCCTTTAGCCCTACGACAGTATCACCTACGCAGAGCTATCACTTCCAGACAGTCACCAGCCTTTTGTACGTCCTAGCTTGGAACCACCTACAGAATATGCTGACATAGATTTTCAAGGAGGCAGAGGAACATTTCCTGTTGCTTCAACAACTTTAGGAAATGAAGAAGACAGTCCGCTTGTGAGGACGTCTAAAGCAATTAGAGTTGTAAGTGTTACACATTTTTATTTAGATTGAATATAAAATTGAAATTTTGTTAAATTTCTCTAGATCCTATTAAACTGATATGAAACATACTGCAGAAATAAACGGGCAAAAAATCATTGTTATAAGTGCATGCAAATTTATAAATTTATTGATTTTGCTATTTTTTTAAAGCATGCTCTCATTCAAGTAAAACGATTTGTTAATATCATTTGCTTTCCGCTGTTTAAAAATAATTTACAGTAATATTTTTTATTTTATTTATTTATTTATTTTTTTTTTTACTTTACCATAGCTGCCAAGTTTTTAAATTTATTCCAGAATGCTGTTAGTCCCGCCCTTTTTTCACATCGTAATATTTGTAGAAAATTTTTCTTCAATATATAATTACGATTAAATATTAAGAAAATTATTCTTAAAATGTAACGGTGTGAAAAAGAGGCGGGCTAACAACATTCCGGAATAAATTAAAAAACTTTTCAGCTATGCTTTACAAAAATTAAACAAATAAATATTACTTATAAATGACGACTTGTGTTCGGCTGTCTCCTGTTCTTTATTGTTTTGAGAAAATAATAATTTGCAAAACTGTTTAGCTTTAATCCACCTATTTATCTATTTTTAAAATACATTTAAATATAATTTTCCTGAATTATTGTTACACGTACATTATTACTTTTCTCCTTTTGTAATTTGTTCCTAATTCAAATATTGAAAAACTTATAAAGCTTGAATAAAGTGGTTCAAATTTTAAATAAATATTTCAAAATAATTGCAATTGTAAATCAATATTCCTGCAGAAAATGGTGTAAATAATAAATTAATAAAAAAATCTGACAGCACTAAAACATGGGCGGCAAATCGACCAATTAGCGACTACTAACGGGTTAGTATAATGTTCATAAATTAACCGGTAATGCCGGTTGTTGCCTTTCGGCAACATACCCAATTTTGTCTTCTAACGTATTATTAGAAAAATATTTAAGCTCTAATGCTTCAAGCTCTAATGCTTCATGTTTGCCAATTGACAACAAATTGCTTTTCAGTTGTAAACCATAATTAAGATAAACTATGATTTTATAAAGTACATTTTCTGGTGATTTATATAATAGAGGAAATAATAAAAACATTTTTAAATTAATTTAAAAATAACCAGGCATTTAAGGGTTAATTTTATAAAGAACATTAAAAAAAAAAAAAAAAAAGAAAAAGAAAGAAAGAAAAGAAAGAGAAAAAAAGAAAAGAAAAAGAAAGAATGAATGAAATAGAATATAAAATTCATTCAATTTAATTTAAAATAATCAGTTAAACCCATCCTTCAAATAATTTGTCCGCATTAATGTCAAAAATTGTATTATTATTATTATTAAATTTAATGAAACATTTGTGTTTATTTAAGTTTTTTGATATATTGCTGAACAAAATATTTAACCCTTATCGCTCGTATGTCCCTTCTCAGGGGACATTAATAAATCGAGCCACGCCTTAAGGCGTTCCTCTGCAAATGAAATGATATTTTCCTAAAACGTGTAACTGTAGGCTATCTTTCGGCTACCGGAAAATTTCAACAGAAAGATTTATTTTATTTAATGATGAAGTAAAATAAAACAAATTGTTACAATTTTTCGGTAGCCAAAAGGTAGAAAGTTGGAAACTATACGTGCGACGTTTTTAAGGAACGCCAAAAGGCGTGTCTTACGGAAAATATGCCGAGCGCAAAGGGTTAATATCTTCAGGGATGAAACAGTTCCGCTGTTTTTGCCGCTGTATGATAAAAATTTCTGTCTAGAATAATCGGTGGCAGAAAAAGCGATTTATTGGCGGAGTATCATTGGTACCAGAAGATAACTCTTTCATTTTTGCATCGTTGTTTAATATTTTTGTAGAACATTTTGAAAAACATTCATTCCCCCAGTAAAAATATCATGAAATGATGGTAAGGTTTGTTATTTTCATAAAGTCATAAAAAGTAAAATTATTGTTATTAGCAAAGTTGTATTTTTATAATATTAAAAATAATATTTTTTTTACAGGCACAGAAATAATTTCATTTTTTTTTTTTTTTTTTTTTTTATGAGTATATATATATATATATATTATATTAATAGCATTGAATGGAATTGTATTAATAGCATGTAATGGAAATAAAGTAAAATAAATCCTAACATTTTAAAATGTTGGAATAATTCTGTTAAACAAAGTATTCTCGAGTTAAAGACATGTTTAATTACTTGATTGTTCTCTATTATTCAGTTTCCATTTTAAATTGTTTCCTTTATACCTGGGCTTAGACAGTTTCAATTTAATTTATTATATTACATCGCTGTTGGAAATTTACTACTCGAAATTCTTTACAACTTTAAGAATCAAGTAAGTTGGAGTAATTAAATAGCCCTTTCCAGAAAATTTTTAATTTGTAGAAAGATAATAGTTAATTGGGTTTCGCAATTTTTACCTTCAAATGACATTTGGGTTATACAACATTTATTGCTCAAAAATGTTATCTTAAAATTGAATTACCACTTCGTTTAACGAAACAAATCCAAAATAAAGATTTTTCTTTAAAACGATAAAAGTATAATTTCGTAAAATCGGAAGAGGAAATTTGCTGTCTGCAGAACCCGTGTTTTCGCACAATGCTTTCGTATAACATTGATTTTATTCGTGAGTAAAAACTCAATTTTGACACTCAAATCAGAATATTTAATAGCTCAAAATTGTAAAGTTCACATTTGTAAATATGGGGAAAATATACTTGACGATTAATTGTCATTTTTCAATTACATTTACCCTTATCTTAGTGAAACTTTAAAACAAAATATGTGCCATTATTATCGAAGAATTTTTGCCATTTTTTGGGAATAACCATTATTAAATTGCTGTAGAATGTTTGTAGTATGTCGTAAAAGTCTTTATCAAGTGATTTTGACAGGCATTTTTAAAAGCTAAATTGAACACCATTAAGAGAGTTCAGAGACCGAAACAAATAGTAATTCGAGAGTGCAAAGACCGGGCTATACAATACAGTCGGTAACAAATGTTTACGAACACTAGCAAAAATTCCTGTGTAAAAAAAGTACATTTCATACGGTTCTGTTAAATAAATCCTTGCCGAATCATGTTTTTACACTGACTAAGAAGAGAATTCGACAAGGATTTATTTAACAAAACCGTATGAAGTGTACTTTTTTTACATAGGAATTTTTGCTAGTGCCTGGACACTTTTGTTACAGAATGTAGATGCATGAAAACATCGCATCGAAAATATCTCAGTGTTTTCCGGGTCATCAAATTTCTGTGTGGTCTTGTGATGGAAAACAACAACCTTCCTATTGGTAAATTCTGGCAGTCTTTTTTTAATTGTTATCCATAATCTGATTAATTGTTGACACTAAATACTAGAATAAACCGTTTGATCAGCTGGTATTAGCTCATAATAATAGACTATTTTTCAATTCCATCAAATGCTGAGTATAACTTTCATTGGTGTCAAAATCGGTTTTGCATCAATTTGCCATGACTCATCTCGTTTCGACCACGATCTTTTTCTCAGACTATTCCAAGTCCCGCTTTTCAAGGCAGGCTTCGAATCGGAAAAATTTTATAGCAGTTTTCGGTAATGGTAATGGTCGAAAATACACAATATGACATAGTCCATTTTAAAAATGCTGGCGTCAGTTCTGATTTAAAAGTTTAAAAAGTTGGCGGCTATGGTACTGTCATCAGTGCGGTCATATTAAAGGAAATTTTTATTCAATATCCACCGCTAAATTTAAAAGGAAAAGCTTGTGTAATAATTTCGACTTTTTTTTTTCTTTTTTAGATGGCTTTGAAGTGATTAATCAACCGTTAAAATAAAAATTTAGTGGTAGATACTGAATAAATATATCCCTCAATATATTTATTTATTTGTGATAATTCATGTTGTAGCCAAACGTCGAGCATCCTTTTGTACATACTTGCCAACATCCTAATTAATATATCATTAGTGTTGGTAGTTCCACTCTTTATCTCACAACAGTAAATTTTTAGAGTAATATTCTTCAAATGCAATTACGATTAAATACGAAGAAAAATGCTCTAAAAAGATACTGGTGTGAAAAAAAAGGCGGGCCTAACAATACTACGGAGTATTAATTACTATGCTTGCAAGTACGTTTTGTACAGTCGGGGAAAAAAAAAACGCAACACCCGCTGTAATTTCGTTACTAATTGACGTAAAAACATCTAATAGACATCATTCAACAGGAAATTAAAAGCACTTTCTGAATATGGCCTCAAAGTTTGAATTAGGGGTCATCTACATATTGAAATGAGCGCCAACTTTGATTTTTTCAATAGCAACACCCAATTTTGACTTCATTTTCGAATTTCTGAGAGTCTGGCAGTGCGGAAAAGTATACTGTTTATATACTTTATCTTTAGTATTTATAGAGTTATAAACAAAAACGTGTTAGGGGGTTATCTGTAAATGTAGAAAAATAAAATTAAGATCCTATAAAAAATAGACAAAAGTTTAATGTTTCACACCGGAAATCTTTCAGGAAAAAAATAATTATAAAAATTAATAAAACGTTGCTCCTTTTGCAGTTTTTGAATTAACTTGAATTCAATTTTTAGATTTGTATATACTCCAGTACTTTTTTAGATAATTTTAGGTCTATTTAAATACATTAGACTTGAGATTAGTCCATGCAGTATCCTTTGAAAAAAGTGCAATATTTTTCAAGTAAAAGTGTCTATTATGGCTGTACTGATCAGCAGTAAAGCTTAAATTTTCTTTCGTAGGTAGGTAACATAATATACGAAATGAAATAATATAGTTATATATATATATATATATATATACAACAATGCTAAATCTTTTCGGATAAATTATTGTAAGGGTTCATGAAGTAAATATTAAACAATTTTAATCGCTCTTACCAGTTTTGTATCAGTTGAACTCTTTGGAACTGTACGATTCTTTTTATAATTTCTATGAAAATATAATTTCTTAATTAACCCTTTCGCTACTGTTTATGTAGATTTACGACATTTGAAAATCTGTAAATCTGTCAGTGGGCGTTTCTTCGTAATTTGTGTGTTACATATTTCTTAAGTGTGTACCCAGTGTTCATATTTTTGCAATAAAATATACTATGTATAGAAATATATTGATTAGAAAGAATATAATTATAATGTATGTCCATTTGTAATATAATTGTGAATACAGAAAATTTGTTCTGAAATATTTCATTTTGAGAGTATAACGCCTGTAGGCGGGTCTTACTGTCAAAAGACAAAATCCTGCAGTCGCAAATGTGCTGAAATATATTTATAAAAGTTAAAGTATGTTTTTAAAACTGTATAAAGTTTAAAAATGTAAAAAGACTAAAGTGTCCTTAAAATAATAATCGTCCTCCTACAATATAAGTAAATAAATAAAATAAAGCAATATATGAAGCAAATGATTAATCATTTTTTAACTATGACGGTAGTTAAGAAACGATTTTACAAGCCTGTCTTGCATTCCAATTCCATTCGTTTTTTATATTTGACAATTTCACATTAAACATATTTTTCTATTTAAAATAGTAAACCCCGCCTATTTAGTTAATTTTTTTTCTTCTAGTGTTTGTTTAAAAGATTCAAAATTTATCACCAATTAATCGATGAGGTAAATACCACTTGTGCATATTTTTGTCAACATAAAATACGGGGTTTAACACGAATACTCAATGTCACATTTACTTTACCTTTGTGTATTGTTTTGTTTTGAAGAACGATGAAGGCGGGGCTTGTCTTCTTTAGAAAACAGGAATTTTTGATGCTAACACTAATGTCTAAAAATCATCATTTTTGTTTCATTTCTTTGCATTTGAGGTTGTTGTTATATAATTTGACCCGTAAATAAAAAATAAAAAATATTTTGTTTAATTTTCTTTGTTATTTTTTAAGATTTGATTCGTTATCTCGTGCAAAACTTTATATGAGACGGCCCCTTAAACCACTCCAAAAGAAAGATTTATTTATATCTCGAAAACTAATAACTGAAATGAGCTGTAAATTTGCACCCCCGTATTTTTCAGCATTAGGATTCATTTTATGTAAAAATTAATATAGGTCATAATTCATAATTTTTATGAATATGAATTTATTAATAACTTTCATAATTATATATATTTTTCAGAATCAAAAGTAATGATGGATTATGTTTGGGTTTCTTCACTGTATCTCGTAAAAAAAAAATTATATCGATCAAATTATTTTTTGTGAAGATATTAATAAAAGTTTGAAATATGAATTTAACATTAGCACCTTCAAACTTTGAACGCTTATAACTCTGTGAAAAAATAAGTAAAATATACAACCAATATACTTTTTCGCGTTGTCGCGATCCCAGGAATTCAAATATAAAATAAAAATAGGGTGTTACCATTGAAAAAATCAAAGTTGGTGCGCGTTTTAATATGTAGACGACCCCCAATTCAAAATTTCAGTTCATTTTCTGAAACTACTCACAATTCCCTGTCGAATGATACCTATGACATTTTTCTACATCGATTAGCAACTTAGTTACGTTGAGTGTTGCGTTTTTTTTTTCCCCGACTGTACCTTAGTACTAGCCTTAGTAAGATAATTTAAAACTTTTTTTTTTTTTTTGGTATTAATGTTCAGTTGCTCAGCAATGTCACAGGTGCTTATATTGCTTATATTCTGATCTTGCTCAACTGCTTCCATCATTTCATTAACTTTTCTAACCATTGTCCTGCCACATCGAGGTCAGTGTTGACAAATTTATAGACTTTTTTATTCAATAATCACCAATAATTTTGAGAAGTGATGTTCAATATACATGATAGACGATTAATCTCACACACATTTGGTCACTGAGGTGTGGCGTTATCACTGAGCCGCGGGTACTCGGCCCTCATCCATCGCTCTCGAAGTCTTTTTGATGTGATTATGCAAATATTGCAAATAAAAAGCAGTGTATATATTGAATAAGAAAATTTCTAAAATTAACAATACTAAGTGTGGTGAATATTTGAGACCGAAATTTTCAGAATGAAAGCGAGTGAATAGCTACTGGGCTATTCTTTATTATACAAAATCATTCCATTAAATTGCCAAATTTTCTTAGCTACTCGCTTTAAATTATTTTCATTTCGAAATATAATTTGAAAATTATCGAATTTCTTTCTTACTAACTCTCATATTTTAAGCGATATTACTTTTTGACACGAATGACGAATTCCGATATTTTCTTCAAAAAAGCGTAGTTTGAATTGTTACCTTTCAAATGAGTAAAGTATGAGTCGATAAGATTAGTTTAACTTGATACATGTCACCTGATGCCGCCTAGTGCGGAAAATCGGCAATAATTTTTTCTTCAACTCTATATTTAAATTTTAAAATAAATTAAAGCTATTATTTATTTATTTATTTTTATAATATCTTGGTAAAATGAAAGCTAATTATTTTTATTTTATTTTAAAGTTAATTCTGTCGTGTAAAATAAGGTTATAAATATATTTGCTAAGCAGTTTCGAATGACACTACCAAAAATTTAAATGCATAGTGGAAAATAAGTTTGTAGAGCTAATACAGAATATGCCATTAATAAATTAATAATAATAATAATAATAAGATAATTAAAATTATAACAGTTGATAAATTGAAGTATTATATCGCATTTGCGATTTTTTAAAACTTTGAATACATATCAGAATTTGCCGTCTCCGTCCATTTTTCAGTACATTTTCGGTGATGAAAAAATTCCGTTTCTTTTGCAACCACAATTATCTTGATCCTATTTACTTATGACACATTACTACAAAGATACCATATAGATTTATGTATAGAAATAATGATAGCAAAACAGGTGAAAATCTTTCACATACTTGCGAACATACTAATTAATATTCCGCAGTATCGCTATCCCCGCCTTCTTTTTCCCTCCAGTATCTTTTTAGAGTACTTTTCTTCTTATTTAATTGTAATTGGATTTGGAAAATATTACTCTAAAAATTTACAGGTGTGGAAAAAAAAGGGTGGGACTAACAACACTACGGAATATTAATTAAGAAGTTGACAAATATGCTTTCATCTCCGAAAATATCCTTAAAAAAGGGCGGAGACTTCGAGCTCTGTATATATACATTTATTTTAAGTTTTTCCTCAAAAGTACTTATTTCCAATATTATTACTACTATATATTTTTTTTTTTAGTTACCTGAAGATTGTCCGCCAAACCATGGAGCCGTCTGACGAACATTTTTATAATCCTTTTCACTGCCTTTTTACCTTTTGCCTTCCTTTTCAACTGGAAAGGAGACTAATCTTTATAGAATTCTGAAGAATTCTACTCTTGTACCATCACGCTGACTCTCCAAAACAATGACAAGGAAAGATTTTCATCATAAGGCAAACGATTATAACTTGTATAGTTTCATTGTACAGAATTTACATTGTGCCTCTAATAAATAAAAAGACAATATTGAGGTGACATTTTTCTTGCACCAACAGTTGCTGTTTATATTTGAATATTATTAAGAAATACTGAGAGAGACGTGCGGAGATGTATTTTTCATCAAGTTTTCATATCGAAGACAGCAGTATTGAAGAGTGATATCGATATTCCAAGCGCTGGATATCACTTAAAGACTTAATCAGATTTTAGTTGATTTCAATGCATAATGACTATAAATTTCATTTTTTATATTAACTTGATTTTCTTTATGTTTTTAACAATTGTGTTATAAGAAATATTGTACATTTATATTTTCAATAGTATGAAAATTTTTAGCTTTCATTGAAACATAACATACGACTACTATATTTTGTAATTTATTTATTTTCTGTATTTAATCATGTTTTTGATAGTTAAAAACCATTTAGAAATACAATTAATATTGTTTTAAATTAACGCATTTTTTAAATCTAATATTGTGGAATATGTACTTTGCAATGCTCATGTTTGATTTCTTATGATAATTTATCACATATTTTAATATGTAAATTTCATAAGATAAATTTATCAGTTCGAGATTTTCTATGAAAATTTTAACTGTGAAATGAAGCATAATATATCATGATTATAAAATCCTTATTGAAACATTTATAGCATTATATTTACTGTGACATTTTCTAAAATGTGGGACAAAAACTTTATCTAAGTTACATAAAAAATGATGCCAAAACCTTCTTCTTATGTACGCAGTACGGTAAATCAGTATGTTCAAGTTATATAATTATTAATATATAGTTGCTGAATCTTTTAAATATCGATATATAACATTTAAAGGTAGAATTAAAAAAAATATTAAATTAAAATATAATGCATAGCACATAATCGCAAGATAATAAGAAATTAAAAAAAAAAAAAAAAAGTTAACAATCAAGCCTTCTTAATAAAACTCTGTTTTCTATGAAACAGTCTCATATATACATATTAAAATTTTGTGAGAAATTGTGTAATGTACAATGTTATATATATTTTGTCAATTTTATCAATAGTTTTTGTAGAAATGCGGTAAAAAATTAAATAAACATACCATTCAATAGTTATAATAACCATAACTATTCTCTAAAGATTAAAATTAAAAATTGGACAAGAATTGAGAGATAGTATCGCTAAGATAGTATCGCATTTGGATCGCCAAGAAAATTATGATCTATTAAATTAAACAACTGACACCGGAAATTTTCAAAAAACAAAATAAATAAAATAAATAAAAATACTTATTTGACTTTTATTCCGGGTCTATTTGCTTTTATGCATTTTTACAAAACAAATATTATTTCTCTAACTTAATATGTCTACCATTTACATAATATTATTGCAATATTTCCAACCATTTTCATAACTAGAAAATTAGTATCTGTTAAAGATCTACCAATTTTGTCAGGCGAGAATTTGATTTAACTTAATTTAAGAAAATGTGTAAAAAAGCTTCTCATCTGCACCATCACAGCACTGCAATTCAGAGTTCCTACCATTTATAATTTATTCACGAGCAATTTTAGCCCCGCCTTTTTATGCACCAGAAATTTTGTATATTATTTCTCTTTAATATGTGACGGCGATTGAATAAGAAGAAAATCATATTTCAACATTTACGGCATGAAAAAGAGTCGGGGCTAAAAATGCTCGTAAATAAATTAAAAAAAGTTGGGAACTCTGCTGTAATGAGAAGGTTTTTATTTCTAATCAGTTACTTGTTAATCGATTGACAAAATATATATACATACTTGCCAACCATCTCATTAATAACCATACAATTGTTAACGCCCCCTGAAAAAACGCCCCTTTTCTCACAGCACTGGGGTGAAAAAAAAGACGGGTACTAAAAATTGTACGGTTCATAATAAGATAATTGGCAAGTATGTATATGTATATATATATATATGTATATATATATATATATATATATATATATATATATATATATATTATAATTTAATTGTAATTCAATTACTTTTTAATCAATTATGCCCAACACTGATTGACAGTACTACGGAACGACAAAAGTTCCCAGTACAAATATTACTGATCAGTTACTCATTTATCACATATAGGAGAGCAGAAGTTTTTTGATGTAAAACTCTTCTTAAATATTTAACACCCACTTAATTTGATTTAAAATACTTTAACATATTAGAAAGTTATATTAACGATAAAACTAGGGACTATTTTATTTGAAAATAATAATCATAATAATCATGTAATTTTCGATGTTTATGGTATACTTCCATGCTATGCTCTAAAGTAAGATTATTTTTTTCTTCTTTGTTACTTCCCTTGACATGTTCACAACACATAATAAGATTTTTTTATAAAACATGTTAATTGCAATGTTGTAGCTGCCAATCGTTCCATTTTTTTTTTTTTTTTTTTTTTTTTTTTTTGTGATATTTGTAGCAGTTTTTAAAAATTAATTGTTTAATTTATTATCTATTTCTAATAATGGTATATTACAAAATTTTTTGGTTTGAGATTGACCAAAAAAAAAAAAAAAAAAAATCATTCAGCCTATTACGTAAAATTAATTTGAATTTTAATCCTTTATAAGTCCATGAGAAGTATACTTACGACCCAATTCTTTTATTTTTTATTTAGGTACTTTAGTTAGGTACTTTTTTAGTTAGGTACTTTAATAGGCATACTGTTTCTAGTCTAAGCACCCATTTGTGTGACCTGAGAAAGATAATTCCAGAAAAAGAAATCAGCAGGAAGTGTTATACTTTGTTTTTTTAAGTTTTATTCTTTCAAGTAAATTAACAGAGTTCATAACACTTCATTTTATTCCGGTGCATTTTTAGCCCCACCTTTATGTCATACCACATTTTTAAGAGTATTTTCTTTTTCTTATTTTATTCCAAATTATTGAAGAAAATTGTAAGAGTATTGAAGAGTATTGAAGAAAATATTTTTAAATCCATAGCCTCCTAAACTAGATGCCTGTCGCATTGCTCGTAAACTTGGCAACCGTTCAAGCGGTAGCCAGCGCCACCTGGTCCACATTGCGAAACTTTTTTATTCTATTGTCACCAATCACTTTAAGAAGTGATATGTGACATATTTAATCGACGTTTCTTCGATTCTATTTGCCTTTTATGTATATCAAATCCCACACTTAAAAATGTTTAGTGGCTGTTGAATAAAAAATTCACGCAATCTGTACCAGGTGGCGCTGGCTACCGCTTGATCTGTTACCAAGTTTACGAACATCGCGACAGGCATCTAGTTTAGGAGGCTATGTTAAAAGCAATGCGTTAAGAAATAAAGTTAAGGTAAAAAATGCTTCGGAATAAATAAAATGTTGTCGACTATGATTTTAGTTCTGTAAAATTGGCAGGCTTCATAAAATAGGGTTTTAAAAGTTAAGTAAATTAAAAAGGCGGGATTGACAATTATCCGGAATAAATTATAAATGCTGAGAACGTTGTAAAGAAGCTAACCGCGCCTTCCCCATTTAAAATTGATGATTTTGGAGGAAAGTATACTCATCACAGCTCGTTAAAGGGATAAATAAGGAGTGGATTTCTATAGAAAATACCGATATCTCAAAACCCATAGTTTACATAAGATGAATCAAATGTGTCATAATTCTAAATTATTCCATACTAATAATTTTTAATAGAAATATTCTCTTTATTTATTACCGAAAATTATGTTAGGACACTTTCGCGAATGAGCAATTTCTGTCTTTTTTTACTAAACTATTCTTATATTCTGTATCCTATTTAATCAGGATATATTTATTTTACCCTTTGCCGGCACTAGCGTACTAAAGCGCTTTAAGATATGTTGTCAAATTTAAGAACTCTTCTGTTCAAATAACTCTAACTTTCGAAGTAATTAGGCAACCATTACCATACTTGGCAACATCCTAATAAATATTCCGTAGTATCGTTCGCCCCGCCTTCTTTTTTACACCAGTATATTTTTAGAGTATTTTTCGTCTTATTTAATTGTAATTCTACAAATTTACTGGTGTGAGAAAAATGGCGGGACTTGCAACACTGCGAAATATTAATGAGGATGTTGGCAAGTAAGGCCTTATTATTTTATTATTTTTATCAGGAAAAAAATTATTAGTAGTAGTTAATAAAATTTTAGCATATTATATTTATAAGTTCTTTATTTCATTGTTTAAATAAAGCCATCACAGCTAAAATTTAGTGGTGGATATTGAATAAAAACGTGACGAAATTCGGCAATACTGATCAGAGGAGTGAAATTAAATAGGACAGGCAAAGGGCTAAAAATATGATACAGGTTTCTGCATGAAAATAGTAGAACTAAATAAGAGGAAAACATCTAATCCCTGAAAGTATCCGAAAAAGGGCGGGGCGTAAAAAGGCTGCATTTTCTTTCATCTTATTAAAACTTTGATGCCGGTACATTTTCCTATTTTTACACGTACGCCCCATACTCAGTGTTGCCAGTTTTAAGGACTTTTTTTTTAATTCAATATATACCTCTAATTTTTAAATGCAATGTTTGTTTAATTTCATCGAATATTAATCGTCTATCAAGTATGTCAAATATCGCTCCTCAAAAATATTGATGATTATTGAATGAATAATAAAATACGTAAATTTGGCAACACTGCCCACACTTTGGCGTTTCTTTAAAACTACACATGATTTAAGAAAAATAACCTTTAGTAATTGTGCTAAAATTATTTAATTTTTATTCTCAGCAATCGATGCGGTATTTACCACTGAAGAATACATATACCGATAGCACATAATGAATTAAACATAAATGCGCATAATCCTTTTTTTTTTTTTTTTTTTTTTTTTTTTTTGTAATAATGTATTATTTTTGAAGAAAGTTTAAAGGAAGGGTCATTGATAAACCGTTTTATCTCATGCCCGAACAACAATTTGTTAATCCTTGTTCTATTTTAGTTCGGATATGAAAAACATTCTTTCATGTAAACGATTAATTTATTTTAAATCTATAAAATCAGAATTGCGAAAATGAGAAAATAATATCCAAGTCATTCAAAAACCCAAAAATTTTTACCAATTAAACTTGGCGGAGTTGTAACTACAGCAGCACCTAATTTTAATTCCCAAGTGCAAAAACTCATCCTAGATAATTTTTATGATTTCATTTTTATAATTCACAGATGAAAACCTGCATTTAGATTTTGTCTTCTAATATCGTTCTTAAATTGAAGTGGCTGTTGATTTTAAACGAACAAAATTACCTTGCGCAGGAAAGGGTTGATTTTTCGCATAGCTGTAAAAATACGTGAGCTTGAATATTTTGTTTTGTTTTCTTTCCTTTTCTTTCTTTCTTTCTTTCTTTTTTTTTTCTTTTTTTTTTTTTTAATTATGTGACGAATGTTCTAAACCATGAAATAAAGAACTTATAAACATAATATGCTGAAATTTTAGTAACTACCACTAATAAATTTTTTCCTGATAAAAATAATAAAATAATAAGGCTGTCTTTGTTGAATATGTTATTTGAAAATTTCTTTCTCGAAAATAATGAAATGAAAAATAATTTTCAAATAAATTTTCAAAAATCCAATCATTATTAATTTTTAAGAATATGACTCGAATTTATTATTATTATTATTTAATCTCATTAACCACTGTCTGTATTTATTATTGTGCGTAAATTTCGTTTTCTTTTATGTGTTTAATTCAGTATCAAAATATTGAAAAATTTTCTCCTAAAATAAAGGAAACTGCGAAAAGCCTATGTAAGTGTTTGAGTAAGTTTACGTAAGTGTTTTGAATCAGTAATGTTCCGTATTAATGCTTGAAAGGAAAAAAAAAAGTTTATACAAATACTTTTTTAAATAATAATAATAATAATAATAAAATAAAATAAAACACTTTCCTAGACGCAGAGGTAAACAAGTATGCTGTGGTTCCATTGAAATTTTACTAACAATTACTAAGTATTATCTTTATCATTATTATTATTATTATTTGTTTCTAATAAAGTAAAATATTACAATTATATTTTTCTTTTTCTTTCTTTCTTTTTCTTTTTCTTTTTTTTTTTTTTTTTTTTATGTTATTAATTTTATAAAAAGTTATTTCTACTATTACACTTAAAAAAAAAAAAAAAAAAAAAAAAAGAAAGAAAGAAAGAAAGAAAAAGAAAAAATAAATTTTTTATTTTAATTTATTTATTTTCCAGAAAATTTCGAATACTTTAAGTATTTTAAATTTCTTATTTCTAATATTGTTGTAAAATACTCTTTTTCCTTTAAGTAAAAAATATAATGACGAAATTTAATATTTTACATTTATTTATTTTAACATTTCATGTTTTAAAAAATCAAAGCTTACTTATGTGTATTAGTGTATTATGCAAAATCCATGATTAGAAAAAAAAAAAAATCCAGTATCCAAAGATAAAAGATAAATTTTTAATATCATTCAGATACATTCAAAATTACCGGAATATAATACACATACAGATTTATTTTGTATTATTTTATTTTGTACACATACCTATTAAATTTAGTAGAAAACTGTTTCATAAATTACAAAAAGAAAAAGAAAGAGGAAAAGAAAGGAAGAAAAAGAAAATGGCATCAATTATGTAAACCAAAAGAAGATAATTGCTTTATTTTAAAATGTAGTATACGAGGAAAAAAGAAATAAATTACAAAATAAGTAATGCCATAAACTTTTCATCAGTAATTTAATTTAATATTTCTGCCTCTTTTTTAAGAATAAAGTGTATAAATAATGTGCATTTAGTATTCTCGATAAACATTATACTAAACTTTTATATTTAATAATATCTATCAAAATTTCGATACTTTGGTTTTGTATAAATAGTTTTATTTGTCAAAACTTCTTTGTTTTATTGCTTAACATACCTGCCAACCATCTAATTAATAATCCGAAGATTTTTAGTTGCCATCTTTTTTTACACCAAACTTTTTTTTTTTCTTTTTAAGAATAATTTTATACTTATGTAATGGTAACTACATTCGGAGATAATTACTCTGGAAATAAATTGGTGTGAAAAAAAGGGCGTGTACTAAAAATCTTCCGATTCATAATTAGGATGTTGCGAAATATGGCTTGATATTTTCTCCTATAAAATACAGGGTTCTTGGCAATCATTGTTTTGATCTTCTCGGCGCAGCTCACGTGAATTTCGGTTCTAGAAGCGCTCAACACCGCTCTTCGAGCGTTGAGCGGGGGCTGCGCCCTATTCAATCTCCTGTTCAATCATTGTTTTGAACACCACTTTTTACATAAAGCAATCTTTGTATTATTCTTTCGAATATATGCACTACAACCGATTAATGAAGTTTAGTATAAAATAGTAAGTTGGAGGGAGAGGGGGGGATTGGAAACAATGCTAGCTGAGAACACTGTTAAATGTTTATGTAAGTTTATATCGTTCCTGTCTGTAATTATAATTATTTAATATTTTGTACTTAAAGAAGGCATGATGCATTTCTTTAAAATATCTTATTAATCATAATGTTAATTGTCATATATATGTGATTACAATACATGAAATTATTTCATTTATGTGTTTTACGGTTTAACATGAAAATACATTGAAGAAATTGAAATGTATGTAGAAGTTTAAAATTTTAGCCATATATATTTTTTTATATTCCCAACAAAATTTTTACATAACGATCTCCTTCAATTTTTCTTTATAGCTAATTTACAGGATTTGTTTATTCCTTTATTTTATTTACTACTAGCAAATTTGCATAGTAATTTTTGTTCTAAAAAAAGCCTATGAATTTAAAAATAAACCTATTACTTGAAAATACTTATGATAATGGTGGAATATTTATATATTTATTTATTATAATGGTGGAAATTTCGAATAATGGTGGCTTTATATGAACCCTTATTGAATAAATCATCAATTACCTCGGTGAGAATTTTAAAGTAAAAATATTTTATTTGATTTTATTTCATGTAAATTTCTTAAAGGCACGTACATATAGATAAACATATATATAAATGATTAATTGAATATACATAAAATGTTTAATAAATATACCAGGGTCCAAATGTTATGGTGAAAGCAAAAGATTTTTTAAAAATATAAAATTGTAAAAAAAAAAAATAAAAAAATTATTCTAATTTTAATTTTAATTAATTTCTTAATTCATTTTACCGTAAAATTTGTGACAATTATTCAATAAAATTAAAATACACTTATAATTCATATAATTATTATTTAAAGCAAAGAAAAAGTTTTTAACACTTCTTACATAGTCTATGATTTGTGTGATATATGTTTAAGTAAGATTGGTCAGTTTGATTACATATTTTATTTCGATTAAGCATTATTTCGGTAAGTAGCTTTCTACGAAATTGTAAGAAGTACAAGTTATTTATTAGAAGCTATATTTTTGCCGCTTTTAATTGATATGCTTACAACTGAAATTTTTGTTAAGTTTAGTAAAAAATGACAAAGAAAAAAAAAATATAAATAAAATAAAATAAAATTTTGTCAACGACAGAATTTAGTTTAGTACGGAGGACTATTAATTTCAAACTGAAAAATTTTATTATTTTTATTTTTAATTTATTTTTTATCTAATTTTTTTTACCGTAAAACTGGGCCACGTACTTTGTAAAATGACTGAAATAAATTAATATGAAGTGTTGCCACCTACATTTCATACTTTAGTTAATTTGAAGAAATTTAATTGTCGAGTCGAAAAACTGTTTGCACCACCACTGGGTTCAGAAAAATCGCCCCTTTCATTTGGTACCGAATTAGTAACGAGCAACGGACATTTTAAAATGACTGAAATGAATTTAAATGAAGTGTTGCTACCTAAATTCATACTTCAGTTAATTTTAAAAAATCTAATTGTCGTGTCAAAAAACTGTTCTGGTCTACAAAAACTCCAGATTGAATCTAATAGTTCTCCGTTCTAAAAATAAATGTTTTTATAATTTTTAATTATTTGTATTTGTATTATTTGTAACTGACAACTATAAATCTCAAATAACAACTAAATTGTAACGTATTCGTTGAATTTCTGAAATTTTTGTCCTTATGTTGCACATATTTGTAAAGTTAAATTTAGTATTTTCCTATTTTTAAATAAATTTAATGTAATTTACAAGAAATAATTTGTTAATTGACAGAAAATATAAAATGAAAATGTATATAAGAGAACCTTATTAAAAAGTTTTCAGAAAATGATGTATGTATATTGATTTATCTCTTTCTTTATCTTTTTCTCTTCCTTTTGTTTTTGTTTTTCTTTTCTTAAAATTTAAAAATTTAAAAATTTCGGTAAAATAAATGGTAAGAATTCATAAAATTAATCAGATATAAAAATAATAAAATGTGGACAAAATTCCGGATTATTATATACCGTTTTCTCTGATTTTTTTTTCTCCTTATATACCACTGAAAATGCTGTGATTAAAAAAGACGAAAAAAAAAAAATCCATGACAAATAGTATTAAATAATCCATAGTTTGACATCTTTGTGTGTGGGGTAGGGGAGGGGGGGGGGTGTATGACGCTGTTTTCGATTTGTACATCAAAAACACTAATGGCTTTTTATTTATTTATTTATTTATTTATTTACTTATTTTGTGAGCATTTTTTTTTTTTATAGTAAATTTCATTTTTCTTTTCATTTTTTCTTTTCTTTTCTTTTCATTTTTTTTTTTTTTTTTTTTTTATAATTCTTTCTGATAAGAAAAGCTGGAGTACAGTCAGTAGATTTATCATTTTATACATTTCCGACCGTGACAATAGGTGATCAAATTTTGTATTGTTATTATACACTAAAGAATTAAAAAGAAAAAAAAAAAAAAAAGCCGCAGATGGATATTTTCCTTTTCTGTGTCTGCAACCGCTAATTTTATCGTTTAAAAAGCAAATTTTCGAACAGATTTTATTACGTTGTCCTTCAAGTGCACTTTAGGATTGATTCTAGTGTTAAAAACAAAATGCAATTGTCAGGAAAATTGTAATTAAAAATAAATAAATAAGTAAATAAAAATAAAAAAAAGCAAAAATAATGCAATTAACCATGCCGCAAAAAGTATTAATTTTAGAATGAACATAAAGAAAAAAAAACAAAAAAAAAAAAATTAATACGTGAGATGGCAACTTAATTAAATGTTAACCAAGTATTGGTGAGAAGGTTTTTAGCAAGATATAAAAATTTTTGGCTGTTTAAACTGGAAATTTTTCTTTAGGAGTTCTTGTTGCTGTTTAAAGTAAGATGACCGCAAGTTAAAAAGCAAAAGTTTAAGAAATCTATTTATATCATGTTCATAACTTAGAAAATATTAAAAAAATGCATAGCAAAATATTTTCCTCAAAAACAGTGCGGGAACAATTAAATAAAGCAGGTTAAAAACCAGAAAATCCGCAAAAAAAAAAAAAAAAAAAAAAAAAAAAAGCCTTTAATAAGGAAAATAAATACATAAATAATAAAAACATGACTTCAGTTGACCAAAAATTTAGAAAAATCATCAGTTAATTATTGGACTGAACTGGTTTTCTCTGATGATTCAAATTTAATTTATTTCGAGTTACTGAAAAAAGCTAGTAGAACGAGAAAGATCTGACCGACTTAATGGAAATTGTACTCTTAAAGCAGTGACACATTCTCCGTACATTACGAGAGCGCATAACTTTTTAAGGATTCATCCAAATTTTCATGCTTAAAGGATGTACGTTTATTTGATTCGAATTGTTAAAATTACCTATACCTTCTCATGAGCATCTATAATTTTGTACGAAATCATATATATACTTTAAGTTAAATCCTACAAAGAATATCGTAGAATTTCTTTTATACCAGACCAGGGAATAGTCCTAATTTTAATAGGCTCGAAAATGTTTAGTCTATAAAACGGCGGCGGGAGAGATGGAGGATTCGAAATTTTCAGCTTACAACTATCCAAGAATTATAAAAAAATATTTGCGATACTTGGCGTAGTGAAATTTATATGATTTATATTAAAACATTGCACAATACTATGACCCTGCACATTAAAGCAGTAATTCCATATAAAGTTGGAATTAGCCCAACGCAGAATACATATTTTTATTAAGTAATCGTTTATATATAACAAATAAATAGTTTTGTTACATATATTCAAATATAACTTGTTTATTTCATATAATAAACCATAATAAAATACAATCTATATGTTTACTATATATACGTTTAAAAAGAAAGTTTAAAGAACAATTTTATTAAGTACTCCATGAAGTGTAAAAAAGCTAATTACTAAATCGAAAATGTACATAAGTATCATTTCATCTCTTTCATATTATGCAAACATGACGGTTTTATTTATTTCAACCATTAAGTTTTGAAGTTATTACAAATAGAAAAGTAAAAAAGAATTATTCGTAAGTGCGGCTTTTTTTTTTTTTTTTTTTTTTTTTTTGGTCCCTTAGTGCAATATGATATTGAATACAGATTTGTCTTTTGCTTTTTAAATTATGTTTACTAAATCAGATTATTAAGAAAAATCATTAAAATATATAGTAATTTCTTTGAACGCTCTATAGAATATACATAAATTAAACGTAAAAAAAAAAAAAAAAAAAAAAAAAATTAAACAATTAATATAGTTTGTTTCTTTTTTACATCTACAAAGTATATCATGGTTAGTAATACAAATTCTTGAGGTACCACACAAGTTTATCTGTTTTCATGGTTACATTAAGAATGTTCAAAAATAATATAAAAAAAAAAGTAAATAAATTTTTCTCTAAATTATTTTTCGGAATATAAATATATATATATGAAAATCCTGTTGCAAATTCCATTCATTCGATGAGTTCGATTAGTTCTCCTTGATCAAACAAATCAGAAGGTTAGCAGATGTGATTTATCATTTGATATCAGCCATACCTGCGAAGATTCTAACTAGTATTCCGTAAAATTTTTAGACCCGCCCTTTATTCAACACCTCTTTTATTTTACAGTAAAGGGGAGGGAACACGGGCGCAGAAATCATACCACTATCAATGTAAGAAAATTTTCTACTTATTAAATCAACGATATTATAGTCAGAGAAATTTATTAAACAAATACCGGTATGCATTCTGTGACCGTGTTCCATCCATGGAGTAATTTCCTCAATGTATAATTACGATTAAATAAGAAGAAAAATATTCTGGAAAAGACTGGTGTAAAAAGAAAGGCGGATACTAACAGTTTTACGGAATTATAATAATGTGTTGGCAGGCACGCATTACTGACATACCTGCCAACATTCTAATTAATCTTCCGCAGCATTGTTAGTACCGCCTCTTTTTCACAGAACTTTATTTATTTATTTATTTTTTACAATTTTCTTCAAATGTAATTCGGATGAAGTATTAGGTAAAATACTTTACAAATAACTGAAGTGAAAAAAGGACAAGTCTAAAAGCACCACAGAATATTTTAATTAGTATGGTAGTAGTTCGCAGGTATGATTACTGATCGTGATGAGTAGTGGAAATTCTCATGTATATGCGACTTTTAATAGAAAATGTTCAGTTTCATTTGAATTAATATTGTGATATCAAATTATATATATACACACACATATATATATATACATTTACAGTGAGTGTCTGCTGGCCTTGCAGCATTCCTAAAATTTTTAATCAGATTTATTATGTTGTCATCACTACCTTGAAAAACAAATTATTCTGAATGTTTTAAAGCTAAAATATTATGTAAAAAAATATTGTTTTAAAATAGTGATGACAATATAATAAAATTAGCGTAAAATTTTAGGAACGCAGCGGCGTCTGTCATCTTCAGAGGAATGTACTTCTAACTTCAGTAATCATTTCTGCTTAGCTTTCATGCCAGTATTAGTTATATAACATCTAGAGAAAGGTATTTTCAAAACAAGATCATCATATTTTTCCTCGTAACATACTAACATCTACAATATTGTAGTTTAAATTCCGAAATACTCGAAAAAATTATAAATCACAATACATTCGTTTTAAAAAAAACAATTTAAATTCCGAAATACCCGAAGAAATTAAAAAATAAAATATTCTTTCAATACTTTAAGGGGTCGCTTATTTCTATTAATGGTATATTGAAGTATTTTTGGGATCTTATTTGGGGAAGAAAAGAAACTTATTAAACTTTTTTTTAAAAATTAATTTTAATTAAATTTTTAATAAAGCCATGGGAAGTATACTTACCACCAGATTCCTTATTTTTAAAATGAGGAAGGCATACCTGCAAACATCCTAATTATTAACTGGCAGATTTTCAGTACACGCCCCTTTTTCCACACTACTTCATTTTTGGAGTATTTATCTCCAAATGTAGTTATAATTAAATGAAGTGTAAAATTACTCTAAAAAAAGACTGGTGTGAAGAAAAAGGCGAGAACTGAAGATCTCCCGCTTATTAATGAGATGGTTGGCAAGTATGGAAAGGAGTGGTAAGGTACTTTTCCATGCCCACTCTTTTTAATCTAAACACCTATTTTTGTGGTATAATTATTTACGATGGCTTTAAAAAGAGAGTTTTAGAAAAATAAGCATCATCACAGAGTGTGACATTTGTTCTTTTATTTCGTTCTTTCGTGTAATTTAGTCGAGTAAAAACGGCCGGAGTAGTAAAGTAGCTTACCAGGTCTTCCCCATTTAAAATTAATGAAGTTGGTGGGCTGTGATGCCAGACTTTACGACTTTTTCAATCAATAGTCATAATTTTGAGAAGTGATATTTAATATACATAAAAGACAAATCGAATTAAAGAATCGTCTATTATGTATATCAAATATCACTTCTCAAAAATGTTAGTGATTATTGAATAAAAAAGTAGCAAAATCTGGCAACGCTGTTGGTGGGTGATATACTCCCCAAGGTTATATAAAAGGTTAATTAAACAATATCATAACATAAATAGTTACATACGTTCAGAAGGTTGGTATATGTTTACCGAAATTATATCCATTAAAAATTAAAAGAAGCAGCTGTACAAAAGGCCGCAAATATATGAAGAAGAAATATAAAAGCTTCCTTGTAATTAATTAAAAATTCTCATATTAAAAAACTTCAAACTATTAACTATGAAATAAAAATTTAGTCTATATAGATCCACAGTTTTGTTATAATGTTTTTGGCAACAACGTACAAATTTTATTTAACCACTTCTCTGCCTTTTTATTTGAATAACAGAATGTTGCAACTCTCCGATTCAATAAGAAATATAGCCCCAATTAGGCGAAATTTTAAAAATACTCCCGACAGTGGGCTAAACTGCACTTTTTAGGAAAGATCTGTATTAAAATAATATGAAATTTATATATCTATATATTAAATTACGTAAAAAATTAATAAACAAAATTCTTGTATATTAAAAATGCTTGTATAGCAAAAAATTCCAATTGCTTTAACCCTTTCAGGGTCGGCGATATATATTTTATACCACCTAATTTTAATTCCCAATTTTTAAAATTTAGCCCGGAAGTTTTTACCTTTTTGGCATAGCCGAAAAAATTGATTTATTTCTTATCATTTAACTCTGTTCTCAGATTCTGCTGGCGTTTGATATTAAGGGTGAAGATACATATAGACATGTGAATTTTACTTGATTTTTTTTATTAATTATTATTATTATTATTATTATTTTAAAGAATAACTCGTTCAATATTTTTTAGTCTTGGCATATGGTTTATTTCTATTTTTAACTATTCCTTTTTTTTTTTTTTTTTTTTTTCAAAATGGCTTATTTATAGTCCAGTCTTCGCGAAGGTCGCAGCGAGAGTTGTTGATTGGCGTGACTTGTAGCTCCTGTTGTATTGGTCTGAAATGAAAAATAAAATAAAATAAATAAATAAATAAAAGTTCTGAGTGTTTATTATTTTTATATTTTGTAGATGAACCTAAAATAAATGAAAAAAAAAAAAAAATCACTGATCGGAATATTAAAAAAAAAAAAACTTGAATTTTAAATCAATTATTTCTATTTTCTTTTATTCGAAACGATAATTTTTTCATCAAAATTTTGAAAACAAATAGGCTCATATAGAGATTAATATCATTGAAAAGATGTGTACAAAATTTCAGCACTATTGATAAAAAACTTTTTGAGTTATCGGTCACGTCGATTTGAAAAATATAATTTTAAGAGAAATGCGTTTTTAATATTAAACACATAAAAAATCAATAATTGTGGTAACTTACTGATTAAACAGCAATTCCAGCACCTTATAATAGTCCTTCGGTATCCTAGTAGAACTCATTTTCCTTCAGAAGTTCCTTTAGATGTGCTTGGCGTGCTTCTTTAGTCGCTAACAAGCTGCGCCGAATTTCTCGAGTCACTCTCTGTTCATCTACTTACATTGTTTACCATTTATTAACTCTAAATTGTGGGCCCTCCGTGGCCGAGTGGTTATTTCACCACACTGCTAATCGCCTTCGAGAGTAGGAGAGCGGGTTCGATTCCCGCGCTGGCCCTGTGTTTTTTTTTCCAATTCTTCGTCCTGCAATTCTGTCATGTGCTATCTGTCCTTATCTGACGAAGATTTACAAGCGGACATAGAGTAAAGTACACAAATCTGATGCATATATGTTATCAGTAAATCAAATCTCTAAATTGTTCATCCCTTGTAAAAGAGATGTATACCCTTCATTGAACAATCCAGCTATTATATACACGACAATTTCAATGGTTTTTGACACTGAGTGTAAGTGCTTTGGAGTGAGCGCCAAACGCATATCCTCCAACATACTAATTAATATTCCGTAGTATTGTTAGCCCCGCATTCTTTTTCACACCAGTATATTTTTAGGGTATTTTTCTTCTTATTTAATCGCAGTTGGATTTGGAGATTATTACTCTAAAAATTTATTGGTGGGAGAAAAAGGGTGGGACTAACAATACTACGGAATAATAATTAGGATGGTGGAGGGTATGCAAAAGGTCGATTTGATGCATTCTGCGTATGGCCACCCAAAAATACTTTAAGTAAGTCATCTCGAGATAAATCTTCAAATACTGGCTGTATATATTTTTGAAGCATAGAATGTAGTGGTGCAGGGTGTTTAATCAGGTTTATATTTTCTCAGAAGCTTCAGCTTTTCGCCACTTGCACCAGTTATCGGTACCCGGTGGACAGTCCTCATGTCTTGGACTTTTATCCGTGGAGCGCATATGATACTAAGTGACCATTACAGCCTTTTTCCTATACTGAAGGCTGTAGATATTTCTCTGAACACTTAATCCGTAATATAATGATATATATATATATATATATATATATATATATATATATATATTCATTAGAGCTTCGACTAGTTTGCCCTTTCCTCCAACAAGGTAACCTTTTTTAACTTTTCGGAGACGAATACTCATCCATTTCTGCACGTGGCCAATACATTCATTTTTTATCTCTCGAAAATCGTCACCATACGAATTTACATACACTTCTTATAGCTCTCGGACGCTAAATATAGGCGGGACAGGTTTACAAGTTTTAACATAAGAAATACTTTGAATTAAGTTTTAAAAGTTTGGTGACATATTTTTAATATGTTATACTAACATTTTATATATAAAAAAAGACTTTTTGAAAATTTTATATGTATTTTGCAACTTAAATAAACATAATTACGTTGCCCCAGAAAGAGTTAGTACTTAAGTTTGGTCCTTACGTACAATCTCGTTGTCCAATAAATTTTTGATGATTTTGAAAAAAATTTTGCCAAAAATTATTTGCATAAATAATTAATTTTAAATTACATTTCATTACTTAAATTATAATATTTTAGCAAAAATGTAGTTGAATTTGAAATAAACGGTTTTATTTAAATATATAGTTGGAAGATATAGAAGGATTTGCGCACAAACATATTGGCATAAATAACTCAGTTTTAATAAAATTTTGTCACTCGAATTGATTTTTTAAAGCAAATTTCAGTTGAAATTTATTTTTTAATAACTAATTATATATATATATATATATATATATATATATATTATATTATATTATTAGTTATTTGAAATGTCGATTTTGAGTTAAGTACATAGTCAGACTCAGAAAAAAAAATCTCTATCGATTGGTATAAAAGATTTAAATCTATGTCATTTAGTCTTTGAGAAAATCCATTAGTAAAAAAAGATTCAAGTCAGAAATTTAGCATTAATCTTTAGTTTAAAATATTTAATTCAATTTTTTCCATTTATTAAATGAAGATTCACAATCACTGAATGGTACAAAGGGTATAAATCAACCTAATCCTTTTTCCCTAATCGATTCTTCTGATTAGTTTTTAGTTAGTTTAATTTTATTTTTCGTCTCCTGAAAAATCAAGAATATGGACTTAAATCCTCTATACTTATCAGTACAGATTTATTTATTTCACTGTATAACATTTATGTTGAGTTATTCGAATTATGTATAAAGAAGTTTGATCTGCATAAACAATAGTTTGAATTAAAAACGAAAGTAATTTAGCATGCATAATATTAAGTTAAATCTAACTCACCTCTCTCCTGTATTTCCCGGATGCTTGAAGTAAATGTAGGCCACACACATAAAATAAATTCAGATTTAAATTACTTATATACTGGAATTTAATGACAGACTTGCAGAATATCAAGACAACATATCAGACTATGAGATCGACACAAATCTCAGACACATTTTTCTCTTGATTTCACAAATTGTAAGACAGATGACGACTTATTCAGAAGAGTTGTGGAAACAAACACATAATATTATTTCACAGAATTAATCAACTCACATTTAAAAGGTTTTTCGAATTAGCAATATTGTACATTATGTACGAGTGAAGTATATCAAATAAAGAATAATAGTTCATTTTTCATATAGAATTAGATTCATGGTTCAGTCAGTATTGCTCGATTATAATTTACGAATGTTTTTATTTCGACTGATAGAATCCATAAAACATAATAAAAGAGAATTAAGTTCGATACAGAATAATCATACATGATTTAGCATGATTTTAATAGACTACGAATAAATCAAAAGCTTGACTTGATTTAACGAATGTATTCATAAACCAATAATAATGATTGACGAATAAAATTAGAATTAGAATTATCAGGTATGATTTCATTAGATTATGAATACCCGAACGGTTTGACTTGACTGCCCGAAAACGAATATGTTTCCGAGAGAGCAAAAGTAATAATAACAATAATAAAAAGAAGTTCTCTTTCATCACATGACTGTCTGGTTTCTTGTACTGGCGCCCGCACTTCGATTGCCTCAACAGGCTGCGCGGGCGGGGAAGGCACCGGGGCAGGAGTCGACATACTTGGAATAGGGATGACAAGTTGCTAGATATATTTGCTTGGTTTGGCTGTTGGTTGAGGCTCTGCATATGTTGTTTAGTCCACCTTCTCCAAAATGTCTTTTTCGTCTGTATAAGAAAATTACACCTAGAAGAGAGACTTAAAAACATGAAAGTTAGTGAGGTTTCTGACAATTTTAATGGTAGTATAGACTTCACTGCCAAACGAAGATAACTCAAGCATTGTCTCATGAGTGGTTTAACAGTGGATCGCCCGTGAGAGATCCAAAAGTTTTTTGGAATAAGAACCAGACTAAATAAGACTAAATTAGAACCAGCATGAGCACTTAAGTAGTGATAATGTGTGGTGCATAAGGATGTAAAGTGGTGGGATTTCGGTAACAAAATTTGATGTTTTTCTTGGAGGTTTAGAGCGAGTGGAGGTTTAGAGCTTGCTAGAAGGGTATTGTCAAAAGATTGTTCCTGAACTGCAGCTGAATGTAACGTGCACATGGCTGGTATTTTATGGATGTGGAGGTCTTTAGTAGGGGAATCTTGATTATCTAAAATTTTCTGAAGTGCGAGATTTTCCTTATTTAACATCGTATTTTCATTTTTTAGGGTATTTTCAACTTTATAGCTCAGGAGGTGTTTTCGAATATCAATAAAACGATTTGGACTCAAAGTCGCAGAAATCGGTACTCTTTTAACAGGGCTTGAAAAAGGTGAATGAGAATTCGCAGGAAAGTCAATGATCGAAGTATTTTCAGACAGATTTTTCTCTATAAAAACATTAGACTCATAAGCAGATAATTTTTGACAGTTAATTGGAATATCAGATGATTTAAGAGTAGAGACTGGTTCTAGGGACAGAGCTTTATCACATTTTTCACCTTGTATTGATGTAGAATTAGGATCAACATTGTCGACACCTTTTTTGGCACCGTGAAGGGTTAAATCAGACATGCGAGCATTTTGCACTAAACCCACCAAAGAGGGACAGGAATGATGCATAGAATTGGTAGGTGGGATAGGAGGAGCTGCTCGGACACAGAAGTTAACAATGGGTGTACAAGCTGCTTCGTAGGTGACACTGTTTAATTCATAGACTGATAATGGATCATTGGGATATTCTTTCGAATTTGTTGTTTCAGAGTTTGCATTTACCACAGCATGAAGCGGTAAATAATAATGTGGCGTTTCACTAAATTTGTTTTGATTTAATTTTGTCATATGACCCAAAGATTCGTTCATGAAATTCGAATACTCCACATTTAATTGTGGATTCCTTTTAAGTTTATTTTCAATGGAAAGAAATCATGAAATAGCACCTGACTTACTGTCACCTAATGCCTTATCTGGCTTAAAAGGTAGATGAACTGCATATTTTCCCTGCGTATTCCTTTTTGTTTTTGTGAAATAAATATTTTCTACAGGCTCATTTTCTAAATTTTTTGTATCTACATTTTGTGTGGATTTTCTATCAAAAATATTTTTCAATGTATTATTTAAGTCATCATCAACAGTGATGTGACATAAATTTAAGTTTGTAAAATGAAGACTTTCGACTTTTCCTGAAAGGAGGTAACCCAATTTAGTGGGAAATGCTGTAAGAGTTCCAGCTGGCCCTTGAATTGGACTGCCATTGCAGATTCAGGCGACTATTTCTGCCCCAAGAAGAATATCGATGGGACCACTAACGTAATAATTGGGATCAGCTAGTTGTAATCCCTGTATGTGTGGCCAATCGTGTTGCGGTAGTTGGAAATTAGGGAGAGGTGAGGTAACCCTATCAACTATAAAAGCGCTGACTGAAAATGACTCCGACGAAAAATGCGGAGTGAATTTAAATTCTGTTTCGTTGAGAGCAGTTTCTGCTAAAACGCAATTAATCCCTATTATACTATACGACATGCTCCGTAAGGGCAAATTTAGTCGCTTAGCACATTCCTTAGTAATTAATAAATTTTGACTAGCATTATCTATCAAAGCTTTACAATGCATAATTTTGCCTTTATTTGATTTAACCTTAATTAGTGCTGTAGATAACAAAACATTACTAGAATAAAACTGAGCACTATTTGAAACTGAGATATCTGGCGATACATGATTCGCCCTTTCAGAATTTGAATTTCTACCATAAACATGCAGCAGTGTATGATGTTTTTCTGCACAATTTTTACAATTAATGTCTATCCTACAATTCTCCAGCCTATGATTTTGGCGTAAACAATTTTGACATAATTTATTTAATTCAACGAATTTCCATCTTTCATTAACCGGTTTTGAATTAAATGTCGGACATTTAAATAGCGCATGATGCTCATTACAAAGAATGCACGTATTTTCCCTTTTCACAATTGTACTCCGTACATTATGTATATTTTTCGAATTAGTGAATTTTACGTCTTGTTTACATTTTATCTCTTCAACACCGCGCGCTTCGCGCTCAACGAATTTCCTAAAAAGATCAAGATCAGGCAATTTATCTCTATCCAACATTAATTCCCATCTCTGTTTTAACGATTCATCCAATTTCCCCATCATGAATTTTATTATAATTAAGTCGCTTAACGCATTAGAATCCAAACCCAAAGTTTTTAAATTTCTGACGGCTTCATTGCAAGTATCTAATAACTCCAGTAAAGTTTTAGCATTGTTTGCTTTTACAATTTTCATAGAAAATATTTTGTTAATTTGACTCAATGCTAATTGTCTTTTATTTTCATATCTTTCATTTAATATTTCCCATCATTGATCTAAATTTTCCTCTTTTAGAGCAAATCCTCGAATTAATTTAGCTGCGTTCCCGCGCACTGAAGAATGTAAATATTGCAGTTTTTCAATTTTGGATAATTGATTATTCTGTAGAATTGTCGAATTAAAAATTTCTTTAAAAGAAATCCAATTTTCGGTTTTACCAAAAAATCGCGGAAGATCAAATTTCGGTAATTTAATAAGAGATGATTTACCATTTTTCTCATCTTTATTTTCCGCGTGAGTATCTGAATCGCACGCGTTTACTTCTGTTTTGTCCTCTAACTCCACCAGTAAATCAAAAACCACTCCCTTATATCTCAAATACATATCCATATAATCCTCATTCTAGAGGATAAATTTTTAAATATTGCCGCGATTTCATGATCATACGATTGAACTTTGGTTTTTAATAATTTAACCTTAGATTGTTCATCTTTACTACACCCCTTTACTCTATCTCTAAAACTATCGATTTCCTTACATAAATTTTCAAATAATAAAACTTGCTTAGATAATTTCGGCATTTTAGAATATATAAGTTTAAATACACATAACTATAGGCCTTCGAATTACAGAACAAACATTCAAGAACAAAAATAAATCATTTTAAGAATAAATGATTACGAATAAGAATAAGAATAAGAATAACAAATACATATTAAATATATATAGTTTTATATATATATATATATATATATATATATATATAAATCATCGATAGCCTCATAGCTCTAGGACGGACCAAAAACATGTTGAGTTATTCGAATTATGTATAAAGAAGTTTGATCTGCATAAACAATAGTTTGAATTAAAAACGAAAGTAATTTAGCATGCATAATATTAAGTTAAATCTAACTCACCTCTCTCCTGTATTTCCCGGATGCTTGAAGTAAATGTAGGCCACACACATAAAATAAATTCAGATTTAAATTACTTATATACTGGAATTTAATGACAGACTTGCAGAATATAAAGACAACATATCAGACTATAAGATCGACACAAATCTCAGACACATTTTTCTCTTGATTTCACAAATTGTAAGACAGATGACGACTTATTCAGAAGAGTTGTGGAAACAAACACATAATATTATTTCACAGAATTAATCAACTCACATTTAAAAGATTTTTAGAATTAGCAATATTGTACATTCTGTACGAGTGAAGTATATCAAATAAAGAATAATAGTTCATTTTTCATATAGAATTAGATTCATGGTTCAGTTAGTATTACTCGATTATAATTTACGAATGTTTTTATTTCGACTGATAGAATCCATAAAACATAATAAAAGAGAATTAAGTTCGATACAGAATAATCATACATGATTTAGCATGATTTTAATAGACTACGAATAAATCAAAAGCTTGACTTGATTTAACGAATGTATTCATAAACCAATAATAATGATTAACGAATAAAATTAGAATTAGAATTATCAGGTATGATTTCATTAGATTATGAATACCCGAACGGTTTGACTTGACTGCCCGAAAACGAATATGTTTCCGAGAGAGCAAAAGTAATAATAACAATAATAAAAAGAAGTTCTCTTTCATCACATGACTGTCTGGTTTCTTGTACTGGCGCCCGCACTTCGATTGCCTCAACAGGCTGTTTTTCATGAATATGTTCCGAAGAGCAAAAAACACAATAAAAAATAAAAAAAAAGAAAAGAATGAAAGTTTGGATTCTCTCTATTGTCACGTGATTGTCTGTCACTGCTCGACTGGCGCCGTCCGCACTCCCATTGAGTCAACATACTGGGTGGGGCGGGGAGGCACCGAAGCTGGAGTCGAAATACTCGGAAGAGGGATCATCTGAGAAACCGGTCGAATAAGAGTTCCAGCAGAAGAGGTCTTAAGCTCGACGACTCTGGTGATGCCGTCAGCTCCGGGAATCAACTTGATGACGCGTGCCAGATCCCACTGTAGTGGAGGTGAGGCTTTATTTTTCAGAATAACTAGCTGCCCTGCAGAAAAGTTGTGGCTGTTGGTGGTTCTTTTGGCTCGCGGAAGCAAGGTTGGCAGGTATTGGGATGTCCACTTCTTCCAGAACGTCTCCTTCATCTGCAATAAGAGCTTATACCTAGAAGAAAGACTAAGAGAATTGTTTATTAACGATGGTTCTGGCAATTCTAATAATGCAGATCCAATCAAGAAATGTCCTGGTGTTAAAGCTGCGCAATCATTAGGAGCATTGGACAATGGTGTTAGAGGCCGCGAATTTATAACAGCCTCTATTTAACATAAAAGGGTGGAAAGTTCCTCAAAAGTTAAAATTGCGCCTTGTGTGATTTTTACCAAATGATGTTTGGCTAATTTTATCGACGCTTCCCAGAGTCCCCCAAAATTTGGAGCATACGTGGGAATAAAGTGCCAGGTTATTTGGTGTTGGGAAGCAAAATTTTGTAATTTTTCTTCTTTGAATAAAGAAAATAGCTGTTTTAGGTAAGAATGGGCTCCGACAAAATTTCTGTCATTGTCCGAAAATATGTCAGAGGGGTATCCACGCCTACCTATGAAGCGTTTCAAGGCTGCGAGAAATGCTTCTGTAGAAAGATTTGAAACACATTCAAGATGCACTGCTTTTGTCGCCATACAGATGAAAAGGGCAATATATGATTTAAAGGTTGTCGCTTTTCGTTTATGTTGACATTTTGTCATTACTGGTCCCGAGAAATCGACACCAACTTTCGAAAAGGGCCGAATGGGTGTGATTCTTTCTGAGGGTAGATCCCCCATCTTTTGCATTATTGGCTTAGCTGATAGACGAAAACAGAGTATACATTTTCTTAACATTGCCTTAACCGTGGAGCGGCCGTGGGGAATTCAGAATTTGTTTCTGATGAGTGACAGTACTAAGTTGGGACCAGCATGGGAGCTTAAGTGATGATAATATGTTATTATCAAGGAAGTGACGTGATTTGCTTTCGGCAGTAAAATGGGGTGTTTTTCTTGAAATCGCAGGGACGGGTGGTGCCGCAGGCGTCCTCCAACACGAAGAATGCCCGCTTCATCCAGAAAAGGATCAAGCCCCAACAGATTGTGGGAAGGTTTTAAAAGTTTTCCTTTCCTTAGTACGTCAATTTCATCACTAAATTCGGCATTTTGAATTATTTTTACAAGACACAATTCCGCTTCATTTAGCTCTATGGCCTTTAAAGGACCACTTTCCTTTGATTTGGTTTTAATTTTATTGATAAATCTCATTACATAAGCTAGAATTCTTAAAAGTTTTAGATAGTTAGAGTATTTTGTGATATGTGATATGAAAGTGTTATTAGAAAGTGTAGGCTTAGAACTTGAATCTGTCGGATGGTGATGAGTTTGTTTCTGAACGGAAACTGAATGTAATGTGCACATTGGTGGTAGCTCAAAACTATGGAGCCATTTTGGCCCTTCCCACCACTCAGTTCTAGCTTTCAACTTAGCTGGGGACAATCCGCGTGTGGCACAATCGGCCGGGTTTTCTTTTCCTGGGATATGTCTCCAGGATTATAATTGAGTAAGAGCTCTGATTTTGGTGGCTCTATGGGCCACGAAACTATTTCCTTTGTTTGAAGGGTTATTTATCCAGTTTAATACAATAGAAGAGTCAGTGTACGAGTATGTCGAATGAGTAAATTTAAGGGATTTTTAAATGTTGCAAATTAACTCAGCTACGAGTACAGCCCCACACAATTCCAATTTCGGTAAAGTGAGTTCTTTTATGGGTGCGACTCTAGTTTTAGCAGCAATTAAATATACCTGAATAGTGTTTGTTATGATCTTTAAATATGCGACTGCCGCATACGCCCTCGAAGAGGCATCACAAAACCCATGCAGTTTTATGTATAAAGAAGTTTGATCTGCATAAACAACAGTTTGAATTAAAACGAAAGTAATTTAGCATGCATAATATTAAGTTAAATCTAACTCACCTCTCTCCTGTATTTCCCGGATGCATGAAGTAAATGTAGGCCACACACATAAAATAAATTCAGATTTAAATTACTTATATACTGGAATTTAACGACAGACTTGCAGAATATCAAGACAACATATCAGACTATGAGATCGACACAAATCTCAGACACATTTTTCTCTTGATTTCACAAATTGTAAGACATATGACGACTTATTCAGAAGAGTTGTGGAAACAAACACATAATATTATTTCACAGAATTAATCAACTCACATTTAAAAGGTTTTTCGAATTAGCAATATTGTACATTCTGTACGAGTGAAGTATATCAAATAAAGAATAATAGTTCATTTTTCATATAGAATTAGATTCATGGTTCAGTCAGTATTACTCGATTATAATTTACGAATGTTTTTATTTCGACTGATAGAATCCATAAAACACAATAAAAGAGAATTAAGTTCGATACAGAATAATCATACATGATTTAGCATGATTTTAATAGACTACGAATAAATCAAAAGCTTGACTTGATTTAACGAATGTATTCATAAACCAATAATAATGATTAACGAATAAAATTAGAATTAGAATTATCAGGTATGATTTCATTAGATTATGAATACCCGAACGGTTTGACTTGACTGCCCGAAAACGAATATGTTTCCGAGAGAGCAAAAGTAATAATAACAATAATAAAAAGAAGTTCTCTTTCATCACATGACTGTCTGGTTTCTTGTACTGGCGCCCGCACTTCGATTGCCTCAACAATTTATTTACGCACGGTTTTTGATTTGTCGAAAATGGTCTACTGTGTGTTATGTAAATACGAATATCTTAAAATCTGTTAAACGAAAACATTAAATTATTTTAATTAAAAACTTAATTATGAAAATAAGCATTTTTTGAACAAAAACCGTATCAAAAATTGCAAACGGAATGAAATTAAATTTAGATAAGATATTATTTTGTAAAGTACCATTGATTTTTATTTTATTCATTTCCAACGATGGATACAGTTTTATTTAATTTTTATTACATTTATTAGAAACTGACGTTTAAAATATAACATTAAAATCGTTTGTTAAATAACCTTAATATACTTATTAATTTAAAGTTTACGATCTGTATCAGGAAGTTTCATTAACACATTCTTCCACGCTCACAACATGTTGTTTATTTTGCTTAAAGCAACAAAATTTTTCCTGGAAATATAAAGTGCTAAGATAAATATTCATTGTTGGAAGGATTCGTTTCATACTGCGATCGAGAAAAGGAAAGTGAAGCAAAAAATAATGCACGGAATATTTCTATTCGTCCCTTCTTCTCTTACAATTATACAATGTAAAATAAATAAATGAAAAGAATTATAAAAATAAAATAAAATAATAAACATGAAAAAATACACTACTGCGTGTGGGCTGAAAAACTGCCAACTCTTTGTATAAATTTCTAAAGTGTTGTAAATAAAGTATAACTGAATTTTTAAGAAGCAATTAAAAAATACAAATTAAATTAGTTAACTAATTGAATTAAAAAAGGAATCTGGTGTGTCACTCACACGACTTTCTCTTACCCTGAAATTTAATACTATAAATACAGGTTGCAGATTAAGAGGTAAGATAACGAGTACTGTTATGCAAACCTGTGTTAAACAATTCAAATTAGGCTTCAGATGAGTTTTATATGATAATTAGTTCTGTGTGAGGGGGGCTACCGCCCCCTCAACCCCCCGTTTCATTAATGCACCTACATTTATATAGAACTTAATTCGGTTACTAAAAAATAATTCTATTTTTAAAAAATAATTTATTAAAATTATTATTTAAAAAAATTATCTTTTATGATAATGCAGTCGATTTTTATATTCGAGAAGTAGTATCACACTAAATATATATAAAAAAAGTTGAATATATTCTCAATATTACATTAAAAAAATATATTAAAAATGAAAAAAATCGATAACTTTATTTTAAATTATCGCAGATCGATGGTTCAACCATTCGTTTAAAACCCATTGGCGAGCTTTTTTGAAAGATACCCATCATGAAAATTTACTCCCCTCGAGGGGACTTCCCCCCTAGGGGGGAGGCGAGGCTCCTACATACACAAAAATTTTTTCCCAGTTGACTATCTCTATTACAAAAAATATATATTCGTTTCATTTGGTTTAGAGCAGTCTATAGATGTTAAACTCTACTTACCTGCAATTTCCCCCATAGACGTAATTGAATACTTTTGAGTGTCCCTGTGCACGAACCATTTGCTTCATCCCAACGAAAAGCTTATTGTAGCATCCCTATATGATACACATTTAGAAACCGAATTTGGAATTTCTGCTAATATTTGTTCTTGAGATATGCTGATAACAGACAGACATACACATAGACAGACACACAAACCATTCGCTAAAAACATCATTTTCGTATTCAGGGGACTTCAGAACATGTAAATATAATAAAAACTCACTTTCAAAAATTTTACCCTAAAACAATACTTTCTCGACCCTATGGGTAAGAGAAAGTAATAAAAAAAAAAAAAAAAAAAAAAAAAAAACCTTACTATATAAAACAAAAATATATTGTAAATTTGCTCCAAAAACATATACGCACCGCATATAGCGACACGTTTGACGAACTGTTAATCTAAGCAGGATCATTCGCGTTAAAGAAGAGAACGTTTATACGATCCATGTTTATACTGCTACTTAGTATATCATAAGTTTTTTCAACCAAGTTAATAATTTTAATAAGAATATTATACAGCAGCGAAATAACACGCGGAGGATTAATTCGTAATTAAAGGTCCATAGTTTTTAATTTTTCGTTGAATTCTTTCTCGCTTTCTGAATTAAAAAAAAAGCATTAAAACCACTCATGGATCCTCCGTGGCCGAGTGGTTATGTCACCACACTGCTAATCGCCTTCGAGCGTAGGAGAGTGGGTTCGATTCCCGTGCTGTCCCTGGGTGTTTTTCCATTTCTTTGTTCTGTAATTATGTCATGTGCTATCTGTAATTATCGGACTACGAGTCAAGCATACAAATCGGATGTATATGTTATCAATAAACAAACAAACAAACAAAACCACTGATTAACAAATAAGCCAAATAAATTCCATGCACATTTATTTTTGTTTATTTATTTAACTAAAAGAACATGTGGAAATAGATTAATGCATGGTTTTAAATCCGACAAAAGCTTTAGTTAATGAAACTGACACTAGTAAGAAACGACACAGATAAGAAAAACGGCTAATTTATTTATTTATTTATTTATTTTGAACAGACATTTTTTTCTATTTTACTTCTTGTGAATCAAATAGATAACAACCAATTTTAAAATATGCAAAAGCTTTTTTTTTTTTTTTTATTACAGACAATAACTGTCTTATCCCTCAATTTAACCCTTTATATCCCAATTTTTTTTTATTTTGGGGAAAATAGTTTGAAACTTTTTTATTATATTTATTTATGCATGAGAATCATCTCATATTAACACTTTCGCTACCGCAGGCTTTTGAATTTTTGACAGTGAGGTCCGCCTGTGGGCGTTTTTCTCCCATGTTACAATATTTCAGAACAAAATTTTCTGTATTCACAATTATATTAGAAATGGATATACATTATAATTATATTTTTCTAATCAAAGTATTTGTATCCATAGTATATTTCATTGTAAAAATGTGAATATTGCTTATATATTTAAGAAATAAATAGCATGTTGGAGAGAAATTGTTATTTAGAGATACTCTCCCATCTGTATGGCACATTGCGTTGTTTCTAAAAAAATAATAAGCTAAATGATAATTTAAATTATACTTTAAATAACACCCAAGTTCACTAAATTTTTTACTGGGTCATAAAATGAAATTTTGAATACTAAAATTTTCTCCTATTTATTTAAGCTGTCTTCTTGGAATCATATATTAGAAACCAATAAAAAAAATATAAGAATAATTTATCTAGAAACCAATAATAATAAAAAAAAAAAAAACACTAAAAATTTCTAACCAATGATCCTTTATTCATTTTTTTATTTTAAACATAAAATTCTTTATCAAAATTAAATATATCCTTTTGTGAGCACTTTAAGCGGGACTCAGCCATTTTTTTTTGTTTAGGAGGAAGAATAAATGAAATTTAAAAATTAAATATTTTCTTTTTTAATATAATTTAAAATTAGAGACTCACCAGACAACGAGCGATTAATATACACTAATGCAGCAATTAGGCATCCAGCATCTTTGGCTCTTTTTTGAGAAGTTTCACTATAATACTCAGGGCATCATCAGTCGAGGTTATGAGAATCCAACCTTTAATTCCGGAAAGCATCTCCCTTTCAGCGTATCGCCTCCTAAGGCTACATTTCTTCGATGATTTCTGCTTAGGCAATCTTACCGGCCGCTTCCCCGGTCTGCATAGACGAGGGTCCAACCGCTGATTCAGGGCTGATGGCTTGTTTTATTCTTCCAAAAAATTTTTATCATCTGACGATATTTTGTATATTTTACTTACAGGCCCATTTTGACTCCGCCTTCTGCCACACATGGGACCTTTCCCTTTTTTTAGTGGTCGTTTTTTTTTAACCAATGTACCTTCTCTTGATTCCCTCTGCTCTTCTTAGAAAATTTCAGTCCTTGGAAATCTCCTCCATCTCTTTTTTTCTCATTTATGGCTGCTATAAACCACTTTCTTGAGCTTTTGTAGTTTAGTGTCAAATGCTTTCTCCGCTCGTCGCCTGACTGTCTGGTAGATTCATATCAGATATACATTACAATTCTACCTCCTACGATTTTACAATGATGACCTCCAGCTTTTACATCGCTCATGTTAGAAAAGAAACATTTTTTACTTGCCTATATTTATATACACATCACTTTTTAAATTGTATTATACATACATAAAGTATTTATATATATATATTTAGATTACACACATTGGTAAGTAAACGACGGACCATATATATGAATATAATTATTTATTTTTATTTCTTGAGTTGGAGAAAGTTGACGCTTACCGGCCAACGTATTTTTCTCTACTGCTGAACTTTTACATTGCCTCACTAGAGGGCGTATCAAAAAGGGCTTACATGATGCCACAGAATATTTAGTAATTGTGGGAGGGAGAAATACTTAACACACATGTTTGTTTTATATCCTTCTATAAATAAATGTGTAATTTTAATTATACACATTTTTGTTTAATTTTCGTTAATAAATAAATGTGTAATTTTAATTACAACATCTATATCCCCCCTTTCTACAAATATATATATATATATATATATATAAGCCTTTGTTACATCATTTTTGACCTATAAAATAAAATACAAAAATACACACAAACAAAATACTAATACTCATATGATACTTAGATATGAAGGAAACAGAATAAGTATTGTCCATTCTTTCAGTCCATAGCACTTTAAATGTTCATTCGTATTTGTTTTCGAAAACAAAAAAAAATTAATGTAAGAGTTCACTTCATTTTGTCCTTGTTTTATGTCTCTTTTTATATTACCATTGTATAGAGTCTCATTTTAAAGTATATTTCATTTTTCATCCTTCTGATTCTAAAAAGTGTACACATATTTTTGTAATTTTTGTACATTTATGTATGTGTTTGTTGCTTTTGAGCACCTCTATTACTGATAGTTGTTGTTGGGTGAGTCTACTCCAAAAAAAAGAAAATATTTTTCTTTATTTTACAAATGTTTTTCTTAAATTTTTCCTTTTCCAAAAAATTTAAAAAAATTATATATATATATATATATATATATATATATATATATACATAAATATAAATAAACAAAATCATAGCATTTCACACACAGTTTATATATATACTATTATGTTATTTTTCTGGATTATTTGCATATTTCAACATTCTGTACACAACTTTTATTTATTTATTTCTTCGTTCGTTTTATTTTATTTTATACACAGTTTATCTAAAAACTCCTTATCTACTTAATGTTACAGTGTAAAACCCGTGGTTTTTTTTTTTTTTTTTTTTTTTTTGTCGTGCTTGGGATTTTTTTTTTTTGTTATTTTTAACCTCTAGTGTTTAAGAAGAAAATTCCTATCCCCGTTTTAGAGCCTTCATCCAATCTCTATCGTACATTCTATTTATTCTGAATGTAATTCACGTTCATTTCTCTATTATTACAGCTGTTATTGATTTATTCTACTCCAATTTCTATGTTTTTCCAGCCAAAATGCAATAATAACTTTATCACTATTATTATTATTATTATCTGCACACTCGCAACTTGATACATTTTTGTATACATTCTAATGTTAGCTTTATTACAATTCTTATTACTATTAAACTTTTTTATTATTGTTATCAAGGCCACATTCAAAATTCTTCACTGGCAAGGAGAAAAGAACATCTATAGCTTAATAAAGGGGCCCCGCCATAAATATTAATTTCTCTGTTTGAAGACCAGCTTCAAACAGTTACCAGTTAAAATCTGAAGCACCCCTCTACAACAATAAAATTATGTATGTCGCAACTAACCACACTATTTTACTATCTATTATTATTATTATTAGTTTTTTTTTTTTTTTTTTTTTTTTTACCTGTTCTATTATTTGACGTAGATCCTTCCTATATCCTTTAGCTGGTTATTTTAATTTTCTTTTTCTGGTGGTACTTTAAATATTTTTGAAATATGAATTTTTAAACTTCTATTTCCCTCTTTTTCTCGTATCAAGTAATTCGAGTTTCTGAACTTTCTTTCTATAAAAAATGGTCCGTCAAACCTTTTACCTAATTTTCTATTCTTTCTTAGTGATTTAAGATAGACTTCATCACCTATCTCCAATTCCTTATGATTTATACTTTTATTTCTATTGTACTCTTCTGAAATTTTTTTCATATTTAGCAATGCATTTGCTCTCGCCTGATGCATATGCTCTTTTATTTTTGATATATACTGCGCAGGGGTTTCCTTATTTCTGTCATTGCAATCTAGAAATGGAGTTTTTAATTTTCTCCCAAAAAATAACACCGCGGGTTCGTATCCCGTTGCTCGATGTTTCGACATATTATAGTTTAACTTAAAAAAATTTATTCTCGTGTCCCAATCAAAAGTTTCCTGACACATGGCTGAGATGGAATTTTTTAATATTAAATGTGCTTTCTCAATCGTACCATTACTACTGGGTTAGTAAATGCTCGAATAACGCAATGTTATATTTAGATTCTTAGCGAAGTCTGTAAATTCTTTGCCTCTAAAATAAGGCGCATTGTCTAAATTTATATACTGGCATAGGCCATATTTTCCGAAATATTCTAGCAGCGCATTTATGATGGTAGTTGCATTGGTATTTTTTAGCGGTATTACTTCTAAGAACCTAGAAAATGCACAAATAATTGTTAAAAGAAATTTGTTCTGTTTTAGCGTTGGTACTAATTTTCCAACAATATCAATATTTAATGCTTGGCCACATGCATAGTTCTTATTCATTACTTGTAACGGAAGTTTTATTGTTTGATGCGGTTTGTAAGAGTTACATGGAATACATCTCCTACAAAAATATTTTACTGTTTGGTACATCCCAATCCAGTAAAATCTATTTTTAATCATTTGATATGTTTTCTCAAAACCGAAGTGTGGGGAATGCGCGGTATTTATGATTTTCTCTCTTAAAGTATGTGGAGCTATGATAATATTTTGCGTATTTTCCGTAGCATTATTTGAATGTTTCAATACTAATAGATCACTTTCTAATAAAGAGTATTTTCTTTTGTATTTATTATTTCTCTTTGATTTTAAACATGCTACTATTTTTTGTATTTTGTCGCATTTTTTTTGTTCATTTAAAATGTTTTCTTCTGACAACTCTTTTTCGGCTTTAAATAAATACATTTCATTCTCTTGATCTTCATGCGTTATGTTTGCTATGTGCCTACTTAAAAAATCACTCGGATTCTGTGATCCTGATATATGTTCTACTGTTATGTCAAATTCTTGGAGATCTAAAAGCCATCTCGAAATTATGTCAGGCTGTTTCTCCAAATTAATAAAATATGTTAACGCCTTCGCATCTGTTAACAAAAATATCTTTTTTCCTAACAGTAATTTTTTATAATTTAATACTGATTCATGTATTGCTAGTAACTCTTGTTTCATGGCTGGATAATTTTTTTCTGAATTTTTTAATTTCCTACCATAATATTCAATCGGATGCAAGATTCCATTCTCTTTTTGTGCCAAAATCGCCGATATTGCGTATTTTGAAGCATCCGTGATCAAATAAAATTCTTTGTTCATATCTGGAGCTCTTAGAGTTGGTTCATTTAATAACGCGGTTTGTAAATTTATAAATGCTTTCTCTTGTTCTTCACCCCATTTAAATTTTATGTCTTTTCTTGTAAGTTGTAATAATGGATCTATTATGTCGTTGTAATTTTTTATCAATGTTCTGAAATAGTTCGAAAACCCTAACAGTTGTAAGATACCTTTTTTATTGTTTGGTCTCATTAATTTTTTTACTTTGTTTAAATTTCCCTCCGAAGGTGAATAACCATGTTCATTGATTTTATACCCTAAGAACTCTATCTCATTTTTACATATTTGCATCTTTTGCGGGTCAATAGTTAGATTGTTTTTTATTAAAATGTCTAAAACTTCCTGCATTAATTTTTTCATATCTTCTATTGAGTCCGTTCCTAAAATAATGTCATCGATGAAGTACCCAATTTTATTTTTATCTATGTGACCTAAAATCTTATCCATAAGTTTAGCAAATGTCATAGTTGATATTTTATTACCAAAATTTAATCTGGTTGGCTGATAGCAACCAAATTCCGTAATGAATGCTAATTTTTCTCGGTCTTCTTCTTTTAAATTAATTTGGAAGAATGCCGAGTGAAAGTCCATCACAGTATAGTATTTTTTGCCACTAAGTCTCAGAATTATTTCTTTCGCATCTGGGATGGGATGTGGTGAAACTTCTATGATTTCATTAAGGACCCTGTAATCTACTGCTGCTCTCACTTTAATGTGTTTGGGATCATTTGTTTTTGAGTTACATTTTTTTTTTTACGAAAATTACGGGGGCTGCATAATGCGAGTTTGTTGGTTCAATAATTTTTGCCTCTAATAATTTATTTATCTCCTCTTTCGCAACATCTTTCATATTATAAGCCAATTTATACGGTTTTAATTGAATGGGGTAATTATGAGCTAATTTAAATATTGGTATAACTAATGATGTTTGCCCTAGTGTCTTGTAATTTTTGGAAAATGCCGCATAATTTTTCATTAATATTTCATGCATTTCTTTTTGTGTTACTGAATCTAAATGACTTAGATTAAAATCTTCCTTTTTTAAGTCAGCTTTTCTCATTTGTTTAACATCTACCATGTTTAAATTGTTAATAATTTCTCTCTTTGGTTTTGTTTTGTCCGTTATTATGAATTGTTGTGTAACTTTCGCCAGTTTCATATTTTTATTCAAAGTAATTTTGTGGTCCTTTGTATTTGAAATTTGAACTTTTAGTTTATTTTCATTATCTATTTTATGTATAGAGCAATTTATGTTTGTACCCGAATTATTTCTGTGTGGTTCAAGGAATATTGTTTCGTGTTGGTATATTCTCGGAACTTTTATTTCCGCCCAAACTGTTTGTTTCGGTGCAACATCCATTTTTCTTATTAGTCTTGCAAAGTGATAATTTTGATTTAACGTATCCTGCCTTATAATGTTTTGCTCATTTTTCTCATTTAATTCTATCATTTGTTTACTAGAAGATGCCTCCCAATTTATTAGTTCATTTTCATTGTTTTTTGACTTTGTCTGATCTTTTGAGCATTTAAAATACCCATAAATTTTTCCATTTTCTTCCTGTTCCTGATCATGCACTCCTGACTGTGGGAATTGTATTTTGTCCTCCATCTGTGATGTGTGTGTATTTGTTTCTATTGACATGGTATTTATATGATTTGGAATTTCTTGGTTGTTTGGAGATTTATTTAATTCCAATTTCATGTTTTTAAATAATACATGTCCTGCCTTACAGTCTACTATCATTTTGTTTCTTTTTAGAAAGTCATAACCTAATATTACATTATACTTCTTATCAAAATTAAAGTTCAATATATAAAATACACCTGTCACGAATTTCCCTTTAATTTTGAATGTAATTTTAATGCATTTTTTGAAATTAATTCTCTGATTGTTTAATGTGTGTATGTTTACATTATTTGACAAATACTGAATTTTTATCCCTGTTTCTTTGATTTTTTGAAATATTTTGGGACACATTGCATTTAAAGTTGCGCCTGTATCGATTAAATTTCGTGTAGGTACCCCATTTATATTCAAATCTAAGATGGGTAAGTTACCTATATCATTTTGATCAATATTTGTCAAATATTTAATCTCTTGTGTGTTTTTCCATCTTTTTGTGCACAGATTTCGATCTGGTGTATGAATTACATTAGATTTCTTTTTGTTTTTATTATACCTGCGTGAATTGTTATCTTTCTCGGTTCTCTGCCTCTCTACTTTATAATATTTTTCATAATAATTTCTGTCTAATTCCTTGTCTGTTTGATTCTCATATTTTTTATCGCTATTTTGATGCATTTTTAGTCCCCTGGATATGTTAAGGGATTTACGAGGGACTATGTTATTATTATTTTTACTCTTGGTAAACCCCTCATTTAGTTTCCCGACTGCCTTGGAAACGTTATAGCAGGGCGGTTTGTACCCCTTTGTCTAAAATTTCTATGTGAACTTCTTCTGAAATAATTTCTAGTACCCCTATCGAAATTTCCATAATTTGTATTACTAGATCTATTTTCTTCCGATCTTACGTTTCTAACCCCTGCATTTTCACTCTCTTGTATTATAGGGACTGTATTGTTTACAATATTGGGATTAGTTCTTGAATTGTACCAGCATTGTTCAGTATTATGTGATCTAGTTTTGCAAATTGCACAAAATCTTGTGCTGTCATGTTTTTGTCTCTCTTGACTTTCTGATCTGTTATTTCTTATTTCTAATTCTTCGATTTTTTTTTCTAATTGTTTGATTTGTTCAGTTTGTTTCGATGTTAATTCTAATAATAATGTACACATATCGGTTTCGTTGCTATTTTTTTTCTCTATAGTATTTATTTCCTCCACGTTAAATTGCATTGCATTTTCAATGGTCTTAGCCATTTTTAATGCACTTTCAAAATCTTTTATATCTGCCTTTCTTAACTCAAATGCTATGTCTGCCCTCATGCCTTCAATAAATTTATTTAATTTTAAACTGTTTACAAATTCTTTTGCCCCATCTTTGTTTTCGAATCCAGACCCTTTTAAAAATTCATTTGATTTTTTTATTATTTCCGTTGCATATTCTTCTATAGTTTGTTTTGGTGATTGCCTGATATTCATGAAATCCGCCTGAGCTTTTGAGAAATTTACTTTGCTCTTAAATTTTTCTTTTATTTTAAGTTTAAATTGCTCATACACATTCTCATTTATTAAATCCTCATCCAAGTTTATTTTCTCCTTCGCTTTTCCACTGATTTTACTTTTTTAAAATTAATAATTTAATTCCATCGTCTAATTCTGTCGCATTTGTTAATGTCTCAAATGATTCTAGAAATTTATCTATATTAGCCTGACTGTCCCCACTGAAGTGTGGAAGACCCACTAATAGCGTATCTAATGACACTGTTAATTTTTTCTCCATTTTTATTTTACCCGGTACTACCTTCTCAGAATTTGTTTCCATCGTTTTCTTCTGATTTTGAGTTTTTGTATCACACTTATTCGCAACTTTATTTCTCAATTTATAAGTACTTTTCATTTACATCCCCTACTTTCTAATCTTTACTTTAAATCAACTCTTAAAAAATCATTCTTATATGTATTGACATTAACCCAAATTATGCTTGTATACATATATTTACTGACTAGCTAGATTATTCTAGTTCAATTATTATTATTATTCCTTATTTTAGGAAACTATTTACTTTCTTGAAAGTAAAATATTCAAATTTTATATGTATACAGGCATCCAAAATAATATTATCAAACAAACAAAATATTAGATTAATTGTTTTCAAGAAACCTTTCTGAGCAATCTTGCTGTTTATGTGTACATATAAAATATTTCCAGTAATTTTTCAAAATTTTCAACTGTAATTATTTCACATACACTTCATTTATTTTCATATTCTACTTATCATTATTAATGAAAGTGTAATTTATATCTATATATATATTATATGTACACATTTGCATATCTACTCATTATATATATTTTTTATCAGTTATTCATATACAAATACAATAACATTATAATGCTATGATTTCCTTTATTTATATCTATCCAATTTTATTTAAGCAACTGCTTAGTATATTTTTATATTATTATTTTGTCTGAGTCCACCTTAAAGTTCTCCTAAATTAGTTTATCTTATTTTATTTATTTTTTTCTTTTTATTATATCATTTTATGACCTCAACTGGATAGGCACCAAATCGCTTTTTTTGGTTGATTTACAGTGTTGGAGAGAAATTGTTATTTAGAGATACTCTCCCATCTGTATGGCACATTGCGTTGTTTCTAAAAAAATAATAAGCTAAATGATAATTTAAATTATACTTTAAATAACACCCAAGTTCACTAAATTTTTTACTGGGTCATAAAATGAAATTTTGAATACTAAAATTTTCTCCTATTTATTTAAGCTGTCTTCTTGGAATCATATATTAGAAACCAATAAAAAAAATATAAGAATAATTTATCTAGAAACCAATAATAATAATAAAAAAAAAACACTAAAAATTTCTAACAAATGATCCTTTATTCATTTTTTTATTTTAAACATAAAATTCTTTATCAAAATTAAATATATCCTTTTGTGAGCACTTTAAGCGGGACTCAGCCATTTTTTTTTTGTTTAGGAGGAAGAATAAATGAAATTTAAAAATTAAATATTTTCTTTTTTAATATAATTTAAAATTAGAGACTCACCAGACGACGAGCGTTCAATATACACTAATGCAGCAATTAGGCATCCAGCATCTTTGGCTCTTTTTTGAGAAGTTTCACTATAATACTCAGGGCATCATCAGTCGAGGTTATGAGAATCCAACCTTTAATTCCGGAAAGCATCTCCCTTTCAGCGTATCGCCTCCTAAGGCTACATTTCTTCGATGATTTCTGCTTAGGCAATCTTACCGGCCGCTTCCCCGGTCTGCATCGACGAGGGTCCAACCGCTGATTCAGGGCTGATGGCTTGTTTTATTCTTCCAAAAATTTTTTATCATCTGACGATATTTTGTATATTTTACTTACAGGCCCATTTTGACTCCGCCTTCTGCCACACATGGGACCTTTCCCTTTTTTTAGTGGTCGTTTTTTTTTAACCAATGTACCTTCTCTTGATTCCCTCTGCTCTTCTTAGAAAATTTCAGTCCTTGGAAATCTCCTCCATCTCTTTTTTTCTCATTTATGGCTGCTATAAACCACTTTCTTGAGCTTTTGTAGTTTAGTGTCAAATGCTTTCTCCGCTCGTCGCCTGACTGTCTGGTAGATTCATATCAGAGATACATTACAATTCTACCTCCTACGATTTTACAATGATGACCTCCCGCTTTTACATCGCTCATGTTAGAAAAGAAACATTTTTTACTTGCCTATATTTATATACACATCACTTTTTAAATTGTATTATACATAAAGTATTTATATATATATATATTTAGATTACACACATGTTTGTTTTATATCCTTCTATAAATAAATGTGTAATTTTAATTATACACATTTTTGTTTAATTTTCGTTAATAAATAAATGTGTAATTTTAATTACAACATAGCACACAAATTACTAAAGAAATGCCCACTGGTGGAGTTACAGATTTTCAAATGACTTGAATCTACGTCAGCGGTCGCGAAAGTATTAAATTTAGCTTAAACTATAGCTTAACTATAGGGAAGGCTTAAACTATATTGACTAAAGCTTAAGCTATAGTCCCAATGAAATCCTATAGTAAATTTAGGCTATATTGAGGAATTTTTTTAATGGGACTTCAAAGTCCCGGTGGGATACAAAGGGTTAAATGAAATAAAATTGTTACACGTTCATTTTTTTTCCGACTTGAACAAATAAATTTATTGCATTTTGTATTGAGAAAACCTTAACGCATATTTTTTTTATTGGCATAAACTTATTATTATTATTATTTTATTATTTTGAAGTTAAAATTGGGGTTTTATTCAATATCTTTTGAATCAATTAATCGACTGAACTAAAAAGTAGTGGATTGTGTAGATTTTGCCCTGGTTAATAAGTGCACCAATTTTCGTACCGGCTAATTAAACAGTGTAGTTTTCTATAGAAAATGACCTCATACATTTAAGGTGAAACAGAGCAAAGGAGTCAGTGATGATTGACGTAACATTTAACGTGTTAATTGTTGTAATAAAAAATGACGTGCAAAGTCTCTTATTTTGTCAGTAGATAATATTTTTTTAGAAATAAAATTTTAATATTGTCCAAAGCTTATCTTAAAGTTATATACAAGAAGAAGGTAATGAAAAGTTATCCTAACAAAGAAAATTTAATTATTAAAAGACAACAAACAATCACTCTTTAAAGTGAAATTGTTTTAATTCTTATAACAGAGTTGAATATTGAGAATCAATAGTAACTGATCTAAAAGAAAATCGTACAAAATCTCTTAATTTATTAAAAGATAATGAAATTATCATCATATATTTTTTATGGTATTCAGTATTAATTTCATGTAATATGAATTAAAGAACAGTTTTATTAATATTTATATCCCATTTTAAATTTTATTAACATAGAATAGCATGTTAAATGTGTATGTAGGTTTTTAATATCATCATCAGTTACATTTTCAAAACCTTTTAAATATATTTATTGGTTTGTCATTTATGAATGTACAATTGAAAGTTTCGTAGAAAATATTTTAGGTCGTTCATAATATATTTATTTCACTATGGATTTGTAAATTATTCCAGAAAAAATAAAGAGTGTAGAAGATAAATATTAACCGAAAAAAGGATCATTTTGTATTTTGGTAACCTTCATATTTAGCTATCGTAAGGCAGTGACAGGAAAATAACAACAATAAATAAATAAATATCAAATAATAAACATTTCTAGTAAACTTTTTTTTAGGATTACATGCAAATAGAAGGGTATAAAAAGTTATTTCAAGACAGCTATTCTATAAAACTCATACTTGCCAACCACATATCATTATGAACCATACAATTTTTAGTACCCGCCTTTTTTTTCACACCAATAACTTTTTAGAGTAATTTTAGTCTTATTTAATCGTAACAACATTTTGAGAGAATAACTCTAAAAATATAGTGGTGTGAGAAAAGATGCGTTTTTTCAGGAGGCGTTAACAATTGTACGGTTATTAATGAGATGGTTGGCAAGTATGAAAATTCTATATTCAAAGTATCTCAGATTATCAATGTAAAACATAAAACATCTTTTCTCTACTAGCTTTCTCTCTATTGAATATCTAGTAAGGTCTTAATGTTCATTTATGAATTCAATAGAACTTCTTATAAGTTTTTGTAAATTTAATGATAATTTCCATAAATCATATATTAACAGCTTTTGGTAATTTGTGACTCGAAATTTACATACTAATTTTATTATTAACATAAAATACAATGATAAATATGCATATAGTTTTTAAATACTAACATTACATTTTTTTTCTAAACTTTCTTTAGAGTATTTATTGATTTACCATTTATGAGTGTTTACATCAAGAAGTTTATTCAAAATATTGTAAGTTCTACACAATATATTTATTTTACCCTGTGGCGGTAAATTATTCTTGGAAAGATTAAGAGCTTAAAAGATAAATATTCAATGAAGGAAAGCTCATTTCATGCAGTGAAAATCTATTTTTCTTTCTTCATCTTTGGGTAACGGCAGGAAAAAAGAAAATAATCCAAGAAATATCTCTGCCACCCATGTTTCCCTGAAGATTATGTGCAAGTGGGAGGGGATGAAAAAAAGTTTTTATTTAATGAATGCTGTATAGTAAAGTATTTCATGTAATCAATTTAGAAATTAAATTGCAAGAGTTGTAATAGGGTTAAATAAATATATTTTCTGTCGAAATTTTAAAGATAGTGAATATATATATATATATAGTAAAAATATTGGTTTTAGTATTTGGCACTATATTTAGGTCGGCAATTTTAGCAGTTGGTTTATTAACAATTCATTTAAAGAGGTAATCCTAAATTAAAAAAGATTTAATATATGTATTAATTTGAAAACATTTTACAAGAATAGAGAGTAAACATCTGGATTTTTAATTTTCAAATAATACATGTCTGTGAAATCGCACACTGAGAAAAAAAAAAAAAAAAAAAAAAAAAAAAATATATATATATATATATATATATATATATACCGCCTTCATCTAGAATGAATAAGTTGTCATTTTCTAAATCCCTTAACTAGAAATATAGGTTTCCGAGCTATGCGCATAAGGTACACTAATAAACTGAATAGATGACATGATCGAGAATTTCAAGTCAACACATTTCTAGATGCTTAAACAATATTCTGGTACTTTTGTATGGCAAGAAATTCTCGCTTAATTATCTAGAATTGGGTCATAAACCAAAATTATAGTTTCTAAACATCGCCTCTTGTGTTCGCATTTATTTGGAGATATTTTCGAATAGGTTCGACCTCGATAATATAAACAAACTCTCTAGAATTCTAATAGGGGTTTCTAGAACTCGCTTTCAAAGGAGACTAGAATTTATAAGGATGACATGGAACTATTTTTTCCAGAGCCACAATTTAGATTCTAGATGTTAGTTACATATTTTTTTTTTTTTATCAGTGCATAGAAATTTCGTGTATAAAAATAGCTGTAAAAACATTCTTTTTTAGTATAGTGTCCCAGCTTTTCTTCGCATAAATTAGTTCTGAACTGATCTAGCTTCCGTCATACTTTCTTTTCAGAAATTACAAGGCATGTTCTGGGTTGTTGTAATTTGATTTTCATGCTATAATTTTCAACTTTTACTGTAAATTTAATTAAAAGGCCAACAGAGGCAATAAAGTTTAACTTGAATAATAATATAAATAAATATATATATATAAATATATATATAAATATATATAAATATATTTTCAAAGTGATTTTTGACTTTAATTCTTGAAATTTTGATTAAGGAATTGGGGCTCGTGGACGTCTATGGAGAAGCCACCAATATCATGTGTTTATTTAGTATTAATGTAAAAATCATAAATGTTAAACACTGAAAATTCCTTAAAAAAATTTTTTCTCTTAAAAATATAAATAAAAAAATAAATAACCGTGAGATAAGATGTTCTAACACACACACACACTTATATATATATATAACAAAATTATATAGATTTAGGGCAATTTTATCCATAAGGAAATAATTTAATTAAATTTTTAGCTTCTGTTTATAGAAAAATATTTAATATTGTAAGCAAGTGAATCATGTATATTTTAACTATTACAAAAAGAATTTTTTCACAATAAATAGTGAAATATAATTATTGACATAATAAAAAAAATTATTGCTATATAATAACTAGCAGCATTGTAGTATTTGACACTTATCCTGTTTTTCCATTTATAATTTTTATTTTGAAATATGATTTTACATATAATAAGTTGCATAAATTTTCTATTATTCACAGTACACTTATTTCACTGTAAAAGTTAAAAATTACGTCCATAAAAATAAAGAGTACACAAGATAAATATTCACTAAGAAATCGTTCACTTCAGGCTTTGAAAATCTATTTTTCTTCATCATAATATGACGAAGGGGAGAAAGGAAAACAGTAAATTCAGTCAATACATAATTCATTTCTACACATTCCCTGTTCTCTGCAGATAATATGCAACAAGAACGAAGAAGGAAGAAATCTACGTAAAGAAAATTTTGGAACAGAATTACTTCTAAGTATGAAAGGTAAACTAAGGATACAAATGATTACATTGACGGTATATCATTTATTAAGTTACACAGAATGAAAGGAATCAGACTCCGAACTCTTTAAAGGGATGAATTTAATTATTAGGGATTAGATTTATTAAGTATGTAATTAAATTATGTAAGCAATTAATTAAAATTATATTAAATGTTTTAGAAATTAACTTAAATATTGATTAATAATCCATTTTCTGAAAAGTTTGTTATAGTAGGTCTGATAGAAAACTTTATTCGTTTGATTTAAAAGAAAAACAAAATTAGATATTTTTGTTTGATCTCATTTATATGAAGTTTAAACAAACGTAAATATACTAACTATAATAAATTTTTCTGAAGTTTCTTTTATAATTCAATCGTACAGTATTTTCTAGTGTTTTAATATTTTAAACTGAGTATGATATTTATACACTGTATATACAACTACATGCAAGTATATACAACTATATACAAGTATATATTTCAAAATAGCATATACATCAAAAGTATAGTATACTATCTACCATTAGGTATTTGGACACTTTCGAATTTAGGCGTTTTGTCAAATATCTAGAAAAATTCTGCATGAATTATTTTGATTCTTTGGTAGTGTAAAAAGCATGTTATACCTCATATACTTCATTAAAAGTTGTGTCCTGAAAAGGAAAAGAGGACCTATAAAAAATTAAACAAAAGTCAAAATGTTTTGGATCATCCTGTAAAAAGAAATGCTTGAAATGTATTTTGGTTTACAGCGTGTGATTATGAGGATTTTTCTAATTATCTGCATAAATTTTTATCAGACTACCACGTAGGTACATGGAAATGTTATGGTTTCATTAAAAAAAAAAAAGCTTTTTATTTAACACGCTTTTATTAGCTTCACCTGTATGTATGTTTGTATGTACGTTTGTATGCTTGTATGTTTGTAACCGCTCTGGGAGCAAACAAAAAATCTATATTGTAAAAAAAAAAACACTTTCCCTACGTGAACGCTGTGGCTGTGAGGTAAAGCTACGAACATAAATGTCTAGCGTTCGAGCCCAGTCAGGGGAGACTTTTTAAAAATGGTTTTTGTTTAATTCTAAATTATTTTAATTAAAGATTTAAATTTATGTAAATATTATGGTGTGTCACTCACACGATTTTCTCTTACCCTGCATTTTAATACTAAGATAGATATTTTGTGCTTTTTAGTTCACATTTCTATAAAAGCGTGTTCTTTAATTTTTTAAAACTATAATATTATTATATTTATAATAGTAGGACATTAAACTCAGCGCAAAGCCAATTTTATTAAATTTGGTACACCATGATAGACATAGCACGCTGCATTCAGAATTAAAAAATACACAATATGTGAAAGTTTAATAAATGAATTTTAACTGCATATGCGCAAGTTTTTAAATAAATTAATTTGAAGAATTTATAAATGATTCAAAATAAAATAACGTGAAGCTTGTAACATAAGAAATCAGAAAGAAAATAAAACTAGAAAATTCCACAGAAATAATTTTAGAGTGAGAGCATTTGTAGGACTAGATGAACGAAGAAAAGAAATAAATTTACTTTGTCGGCATGCCATTTATTAGTTATACAAAATAAAATAAATAAGGCGATGGTAAATTTTGGAAAATGAAATTAATTATAAGAGATTAGTAAACATTTTATTAAAATTATGTAAGATATAATTGTACAAAAAATATCTGTCGTGGATACCACAAGACTTCCTTATACATCAATTGGAAAACATTGCCTTTTTTGTGCGAGGTAACTGACATGTAAAAAACACCCCGGTTCTAGTCTACGAACAATTCTGAAAACAAACAAACATACAAACAAAATAATAGTAATGAATAAAAAGTAAAATAAATTAAAATAAAAACTTCTAGAACTATTAAAGACACTATAATAGGACAATATATACCGCCATGACAAATATAGCAGTTTTTTATATATGTATAGTATCCAGTTCTTATTACAGAATATCTCATTGGCAAATGCATAGCGTACACTGTAAAAAAAAAAAAAAAAAAAAAAAAAAAAAAATGTAAAATCACGGTATTTGACCGTATAATTTTAAGGGAAATGACCGTTTTGCTACCTAAACGGTCATAATCCGTAAATTAATGTTTTGGAAGCATAATTTAGGAAATAACCGTATAATTTTACGGGAAATGACCGTTTTGCTATCTAAACAGTCGCAGCCCGTAAATTGATGTTTCGAAAGTATAATTTTTTGAATTTTTACTAGAAAAAGGTGTTAATTTATGCAAATTGCTCTTATCTTTCACCAAACCATTTTCTTATGAGAAAATCTCTTCAAATGCTATCATTTCAGTGATATCAAGAGATAATTCCATTTTCTTTCATTTTCAAACTGCTGTTATTTATACTAATTGAATGTGTTTAATTATGCACACATGACGCATAGAAACATCCATTGGTTTTAATAAGCTTTTGTTTTCTTAATTTAATTAAAAAAAAATTCCATCTGAATGAAACTGAGTAATTGATATTGATGAAATTGGTTTTCTTTGTCTATTAACACGAAAACATTAAAAAAGAAAGCTAAAATGGCTTCTTGATTTGAAGCGAGATTTCTAAAACACAAACTACAACCTAATAATTGTTTTGTCCACTATACGCATTTTTAAAATTTAATTTAATTTTTTAATTTTTTTTTAAGCATACAGCATTCTAATTTCTCTGAACCCTTTAGTTAAGCCTTAGAAAACGGAAAAATTTAATGTTGTTTCCACAATGCATTTTTTACAATATGCTAAAATAAAGTTTATTTTAATATGAAAGGAATAAGTAATTAACCATTTGAAGGTAAGTCTTATGATTATTATGTATGATCTTCACTGTTAAAAAACAAAGCTGTTTTATCTGAATATGACCATCAGATATGTACATTACATCATATATAGCAGGTTCTGCTCTCGAAATACTTCAGTTCTTTCTTCATTCAATGAATTTGGATTTTGGGAATAAGGCCGATAGACTGCTATAGGTCTTAGGTCAGAGGGGAGTGCCTTCCGTGGGGGACTTTCAAAAGGGTCCTAGACCGTATTTACTCAAGTTTCGAAGAAAACCACGGAAAACGGCTAGGCCAACGAGCGCGACCTGGGATCGAACCCGGCACCTTATGTCTACCAGCTTTGAGCGCAGAACTGCTCGGCCGCTGGTGGGCTCCCTTCAATGGAATACAGCTTTAAAAAAAAAAAAAAAAAAAAAAAAAAAAAAAAACTCTTCTGCTATTCTAAAAAGTGCAAATACGCCTAACACTTCATACACACAGTTTGAAATCGGCCTTATAATGAAAACCTGTTTGGATGAAAAAGAATTAGGCTCTAGTTATTTCTTCTTTGCATCCACTACTGAAACCATAAAGGTCGAAAACCACGAAGAAAATCGTATTAATTGGATATACAAATTCTCCGTATTTATGTAAAAGATTTATTATTATTACTCAAAGTTTATTCTGCGTCTCGGTTAATTTTCAGAGGTCTCACATAGTTTTCAAAAGTTTCATTTTGTTTCTGAAAAAGGGTGAGAAGTTATCACCCATTATTTACCTCTAATGAGAACCTTGAAATAAGACTACCTCTTTAGTGCTGGTGTTTACGAATAAAAAAGGGCCACCAGTGGCCGAGCGGTTCTGCGCTCAAAGCTGGTAGACGTGAGGTGCCGGGCTCGATCACAGGTCGCGCTCGTCGGCCTAGCCGTTCGGAGTTTTCCGTGGTTTCTTCCGAAACTTGTGTAAATACGGGCCAGGTCCCCTCAGAAAGACCCCTCGGAGGGTACTCCCCCAGAGGCCTAGGACCTACAACAGTCAATCGGCCTTATTCCCAAATCCAATTCAATTCGTTTACAAATAAAAATGATTTCGAAAAATAGTTAGATTTTCTTTCACAAAATTCAGTATCGTAGTCTTTATAGGGAAAAAAAAGTTTTTTTTTTTTTTAAATATGAGAATTCATTGACTTCTTAATTTTGTAAAAAATAGCAAATTTAGATTTTAAAATAGTCTTAAAATAAAATATTTTTTATGCATAGTTTGAACGTTAACAATTTAATCACTGTAAAAAAATCTGTAAAAATAAAGCACTTTTTTTTTTTTTTTTTTTTTTTTTTTTTTTTTTTTTACATAAACACAGCATAGGTTGCTGTAAATTTGTATAGCTTGAGCTGTAAATCGGTTTAAAAAAATTTCTGAAAGTCTTTTCTTGGGTATGACGAGATTTATAAACTAGTCAGTTCTTTTGTTGACTTTATCTTCTTTCATAAAGAAAAGTTCGTGTGATCCCAACGGCGCGGTTGGCAAAGCGCTGGCCTCTGACACTGGTGATTGTGAGTTCGAATCGCGGTCTGCCCAAGACGGTTTGCTTCGCATGAAAATCAATAAATTATCTTTTGCGTGTAAAAAAATAAATAAGTTTTTAGTGTTGTGAATTTCTCCCTGCATGTATGTGTAATAATTGCAAGAACCTTTTTTAAAGCATTCGAGAAACTCAAACTTTAACTTTTAATTTTTCGGTTAATGCTACATTTTTGCAGGTTGGTTGTATGTTTCCTCACAACGTAAAATTACTGGCGATACATCATTCATCGTCTAAATGTATTTTTACGGGCATTGACTGGAATCTCTGCTGCTGGACTTTGCCCGTAATTTTACTGCAGCATTTTTTACAGTGTAGAGATCAGTGAAAATCCCACGAATACAGATAGCTCTTTGGCTAAAATTAGTGGCAAGAAACGATACATTTTACAAAAACAATCAACTTCCTTAAAACTGAGAAACAGCACCTGCGTTGCCGCTTTGACTGCAGCACTCGTGCTTACTTTATTCGCCTGATGAAGGGTCATGCGTTTTTTCGACCCGAAACAGTTGTTGCGAGTTAATTGCATTTTATGGTGTTTATTCAAAGTTTGTAAGTAATATATATATATATATTTTTTTTTTTTTCTTTTTTTTTTTTTTTTTACCCTGAAACAATGTTTGCCGCCATATTTGATCTCTAATCTCGCTAAGCCTCAAAGTTTGTAGCTAACGGATATTTTGGTCTTTGCATAGAATTTGGCGAAAATTTGTAGTTTAGAGTTATTAAAGTTTTAAAACTCTAATTTCAATAAGAACAATGTTATGGAATTTTTCTGTTTATAATATTTATTAGTTTATAGCGCAGAACTAAATTCTGCGAAAGTTCTGTAAATGACTAGCAAGACCATAGCCTCTTAAACTAGATGCCTTTCGCGTGGCTCGGAAACTTGGGAACAGTTCAAGCGGTGGACAGCGACACCTGGTACAGATTGCGCGACTTTTTATTCAACTGTCACCAATAATTTTAAAAAGTGATACATGATATATATAATCGACGTTTCTTTGATTCTATTTTCCTTTTATGTATATCAAATCCTACTTTTAAAAATTTTTGGTGGCTGTTGAATAAACAAGTCGCGCAATCTGTATCAGGTAGCGCTGTCTACCGTCAAGTTTCCGAGCCACGCGGAAAGCATCTAGTGTTGTATTGGAGGCTATGACAAGACTATAAAATTGAAGAGTGATTATCGATGACTGTAGATTAGAACTTGCTTATAGCTTTCCGTGTTACTCTCTATACCTATTACAGTAAAAGTGAAACAAATAGTAGTTTTTTTCATTTCTACGAAGAAGAGTGTTGATTTTGAAAATTTAGATTTTAATGACAAATTAGGCATTCAAATTAGGCCATACTTGAATAACAAATTAAGCATTTAAATGTGGCAAAATGTAGTAGTTCAGGACATCAAAAATTTGGATGAAAGTCTAACTTCAAAAGGAGTTAAGTCCTAGCGCAAAAAAATCTTGAAAATTCGATAAACCACTGAAAACACTCACGATGAATTCCAGTTCCATTCAGACTTCGAAATTTTCGGTTGTCCCTGAAATAACGAAATTTCTGCTGTGTAATACCAATAAACTTCTGTAAGATAGAACAAATTACGCAAGGCTAAAGCATGAAATATGCAGTTTTTTACGAGTATGATTAGAATATTTCAAAAAATATTAAGTTTGAATAATAAAAACAAATTGAAAATTTAATCGTTATTAAAATTACTAGTTTTAAAATATTAGTGAAAGTTCTTAATTATTTTTAATATGTGTTTGATTTTACAAGATTCTGAAAACATTTTATCATAAGGAACTTCAATTAGTAATTAGTTTTTGAATTATGTACAATGAAATGAAATCATATACTATAGTTTATTATTGTGAATAAAGAAGGAGGTTCATTTCAGGAATTTTAATTAGTTTGCGAATTTTAATTAATTTTTTGCGAACAATATTTATTAAAATAAATAACAGCCCACTGGTACGAATAAAAACGTGAATATTTTGAGAAAATATTTATTGTAAACGATAAAACTATAATAAATATTTTAACAGTTGGAAAGATTACTTTTTCAAATTAATTATTTTCAGTAGTAATTAACGTACATGTATGCGCGATTTTAATACTTTATCCGAATATAATAATTATTTCTTATGCAGTTTAATAAATTATATACATTAATGTTTAGAGAGCGGTTAGAATTAAACTAGCGATACTCAGATTCTCATAGCGGATAAATGAAACTTCAAATACGTCTTATCTAAATTATACGGTCGAGGTTTTCACCCCCCCCCCCTTCAAAAAAAAAAAAAAATAGTAGAACATTTTGCCAACAGATAGTGTACTGTAGTGCTAAATCTATATACAAATGTGTAGCTCATGTAATGTCGCTATAAAATACGACGTTTGGTTCATATATATATATATAATTTTTTAAAACTTAGTAAAAGCCGAGCAACAGAAGATTTAAGATCCCTAAAATCACATAGACCAATAAGAATAAAATTTCTTCAACTTAAAATTACCTTTTAAAACTTTTTGTTAATTTTTGAAACAAATAACTTTAGATTATTTCAAGATAGTTGCTATTTTGAATAATGTTGTCTTTACGTTAAAACGACATAAAACCAAAACAAAAAGAATCAAACAAACAATGAGTGAGTGAACAATTAAAACACTTTTTTTAACAAATTATTTTTCAATTAAGAATAGCTCAGAACGGTGAAAAAAAAACTTTTCAAGGGAGACATATTCGCCTACATTGAATTTGTCAATGAAGAAGAAGAATCGAGAGTTAATCGTAGAACTCCTTTATCTGAATGAGAGCAATGCTTCGGCAGCTCTTTACCCTTATTGGCGAATAAAAAACTTAATGAGAGGACACATAAATGCAAAGGCAGTAGAAGGCGTGATTCATAAGTTTTGATGAAAGCAGATTCTTTAGGTTTTTCACCAAGAAGTGGACGGTGTGCAATAAACCGGTGATTCTTGAAGAAGTTCCAATTGTATCAGTTACAACCATCCTCAAGTTTTCAAATACCACTATAAGTGGTCGTTTTATAACACGGACACTCGACATTTATCAGCAACCATGTGCATGATGTTTCGCAAAATTCTGAAGTTCTACCCATACAAGAGTCATTTGTGCAGTAATTGAAACTGAATACTCTATACTTTTTTTTTTTTTTTTTTGTCTCATATGGCAAAAATGTAGATGCATGACTACTGGTCATCGCGTATCTAATAGACAAGTAAGGCTCATTTTCAATTAAATGGTGTAGTAAATACACAAAACTGTCTTATAGGGGGTTGCGCTTATCCTCGTTCCATGGAACAATAGTCGCAACATCCTCCATACGTGAGACATAAATTCACAGTGTAGATTCTCGACTAATTTCTGCGAGACTCGAACTTCCTGGAGTGAATGGTTTTGTTAGGCGCATAGTCACAAGTGACCGATACAGAAAATTTCTGGAATCTCCATCTGTAATGCCGTCAAGACAAAGAGGCTATTCGGCCATTAAGTAATAATTCAAGATGAAACAACTGCACATACGGTAAGACGAGTAAAGAATGTATTTCGACCTTACTTTCTTGATGAACGTACCATCTCACACACTTCCCCTTTGGCTAGCCATGCAAGATCACCACATCTGACCCTTTGAGTCAACTGACTACGTGATTTTTCACTGAGATCTTCTTTATGAAGGAAATGTGACTAAAGAAACGGTATTTAAAGCTAGAACCTCCTCTTACAAGTCTCCCCTATTCCTGTTGATATGTGTCGTGCGGCCCGTGCTAACGCGGTAGTATTATTTCAGGATATTGCTAACCAGCAAGGTATTCATTTAGAGCACACTGATGTGTAAATAAATAAATAATTTTGTTATCCTTTAATTTTTGAACTGCTATTTTTGTTTTATTTTATTTTATTTTTTTGTTACAGCATCATCTGTTGGAAAAATTTCAAATTATTATTATTAACATTGTTTTCGAAAGAACCTCGGCCGTATGATCTACATAAAATATACTTATATTTTCATTAGGATTTGTACAGTAGACCCGGAGATACGAACCTGTGAGTACTGCCAGTTTAATTTTAATAATCCCGTATTACAATTCTTGCTTGCTTTTTAACTATTATTATGATATCAAAATGTAGTTAAAAGGAAATAAATTAATTAAAAAATGTTATAAACAAGTGGTTAGATATTAATATAATCGGTTAAAGAGTGTTAAAGGTTAACAATTTTAACGTCGATCTCATTTTACTTTCATGGCTTTGTGAATTAAAATTTTACATGGAATGTTACTAAGTTAAAATAATATTATACTTTAAAAAGATTAAAGAACACGCTTTTATTGAAATATAAACTAATAATTTAGAATTAAACAAAAAACATTTTTTTAAAATCTCCCCTGACTGGGTTCGAACGTTAGACCTTTAGGTTCGTAGCCCGGAGCCTTACCTCACAGCCACAGCGTTCACGTAGGAAAAGTCTTTTTTTATAATATAGATTTTTTGTTTGCTCCCAGAGCGGTTACAAACATACATACAAACATACATACAGGTGAAGCTAAAAAAAGCGTGTTAAAAAAAATACTAGTATATTAATTTTTAATAAATAAAAAAGTATTTATTTTTCATAAGTTTTAAGAACTATTATTAAACATTAAATTATTAAACAATTAAACTATTTAGTACACAATAGTAACTTTTATACATTTGATAATATACATCAATAGAAAATATTTTGAAATTTGAATAGTTACTTTAGTATTATTTCAAACTCATATGAATACATTCACATAAAAAAACAGGCTTTTTTATTCGCTGCGAATACAAAGCAACGGAAACAATGCCAATAGCGCAACTGTTAGGATTAGATTGTGGGTTTTAAGGTCGATTGTGTGCACTGGAGCCCTAGGACTATAGAGGGATTGCCCCCCATGAGAGTCATTCTATAAGGTCCTAGCCCGTATTTACGTAAGTTTAAGGGAAAACCACGGAAAACTCTGAAAGACTCGGTTGACGAGCATAACCTGGGCTTGATCCCGACCCTCCTCGTCCGAAAGCCTTGAGCGCAGAAACGTTCAGCCACTGATGGGGCTAACAGTTGACAGTAAGTAGTAAAATTGTACTTTATAAAATTCAATTTGTATGATAAAACTGCCGATTCGTCTAAAAAAAAAAAAAAAAAAAAAAAATGTAATTCCATCAATAGCGTGATGCTTTACAAACTAAATGGTGTTCAAAATAAAATTGAAACATTTTCATCGCAACTGTGCTAATTACGTTTTTGGGACTAAAAACTTACTTACTGTTAAAAAAATAAATCCGTAAATGTTGTATGAAAAACTTTGTTTTAAAGAATGTGAAAAAAAAGCTGTATTTATAATGCCATGGAAAATAATATTTCGCAATATTTAATACTTGTTAGACATTATATGTTCATTAGATGTATAACTTATTTAGATATTATACGTTAAACGTAATTAAACGTTTGAGATTCAAGGTTATTCTTAAACTATTTTTCGATAGTTACTGTATTTTCCCGGTTTTTATTTTATGAATCATTGTGATCAATTTATATTTGATTATAGAAGTTTATATTTCAATTTAATCTCAGTATAGAATTACTTTACTCTAAATTTGTAAATTATCCTTTAAAAATATGATGACGTTAGCAAATAATTATTCATTTAAAATATTATCCTTTCTTAAACATATAGAAATAAAAATAAAATATAAATATAAATATAAATATAAATATAAATATAAATAAATAAATAAATATATAAAAATATAAATAAAAATCTATTTTTCTTTTTAATAGTAAAAGGATATAGGTTTTCAGCCAATTTCAGATAGAACTTTTAGTCTGCTTAATTTCTGATCACATGCAACTAGAAAATAATAATAATAATAATAATAATAATAATAATAATGAAAATCTAGTTTAAACTTTTAACGGTGTTATTGGGAATCATCCGTTTCTTTCTATAGCTTTAATATTTTTATGCAAACTGTAAGTAAAAAGAGATAATTAAAACTCAGAATAATTTAAATTATCGATTTTATTCGTAAAATGTGACACTTGCATCTTGTAGTTATAAATCTACAAAAATTTTATAAAATTTAATCATAATTAAAAAAAAAAAAAAAAAAAAAAAGTAACTAATAATGTATTAGTATCGAGAAAGTAAAGATAAAAATAATTATAAAAAGAAAAAAAAAAAATTCTGAAACTATCAATGATAAAATGTTAAAAAACGAATTTTTTAAATATTGTTTCTCCCTTACACATGCAAATCTTTATTTACCATTTGTCTTTTATTCTACCTGTTATTCCGTATTTGATTTAACTGAAAACTATAAGTAATCTAGTAAAACTATTAGCTTAGAACATGTATTTTCATTGATTAAGAGGTTATTTTACACAAATAGATAAAAATTTTTTAAACAATTATTAAAGAGAATGTGTATATATGTATATATATATATATATATAAATGAGAGTCACGTGTTTAAGCCATTCTACATTCTATATAAAAGTAACACTGAAGAAAATTTTATAACATGAATTAATGTCTAATTTAAGACTGATAATTAAAAATAAAATATTAAAGACACACACACACACATACATATATATTTAAATTTAGTTATATATACAGGGTGATTTTAAGGCCGTGGGACAAACTTGGAAGAAAGGTAGAAAACATCACAAGGAATGTGAATTATTCTTGTACCCATGACCCCCCCCTCTCCCCCCCACCAAACGTCATTTTAGAATTTTAAGAACTGGATGTTATTGATTATTTTTAACACTGTAATGCACATATGGCCGTGGCTTTCGAAATGCTACATTAAAAAAAAAAAAAAAAAAAAAGTACATATATATGCTAATGTTATTAAAGTAGCTAAAGTAAATTAAAGTACATATTAATAAATACATTTCTAATCAATAAAATTTACCGCACTGATAGAATTAATATGAACGTTGTGCATAATTTTACGAAAATTACACAGTAGAAGTTAGACGTATCAAGAAACTGGGGACTCTTAAAGAGTTAAAATGATATTTGCGATCATGGGTTCTTATACCTTGTGATATTTTCTTCCTGTTCTTTGTTTTTCCAGGACCATAGAATCACCCTGAAATTATATATTTACATTTATATATATATATATATATATAATATTTAAATGAAATAAAGCAATTCATACAACTGATATAAAAATGCATTTTTTTTTTTTTCGTGCGTGAGTATTTTTCTCAGCATTAGATTTTTTAGTGTATTTTGTGGCTCTAATAGTTTTTTTTTTTTTTTTTTTTTTTTTTTAATTATAAAACGTCCATTAGGAATATACGATTAACTGTAAGTTGCCATAGAAAATAGGATTAAGAAAAATATTCAGCATTTTTATATTATCTATTGATTAGAAATATATATATATATATATATATATATATATATATATATATATATATACCAGTTAAATGCAAAATACAATATATTAATATATATTAATATACATTTTATTATATATTTTTAAAACATATAAAAATGTAAGCTCTTACTACTTTTTATTTAAAAAGTTCGTACGCTATGACAAGTATAGAACATGTGAAATTTACTAACGGTATGGTTCACAAGATCCAATTAAATAAAATATTGTAAGTTTATTTTTGAATAAGGTAATATAAATATTCACTAAACTAACATTTATTTTATGTTAGAAAATATTCTTTTGTTCATCATTGGGTAATCATATGGAAGACAAACAAAATTTCCACTCAAAAAATATTTCCTGCTACACTACAGATAATATTCAAGTAGAGGGAAAAGAAAGATATGTTTTAAGATAACGGTAAATATTGAAAACAAATGTTTCAAGTGATAAAAAGTAAAGTTTCCAATGCGGTGATTTTGCGTTACCGCTATGATATTTATTTTAAAGTCAAAGGAAATAAAATGTAATGTGCTATGAATAAAACTGTGAATACATAAAAAAAAAAAAAAAAAAAAAAAAAAAAGAAAAAATAAATAGAAAGAAAAAATAAATAAATAAAAGTGCTAGTTTAAAAATATTGTTTTTGTACTTTAGAAAGTATTTCAAATAACTTTGTATTGGAGTATAAACATTGTAAATTTGACGGATATGACAACAAAAAACAAAATGTGTAGAATATAAATAAATATTACAATATATAATTTCAAATATTTTTCTAGAACATATTTTCCGAAACACTTACTTTCTCAATTAAATTTAAATTATTATTTTTTTAATAAAAGTATCTAATGATTTTAAATTTATAAATAATGTATTGTTAAAAAAAAAAATAATAATAAATAAATAAAAAATGTTATGCGGTGAGGACATATTTTTCCTATCGCTTGAAATTGACTACAAAATTCTGTAAGAATAATACTAAGAATATATTAGTTATTCACAGCAAAACAAATCGAGCTCTGGAAAATTTATTTGCTATTTAAACTCTGCATGCCAAAAAGCCTAATATTTTCTTATTTCCACTGTATATAATGTGTATATGATAAATGTGGGTTTACATATTTAGATATTATTTCTCATTAGATATTATTATTTATTAATTAAATCTTCCTGTTCTTCGTGTGCTATTTCATTTCTTCCTGTAAAATGGGTGAAAAGTTTTTTTTTTTTTTTTTTTTTTTTTCATGCATATGCTCACCTGGTAATATTTATAATTTATTCCAGAGTACTGTTAGCCTCGCCCTTTTTCCACCACCAATATGATTTCAGAGAAATTTTCTTCAATATGTAATTACAATGAAATAAGAAGACAAATACTTTTAACATATACTGGTGTGAAAAAGGGTGAGGCTAACAGGACTCTGGAATAAATTATAAATATTATCAGGTAAGCGTATATATATATATATATATATATATATATATATATATATATATATATATATATGTATGTATATATCAGAGTAAATGTACATTAACATTAAAAATGTCAATACTGCAATAATATAATAGTTATAAGATAAAAGTAGTTCACTTAGGTAGACACTGCTTAATTAACCCTCAGACATTTATTTTTAAAATATTACAAAAAAATTGCACTGCAAACAAACAAACAAACAAAAAATAATAATAATAAATAAATAAAAAATAATAATCCTGTTACGTTACAAAAAATCTTTGGCAGCAAAATTTACATAAATATCCGTTTTCCATTAAAAAGAAGAAAAAAAAAAAAAAAGTTGGCAAAACTTTTCTGTGTTAGAGAAATAGAGAAACTATTTCTATGCATTTTTTTTTTCTTTTTTTCGTTAGGACACACTGTAAAATATCCCACATTAAATCGAGTCAGGAACGAACTAGAGTCCACCTCTTAGCCATATTACCTTGCATGCATCCACTTTTATCACACACACACACACACACAAAAAAAAAAAAAAAAAAAAAGAAAGAAAAAATGTTTTTTTTTTTTTTTTTTTTAACAGTTTGAGATTTAGTTTTATAATAAATTTCTGTAGGTTTAGAAATTAGATATTTTCTGTGGCAAAGTAACAAAAAAAAATTCTATTTTTTAATAGATTTTTATTTATTTATTTATTTATTACTTTCTTCTATATGTAATGTAGAGAAAGTATTGGATTCGCGAAAATTTTCGACCTCCATTTTTTGATGGATTTACTTGTTTTGGGATGTCAAGATTACGAATTAATAGTTTTTAGAAAATGTCTGTCTGTCTGTCTGTATCATTTCTTTGTGGACGCTGTATCTCACGAACCAATAAATGAAATTTCACCAAACTTGGTATTTAGTTGCACCCTGACTTAAACTGGTGGTGATTACAGTTGGGGATCAATAGCTCAACTTTATGCAAATTTTTAACATGGCAGCATAGGACAAAATTCCGTATAAATGGGCATAATGAGAGTTATTTTAAACTTGTGATTGTAAAATTAATATGAATTATTAATAATAGTACTAGGTAACTAGGAAAAAAAATTTTGTGCATGTGGGGGCATCGGTTCCCCCCCCCCCTGGGGGGGAAGTACACACCCGGGGAAGTAAATTTTCAAGATGGGTATCTTTCGAAAGGTCTCGTTGATAATAGTAATAGTTAACTGGGGAAAAAAAAATTGTGCATGTGGGGGCATCGGTTTCCCCCCACTGGGGGGGGGGCAAAGTTTCAAGATGGGTATCTTTCGAAAGGTCTCGTCAATACCTTTAAAACGAATGGTTGAACCATAAATCTGTGATAATTTAAAACAAAGTTATCGATTTTTTTTTTACTTTTAACAAAAAAAAATCGTTTTTTTTTTTTTTTTTTTTTTTTTTTTTTTTTTTTTTTAACGAAATTTGACCAAACTTGGTATTTAGTTGGTCCCCGACATAAAATGGTGGTGATTACAGTTGGGGATCAAAAGCTCAACAGGTGGCGCTGTGATCACATTTTATCTAAATTTTTAACATGGCAGTATAGGACAAAATTTCGTATAAATGTGCATAATAAGAGTTATTTTAAACTTGTGATTGTAAAATTAATATGAATTAGTAATAATAGTAGTATGTAACTAGGAAAAAAATTTTGCGCATGGGGGGGGGCATCGCTTCCCTCCCTAGGAGGGAAATACCCCCCGGGGGGGTAAATTTTCACAATGGGTATCTTTCGAAAGATCTCGTAGATAATAGTAGTAGTTAACTAAGAAAAAAAAATTGTGCATGTGGGGCATCGGTCCCCCCCCCCCGGGGTGCAAAGTGTCGAGATGGGTATCTTTCGAAAGGTCTCGTCAATACCTTTAAAACGAATGGTTGAACCATAAATCTGTGATAATTTAAAACAAAGTTATCGATTTTTTTTACTTTTAACAAAAAAAAAAAAAAAAAAAAAAAAAAGAAAACATCGTAATATTTTTTCTTTCTTTTTTTTTTTTTTTTATTGTTACTGATTGAATATGTATAGGAAAATATAGAAGAAAGTCTTGTGGTGGCAACAACATACTAGTTTTCAGTTTATGCTCTAGAAGCATGCTTCTATTCAGAGCGCGAATTAAAGGCATTGGATAGATTTAATTTATTTTTTTATTTATTACAACTACAGTCGGTAACAAAAGTCTCCGAACACTAGCAAAAATTCCTGTGTAAAAAAAGTATACTTGATACAGTTTTGTTAAATAAATCCTTGTAGAATCAAGGAATCGTAGAATCTTGTTAAATAAACCCTTGTAGTTTTTAGACGGACTAAAAACAGGATTAGACAGGGATTTATTTAACAAATCTGTATTAAGTGTATTTTTTTTATATAGGAATTTTTGCTAGTGTTCGGAGACTTTTGTTACCGACTGTATATGCTGATTTTAATTATATGCTGTATATGCTGATATTACTGCTGAGGTTTATTCACCGAAATCAGCCGAGCGCTACTGTACTCAAAGCTGGTAGACAGGAAGTGTCGGGTTCGATTCCAGGTTGCGTTCGTTGACCCAGTATTTTTTTAAATTTTCCGTGGTTGTCTCCGAAATTCGCGTAAATACGGGGTGGGACCCTTAGAACCACACTTACTTACCGTATATCCTTTAGTTCCAGGTCATGTGTGCAGACAGTTGGTCCTAATCCGAACACCAATACCATCATCGAAATCTGAAACTTTGTGAATAAAACTTTAATTATTTTTTAAACGTTGCTGTATAATTCACTTGTTAATAAATTAAAAATGTGATTGAGGGTTTATTTTATAGCACTTTTCTTATATTTTATTATTTTATTATTATTATTTTTTTTTCTGTCGTGTCCATGACGTAGTCGAATTAGATTAAACCGTGGATCTTTATAACTGCATCTGCGATTTGTTGGATGTTGTCGTCATTAGGTCTATCAGTGGCGGCAATACTCCAATTTCTCTCAAGTTTGCACTTATTGCCGGAAACTCAAAGATATGGCAAGGTGTAAGCTGTGTATCTGGGCAATTGTTACAGTTTATATACACCCTTCTACCCTCTTTATTAATTTTCATGCCTCTATGATGACCGGTTCTTAGCCTTATTATAGTTTTTGTTATTAGAATATATTATTAAAATTTTATCATTAGTTTTCTTTTTTTCTTTTTTTTTTCTTTTTATAAAATTTATTTTCTGACTAAAATGGGTAAAAGTTCTTAAAATAACAAAATTAAACTTGTGAAAGAATAATAAGAAACTTAAATAAGAGATAGGTGGTAGATTAATTGTCTTGTGCCAGCATTTACACTTGCTATCAATATGACTCTGGTTTAATAACACTCTGTACAAGAGTGAATAATTTATTTAATTCGTATATTTTTATTTTTTATTTTTTATTTATTTTTATTTATTTATTTATTTTACTTTCGATTTATAGAATAAATAAATCGAGTCAAGATAATAAGAGGTAAAATATAATAAATATGAAAAAGGCTATAAATTTGAAATATTATTTCTCATTTTAGTGCTTCTTAAAGATATAAACAAAGTTTTATTTACAACACGCTTGCAAATAATTTCCCAATTTTATCTACACGTTATCTTTTACTGTAATATATTCTATCGTTTGCTGGAAAAAAGTGTCTTCTGGTATGCGAGTAAAATGATGCATTTTTTTTTTTTTTTTTTTTTTTTTTTTTTTTTTTTTACAGTAAAAACTGTTCCTTTTCATTGAATTTTAATTTTTTAATAGTAAAAATGTTTTAGTTTTAAAGGAAAAAAAAAACTTATAAACAATGTTTAATATTTTTAGCAGAAAAAAAAGAAAAGAAAGGAAGAAAGAAAAAAGGAAAAAAAAAAAAATCATAGCTTTGGCACTTGCCAACAAATTATAATAAGAATGACTTTTAAACAGCTTGCTTTGATGATTTTCAATCTCTCAATGAACTCATAATCTTCGGTTTTGGAACCAGATTCGTTACATTATACCTATGGTGGACTGGAAGACTAAGTCTCATTACAATACATTCACAGACTAAACAAAATGTATTTCTTGCTTAAAAAATTAAAGCCTAAGAAAAAAAAAATATATATATATATGTTGATAATATGGATTTTTAATGGCAAACACGCTGATAAAATTTTTCTGCAAAATCGACAGAATTTTTTTCAGTGATAGTAGACATTTGTTTGCTGATATTTCATACATATACATACATACATATATATATATATATATATATATATATATATATATATATATATATACATCATACATATATGGGAAGTAATATAACTATATATATATATAGAGAGAGAGGCAGTGGCGGCTCGTGCAAATTTTCATAAGTGGGGCCCGACTCATCGTATGGTGTATAACTTAGCAATAATAATAATCATTGTTCAAACATAAATACATACATTATTAAGGAGGTATATAAAGCGTAAGTTTTTTGGAAGAATTTTTTTTTTTTTTTTTATGGCAAATCTTAAATTTAACAATATGGAAAAAACTGCGTAAATTTATCTCAGAAATTAATGTTTTACGACTTCATTTACAAAATTCTGCAGTTTTCTGATCAGTGGAATATCAAAATTTAAATATATGGAAGATGGTAGATAGGAATTGTAGAGTTCAATTCCAGGTCGCTTTAGCTGATATATGCTTTTGCAATTTTCCATGGTTTTCTCCAAAACTCGCATATAAAATAAACTTAAATAAATTTATAACAAGTTATATTGAAATTTGGAAAGTCATGAATAATGTACTAATATGAATACATATTAAAAAACTACCTACTATTATCATTTTAAGAGCTTAATTTTAAATAATTTAAATTAAATTTCTTAATTTTTGATTCAATTTAGAGAAAATTATCTAGAAAACATCTATTTAAAATTAAATATCTTTATCCTTATGAGTTTCGAATTTTCATGCGTAAAATTATAAAAATGTGCATTTAGAGAAAATTGTACTTAAATTTCGAACATTGAAAAATGTCATTTTAAAACTTTTCAATTACGATTGTAAAATTCCTACTTTTTGATACAATTTTATGATGTTTTTATGCATAATGTTTGTTGAGAATTAAAAATTGATTCTCAAATTAAAAAAAAAAAAAAAAAAAAAAAAAAGACGGTCTATTGTCTTTAAATAATAGTCATAATAAAACTGTTTTATCAAATCATATTTTTAAGAAATCCAGTAAAAAAAAAAATACATTTTTATGTAGATAGTTAATCTATATATCCATGGAAATCCACTATTTATTTATTTAAAAATTTTACAATTTATTTGCATAAAAGTTTTAGTATACCAATCTGAAGAAAAATATCGCAGTTGCACATTTTCTTTCCATTTTTTCATTTAAATTCAAAATATCGCAGTTAGAGAGGTTTCAAATTCTTAATTAAGAGCTTTTATATCTCAAACGCTAATCAAAAAAATATATTTTTAACTATAAACAGAATTTATTTTTAAACACTAAAATTTAAAACTATCATATGTAAGTTTTAAAAAATGCACCGAAAACTCATACAAATAAAAGTAATGCAAAAGTCGCCACATTTCATCAAGGAATTGTATGGTTAACATACATAATAAAAGAGACAGTTTTTTCCCCTATTAGTTTTGTGTCAAAGGGCCACTCTGCCGGTGCCCTACCGACGATAAATTACAGCGTGCTAATGCTGATAAAGGCGATCATCGCCAAATCTGTTAATCTTCTGATCTAATAGAATAACTATTGTATAAATGAATACGCCAAGATGGGCCGTTTATGATGCGGCCCTACGCTTAGATAACGTAATCGCAGCCGGTCCAAGTCTGTATTTTTTTTTTTTTTTTTTTTTTTCAACATTTGGTGGGTGAATCATTAACACTTTCGCGACCGGCATACTTTTGTCTTTTCTAAAACTGATTGCCGGGGAATATCGAAGTAAACTAAAGCTATTTGCCGCAAACGTTTTATGTTTAAACGTGGATAAAAGTTGAATGTTATGTTTTGAAATGTTACTCTTGTAACTACCTAAAGCTTGGAATGAAGATTAGTTATATAATATTAGAACGAACTTATAATTCTATCAAAGAATTGATACTCTAATAATATTAAACTATCAAAATAATACTAATGTATTGTCTCCATAGAAATTCTTGAAATGACGTAAATTCACGTAGTTGTAACCAAGAATAGAATCTAAAAATACGTGAATTTGCGTCAGCGGCAACTAGCTATAGAAGTTGAAATGACGTGAATTCACGTCAGCGGTCGCGAATGTGTTACGTGATTTATGACTCTTGAAAAAAACTTATTGACAAATAAATGATAATGAGAAGCATATTAAGAAAAAAATGGATGCAAAATATTAGTTTGTATATATATTTTGAGCAGTAAAGAAAAAGAATGAAATAATGAATAAAAAAAATAATTAATCGAAAAAAAATGTTAGGTGGTGCCGTGCTCCCGCTGGTCCTTAATGACGAGCCGCCACTGTATATAGCTAGATAGATAAGTAAAGTTGAATATTTCAGAATGCAAATTTTTACATGCATTGTTAATTAAAAAGTCTGGTATTGTTGGATATTTCAAGTTCGGGAAGAAAGTTAACTATATATATATATATAGATTTATTTTTACTACAAAAAATGTAATCTTTTTCTGTAATATTTACAGGAATTTTGCAATGTGTATTCTGTCCGGTTTTAATTTTGATTTAATGTAATTTTTCTTCAGTGAAAGGTTCAAAAATTTATTTCTGCTTTTTAGTATCTTTTTTTTCTTGTAAATTTCTTTTGTTAAAGTAGGTTTAGTTTCAACAACAATTATATTAAAAGAATAAAATATCTATATTAATAAAAATAAAAATAAAGAAAGGATATAAAATTAATTAATGGTATTTTTCTCAAACTAAACAAAATAAATCATTTCGAACATTTTTCAGCAATGTGATATCTTGCAACTTTTTTCAATGATTTATGTAATTTGGAAAAAAAAAATTATAGAGTGCAATGCATTGTACTTTTAAGGCGGAAACATACTATAACAAATGATGAAAAGAAAATTAAAGAACTGAACTTACAACTTCTGTAACATTTACCATAATGAAACATCCATTTTTCTTTTTTTCTTTTTTCTTTTTTTTTTTTTTATGTATTATCTAATAAAATTATGCAATGTATCGTTTTATTTTGCAGATGTTAATTTCATAAAATTAAGTAATTTAATAAATAAATAAATATATGTATATACATACCGATTTTAACATTTTAATTGGAAATGTGGAAAGTTGTTTGGAAGTTCTCTGCCCAGTTGTTGCCATCTAGTGATTACAGATAAAATTAACACAACGTCTGTTGTCTGATTTATAATTTGATGTTGAAAGACAGTAACAATGACATAAAATGATTATTTGAAGTTACATATATTCTATAATAGCAAATAAAAGTCCATGTTATTTCTGAGCAATCGTGCCATGGACGAGATAAAAGCTGTAGTTAATCGAAGGGAAAGCCAATGAAAATCCAAATATAGGTTAATAAATTACAAAATACGGAACACAACAGCAGGATTTTAATTCTAAAATCGACTTTTAATAAGATTTTAATAATTTATTTATTTATGCAACACTCTTACCAAACAATATGTCAAATATTTTTTCATGTTGAAATTATTCTTTTCTGCTTATTTATTTATTTATTATTGAATATAATTATACATAATTTATTTATTATTGTATATAATATTACAGGATTGAATTGCATATATTTTTTCCTGTTTTTTTTTTTTTTTTTTTTTTTTTTTTTCTTTTTTAAATCAATATTGTGAAAATTTGTCTTGTACGACTTCTTCATATTTCTCCATCTCTACTGTTTATCCAAGTAAGGAACTGCAGATACTAATTTAAACTTAACAAAACAATTTATTAAAAGCATTTAAATGGGAGAAGTATGGAGGTACTCTCTAGCAGCGTAGTGAATACAAGTTACCTCCTTTTCCCTTTAAATATAGAAAAATAAATGGTTTAATATAACTAATAAACTTATCGGTAACATAACTGTCGTAAAACTGGTTTATGTTTCTACAATCGGCAGCAAAATTATTCGATCCCTAGCAATAATTCCTATGTGAAAAAAAAAAAAAAAAAAGTACACTTAATACTGATTTGTTAAATATAAATCCTTGTCGTATCATGTCCTTAGACTGACTAGAACATGGTTCGACAATGATTTATTTAACAAAACAATATTAAGTGTACATTTATATATATAAGAATTATGGCTGGCGCTCGAATAATTTTGCTGCCGACTGTAAATGCTACACTCCAAGATATTTGAAATCCAAGTGATAGCTCCCATTGAACCCCCGCGTACGAATTTAACGTGCATTTTATACACTGGAGAGAATTTTGTTTTAAAAGTTGTAAAGGCCTTCATTCAATTAATATAAATGTTAAAAATTTTCTTACTTATAATATTTAAAAAATATACATCTCATTATTATTTACATAAAAAAAAAAAAATCTCAATTGTTATAAAACTAAACTCTCACATAATACATGAATAAATTCCAGTGTTTAATACTTGAATAAATAAATAAATAAATAACTAGTTTATAGTACATTCACTATAACTAGTTCATTGTATATACAATATAACTAGTTAACTGTATATTCAATAATATTTTCATTAATGTACATTTTATTGACAATAGTAATTAAAACAGGTATAACATTTTAAATTCAAATAGAGTTGACACTTAAAATATACTTACATAAAATAATACCTTGGAATTACTTTTATTTCATTTAAAAAAAATCAAAATTTGAATAATTAATTATGCATAAATTTATTTAATTCAACATATCTCAGTAATTATCAAGATAATATTACATATATAAACATAAATCACTCTTGCAATCACCATCTTCTTCCAAATTACTTGCACAAAGAAGATAAACTTTGGAAATAAATGGTATTATAAAAAGTCAAAATAACAGATTTTCCTTAATATAAATCTTATTTTCCGATTACAAACTTCATATCTGCATTTGCTAGTAAACATTATGATTTACGAGCTAATAGTGTTTATTATTTACAAAGATCACTCATTAATTATAACGAAAAGAGATTAAGATCTTCCGGGCGTAGCATATCTTATCTTTTGGAAAATCTGCTCCACGAAATGCGTTTATGAAATTAGGGAATGCTTAAACAGTTTCTTCCAATTTATCGTAGTCCATCATCAGGGTTAATATCCTTTGAGCTTTCTTTTGTATTGTTATTTTTACGTTTTATAATATGAGAAAGGAATTTCCTCAGAATATCAGACGCATTAGAGTGCAAGACAATTTTATGTATTAATGGTAGAGAATTATTTGTAGAGACTCTAAATTAATTGCTATGGGTTTATATACGTAAGATTTTTTTTTTCACTAATCTTCGATCATTTTTAAGAACTAAAGAGCATTAAAGATTTTTCTTTTTTCTTTTTTCTTTTTCTTTTTCTTTCTTTCTTTTTTTTTTTAGATATTATAAAGTAATAATTTCTTTTTATCTGTCAATGAATGTGGAAGTCTTTCTTTATTAATAATTGTATTAAAAATACCAAACGATCGCAGCGTTTCCAAAATTTTCACATACCTTTTATTTAATTGTCACTAGTGTGTCAGATTAGGTCTTTTTATAATAATATTACAGAATTAAAACTTTTTTTTTTTTTTTTTTTTTTTAAATAATGATAACAGTATGGCGAGCCCTTTATATATACATAGAGAGAGAAACAGTGCCTCGCGATGGAACCCTAAATTTGAAAATAAAAACTCTTAAATGATGTTACATAAATGCATCAAATCAGTGATATTTTTATTAATAATAATAATAAATAAAGAAAAGAAAAACCTTAAAAATTTCCATAAAAACGTCACGGTTACATATGTTATAGGCCATAAGTTGGATGTACATAGTGGGAAATGCAAGTTATTGTAGCATTCCCATTAAGAACGATATAAAAAAATTCAGGCAATATATAAATCGCAAACAAAGAATGACATTATCAATGATTTTCTGTATTGGTGTTTCTATAATCGACCCATAAGCTTGACAGATAGCCTCTTTCAACTTTCGAGTGTTAAGGGGTTCTTGCGAGGAACAATGTTCTTCAGTCAATGACCCACAGAAATTAAACGCAGTTTATGAGGTCGGGTGAATGTCAAAATTAATCAATGCATTTTCCTTAACTATCCATTAGTTTAGCGCTGTAAGTCTAACGTCAAAGATTTCGACGAAAAAAAAAAAAAAATGTATTGTGTACTGTCTTGACCAACCCATCTAGCACCAACTGCGTAATGCTTGGTTGATCGTCTAACACCTCTTGCGTGAATAAAAGAATGTTTCGAAACAATATAGCGGATAGTCAGTCGTCACCGTTCTTTGCAAGTAAAATGCTCCAATTATGTATTTGCAGGAGATTATAGTGCAAACGGAAAGTTTTGAAGAATACACCTGTCGTTTGTGAGACAATTGTGAGTTTCTGCCTCTCCAAAATCTCGTATTGTGTCTGTTAACGACACCATTCAGATGAAAATAGGCCCACATAAAAATGCTGCTTGCAGTGCTATCTATCAGTGAAATTGTAACGAAAATTTTGAGGTAATTGCATCAGTATCTTGTATTTTTCTTTCTTCTTTTTTTCCCGAAAACATATTACTGGTTTTATGCTAATATCTATTACCGTTACTGAGTTATTATTCTTTAGGGAAACCCATATGTACGCAGATACACACACACACACACACACACACACACACACACATATTATAGTACATATGAATATAACTCAATGTATGCATTACACAGGTTATATATACATACATATCTGAGTACATTTGAAAATATATATGAATACAGGGAGATATCTGAATATTGAAGTATAATGGTAGTTTTTATAAAATGAAAATAGTGTTTTAAGACACATCAGAAGCACATTTGACAGTTAATAAATAATGTAGTTACTATAAAATGAAAATAATGTATAATGATATAAGTTAATATATAATGAAATTAATGCTAATCCGATTTTCGATTCGGAATAGTAAAATTTGTACATTTAACAGTTGCAAGTTTTCGTTAGCGTATTATTTCCTCTCTCTTTAGAGCCCTTCGAATCAATAATTTTGAACTATGAAGTGTTCACCGGTTAATTCCTGTAGATTTATGCATGTAAGAAACGAATTGTAAATTGACAGCAAAAATAATATATTGAATGTAAAAATATGTAATATGACAGCAATATTGAATTCTTGCTTTAAAATCATAGGATAGTTAGTAATATCCTCACGATAAAAATCAATTGATAAAATTTTTACATGGTATGAAACATGCACAACTCCAAAAAATTGTATTTATTAGGTAGCATTGTAAATGACTATCTTTAACGAATACCGATTTTTAAAAAGAGTAATTTTCTTCTTATTTAATCGTATTTTAAATGATAATATTAAATAAAAGCACCTCCTTTTATTTATTTATTTATTTATTTTAGAAAACAGTATAGCGCTCTATGGATTCCATCCAAAAAATTAGCTGAAAAAGAAAGTATATTATTGATAATACAGTTGATTTTGAATAGCATATATCAGATTCAAGAAACTCCATAAATATTTACGGGTGTTAGAGGGCGGACAGACCGACAGACAAACCAGAGTCATTAACACTTTTCAACCTTGTTGGAAGGTGTTAATAAAAAGGTAAATTAACGCACACACACACACACACATATATACAGTCGGTAACAAAAGTGTCCGAACACTAGCTAAAATTCCTATGTAAAAATGTACATTTCATATGGTTTTGTTAAATAAATCCTTGTCGAATCTTGTTCTTAGTCAGTGTAAGAACACACTGTTAAAAATTTTTCTGTAAATTTACAGAGAATCTATTGGTAATTAATTATATTAAGTCTTACGTAAATTTACAGAGAATTCAAAAAAAGAGATTCTGTCAAAATGCAGAGAAACTATTCTGTAAATCAATCATAGTCTCTGTAAATTTACATAGATCAAAATATTCAAGTCTCTGTAAATTTAAATCTTTGAAACATCATAGTCTCTGTAAATCTACATATGCAAAATATGCAAGTCTCCGTAAATTCGAGCATGTAAAAAAAGCATATAAATCTCTGTAAATTTACCATTGTAAAAATAACCACGCCTCTGTAAGGTTACATATGTAAAATCATCCAAATCTCTGTAAAATTACATATGGAAGAGCATCCAAGTCTCTGTAAAATTACATACGTAAGAACATCCAAGTCTCCGTAAATTTCGTATATAATATTATGAAAATCTCAGTAAATTTATCCATGTAAAAACACCTAATATTTGAAAGCCCCACCATTGGCTGAGAAGCTCTGCTCTCAACGTTTGAAGGCGGAAGGTGCATAGTTCGATCCCAAATTGCGATTTTCGACCTACCCATTCGGAATTTTCCGCGGATTTCTCCAAAACTTGTATAAATATGGGATAAGACATTTTAGAAAGACCTACACTTACGGCTATCCTCACAGGTCTAGAAACCTAGCACATCCAATCGGCTTTAACTAACGCCGATTAAATATTAGTATGTTTACAAGCGTATCGAAGACACCCTAAATTGGCATATGCTTAAAATAAATTCCATTATTATCAATTTACAAGTATAAAAATATCCAACAGTAAGTTTATCTTCATGACTATAGGTAATAATCTAGTAAATACGTTACATAAGTACAGATTATTATTCAACTTAAGAAAAAGAAACTTAAAGTTGTATGTTTTTGCACTTGTAAATTCATAGCCTTGGGATTTATTTTAAATGCGCGTCAGTTTATAGTGTTTTGAACAGGCTTCTGAATATATTAATATTATAATATTATTGTGGTGGTAAAATCACATTGGTTACTCCAGAGTCCTAGGCCTGTATAGAATGCCTTATGTGTAGGTCATTCTAAGGTGTTCTATCCCTTATTTACAAAAGTTTTTAAAGAAAACCTTGGAAAATTTCGAATGGGTAGGCTGAAAATCTCAACCTGACATCGAACTTCGCACCTCCCACCTTCAAACTTTGAGATAAGAACTCCTCGGAAATTGATGGGACAAGAAGACCAGACTTTAGTATATATATAGACATGCTATATATTTTTTATCAAAACTACATTAAAATTCAGAGGTATAAAGTTGGTTAAGCTTGTATTACCTTTGGTAGGATTTGTAATGATGCGCTTTAACAGGTTTTTAACTACAATTTTTATTAATGTTGGGGTACATTTTGCATACATTAAACTTTTAATAAAAAATTTAAAAAAAGAAGCTGATTTATATTATGGTACTTCTAATAAAATTATCAGACATAATTGCAAAATATGTCATATGTTTGCTTAATATTGATCGGTTATATTTAGTCCATACCAAAATAAAAACTTAATTCCCTCATTTATGTAGAATATGACTCAATATGTAGAATATGACTCAATAGTGAATGTCACACAGGTCTAAATCTAAAATATTGATTTGATAATTATGACTGATATTGATGGTTTTTGCTCGGCTGAAACCGAAACTAGATTTTACTCTATCACATATTTTTACCAATACAGGGTGCGCTGATTTTTTTTTTTTTTTTTCATGACTCTTCCACCAATATAATTATACGGTTACTTTTATAGTATGATTCCATGACTGATTACAATTAATCATGGAATCATACTAGAAACTACCGAAAGAGAAGGAATTGTGTCGGTAGACACCCTGTATTGGCAAAGGCTATGTGTAACAGAGGAAAATTGGCTTCCTTTTCGGCTTCAGCACATTAAAAATATAGGTATCAACTAAAATAAATTAAATTTTGCCAACATTATATTTGTAGATCTGTGTTAACAACCTAAGTTTCTTTCATTCAAAACATACATCCACTTTGTAAATACACTTAAAAAAAATATTTTAACAAGTATATGTATATATATATATTACATTTTCATCAGATATTAACTTAAAACAATTAAGAATGTAATTAAAACACTAACCGTTTAAAATGCATTATGCTCTTAAAAAGGTGTAAACTTTCTAAATTGGGGGGGGGGGAGGAAGAAGTTCTAAAAATTTGTTAGGTACACTACCTTTCCGTAATGACCGTACACTTTCGATTTCAGACATTTTTAAAAGTATTTCAAAAAATGTTAAACAAATCATTTTGAAACTTCAGAGATGTGAAAGGAGGACCGGTAAAAAAAATTAAAGTAAAATGAAAGTATTTGGCTTCACCCTGTAATAATTAATGCTTGAAATACAATCTGGTAGTAGCATGTGATTATAGGACTCTTTCTCATTAACTCTAAGTTTATATGTTGCTACCGCATATAATCAGGGAGATAAAGGTTTCTTTAAAAAATTGCAAAAAAAATTTCATTTTTTTTTTTTTTTAGCTATAACACGCAAAGTATGAAAAGACAGTGCAAAGTTTTTTCAGGAAACTCGACATACAATAATAAACACTGCATACTGTAATCACAATGAAAAAAATATTAAATATCTAATGAAATATGAGTATTTTTACTAAATTTCTAACTACGCATGCGTAAATGTTCAGTGACATTTCCTTTTCAAAATTTAACAGTCAAATTTATTGAGCTACTTATGTAAAAACCCCAAACAAAAATCGTGTAAACTCAAAAAGTTCTACGTCATAGAATAAACTGAATTTAGGCTGTTCCCCAACAAAGAAATTGTTAAGAGGGCTTTCCCAATATTTATTTACAATCACATAAAATTGCATTACCGTTCATCGAATTAAAATAAAAATGTGAGTAAAACTCCTTATACATTAGCGTTTCTTCGAGAGAAACTGAAGACCAGTTCATTCTTTGGCGTAGAACTTTTTGAGTTTACACAATACTTGTTTGGAGTTTTTATATAAATAGTTTAATGCATTTGGCTACTAAATTATACAATTGAAATTTAGCTAAAACTTAGTCATACGCAGTTAAAAATTTAGTACAAATGCTCACATTTCATTATATATTTAATATTTTTTTCATTCTGATTGCAGTATGTTGTGTCTAATGTTGTATATTGGGTTTCCCGAATATAGCTTTGCACTGGATTTAATACCTCGCATGTTATAGCAAAAAAAAAAAGTTCAGTATATTTTTTAAAGAAATCTTTATATCTCCCTGATTACATGCGGTAGAGACTTAAAAATTTATACAGAAAATGAGGATGAGCCCCATAATCATGTGCCACAGCCAGATTGTATTTCGAGCATTACTTTATATTGGGTGATGCCAAATACTCTTATTTTTCTTTAATTTTTTACTTGTCTTCTTTTCACTTTTGGCACAAATAAATAACTGAAGTACATGAGGTACAACATGTTTTTTACACTCCTGAAGTTTCAAGATGATTTGTATAGTACTTTTTGAGTTATTTTAAAACGCATCTGAAATCGAAAGTGTCCGGTCATTTATGGAAAGGTAGAGTAGTAAATGAATTTGAATTTTTAAATACTCACATTGATTTTTATATTAGCTGAAGAAAAAAAAAATTACTAATTTATTTCCATATAAAGGTCTCTCTAAAACTATGCATACAATTTTGGTAGTTTATTAAAAAAGTAAATTTGTGCAACATAATAATGCAATGCATAACTTGTCACTTAAATCAAGACTAACAAATTTGATGCAAATTTCATTTCAAACTGTAACAATTTTTTAACATTTTTCAATATTCTGTTTTCAATAAAATTGATTTCTAAAAGTTATTTTATTGGGAAAAAAAATTCTCATTTCAGATCAGATTTCTAATACGTAATCGTAGAAGTATAGGAACATATTAAAGGTTCGATACCTAAATAATTTTATTTTTTATAATTAATTCATTGCAATGTGTAGAATAATTTCCTTAATTACTTCAGTTTCTGGGATATAAATATTTTTAAATAGACGGCAAGTGGAGAGAAAATGTTCGTACGTATTAAATAGAATATAAAGAAATATAGAGCTTTTAATATTTTTAAATATTAATTTAGGGTTCAATGCAGATGAAAATCGGGTTTTTTTTTGGTTTTCGTCACTAGCTCCATAAATTCAAAATTTTAAAATATATAACTTTTTGTTAAAGAAACCATTAGATTATTTTGAATTAAAAATATTTTGACTTTTTTTTTTCTTTACAAAAACAAATTTTAAATCATTTTTCTTCTACAAAATAGGATCTAAAGAAGAAACAAATTCTACGCTTTTACACATGAAAGCAGCCTCCTGGTAATTTACTAGAATCATTGCAAAAAGCTCACTAAGAAGAAAAAAATCTTTGCTGCAAAGAAAACATACAATTAAAAATAATTAAAAAATAAAACATACTGAATTAGATTTAAATTAAACTTTATTTTACTAACATATAACACTGAATGTATCTTGTTTTTTTAAATGAGATTAATGAAAGATAAATGGTGAAAAGTTCTTTAACAGGATAAATATTTGGTATTTGTAAATGTCTTTGATGAGGGTATTTTACGGCATTTTCTATTTTCATATTTCTTAGACAACTTGTTTCTTTTCTTATATCAGGATCAATTTCCATTATAACTAGAAAAAAGAAAAATGATGAAAAATTACTATTGTAGGAAAATACTTTAACTATAAATTTTTAAAACAAAATCTGCATCCTATGACATGTTAAGCAAATAATGAAAAGAAAGGATTGTAATTCCATGGCACTAAAAAAAAATTAAGTATACATAAGCGAATTTTAAAGTGTATCTTATATACTCCATCTAAATAGAATCTAATAAAAAATCATCTAACGAAAATAAAAGTAGATATACATGGTATTTTAAATCATTAATACAGGAAAATACACTTATATAATGAAATCATACGATATTTAAGCACCATTTTATGAACGCCAGTGTAACAGGAATATTTTTGAAGTATTTTATATTAAAATCAAGTATGAATTGGATTGGATTTGGGAATAAGGCCGATTAACTGCTGTAGGTCTTAGGCCTACTTTGAAAAGACTTTATTCCCGAGCTTTTAAAAGACTCCCCCCCCCCCTTCCTATATGAAATTTTAAAGTTTGCCCCTGTGTTCCCCTCCCCCCCCCCTTTTTTTTTCTTCTTTTTTTAACAAATGTTAGAAACTGGGGGACTCGGCCTTAGTTCCAAGCACTCTCTTAACTTTATAATACTCCGAATTAAAAACTGTCCAGTTATTAAAATCTCCCCCTTACAAAGAAGGAAAAGAAAAAACATGTTTAAGAAAAATTATTTCTGTCAATGCAAAAACTTATCTGAAAGTGTTTTGACAATGCATTATTAAGCAGAATCTATTAGCAGCGCTGCCAGATTTGGGGACTTTTTTATTCAACATTCACCTCTAAAATTTTATTGTAACAGTTGCTTAATCACTTCGAAGAATAATCGACTATTATGTATGTCCAATTCCCCTTCTCAAAATTATTGGTGATAGTTGAATAAAAAAGTCCCCAAGTCTGGCAACACTGTCTATTAGCTATATTTCAGTGAAACTGTATTTTTAAATTGCAGTTGCTCCACAATCGTCTGCGTCCGCCTCCCTACATAAACATGTAACCGCAGTCTTGGCATGCTTATTATTATGGTATATTCATCCAGGATAATTCAAAAATACAGTTGGATTTTGTACTTAAAAGTAATGTTTTATGCGGATCGGTTATTTTGTGATATAAATTAGTCCGCAACATATAACAGCCTGGATAAAATTTCGTATTGATTTAAACATTTCCTCATTCAATTTAATATACACTCTGTACTTTGAATTCTTAAATATCAAACTGTATTCTGAAAAATATTAACTTGTCAGAAAATTTAATTTGTCCCCCAACCCACCCCTCTATTACCATTGCTCGGCAACTGCAACAATAGTTTTCTTTTTTTTATATTGTGGTTTTTTAACTTGTGCATATTATATGCATACATATACACACGCAAGCAGATTTTCAAAATTTTCAGAAAGCAAAATTAATAACATTGGACGGTTTAGAATGCAAACCGTCCTCCCCTCCCTTAAAAAATAATTTAAAAAAATTGTCGGATAAAACTCCCATCAATAAAATCTTTATTTTTTATTTCGATTTTTAAATTTACTTATTTTTTATTATTTAAACTATTAATTATATAATGTGGAAATGACTTACTTCTTCCTCAATTCCTACTATTTGATTTAAGGTAATCTATATTATTTTTCAGTCTTTCAGCAAATTTCTGCAAATGACAGGAAGAGGCTGTAAAAAGAATATATAAGAAAACATATAGAAGTTTCAGACGATATTAAACTAAAAACTAGTAGGATGTGGCCACCACAAGACTTTCTTCTATATAATATTACACAAAACTTATACAATAAAAATTACTTATTAAATTATCAAATTCTTTTCAATTATAAATGCAGAAGATTTTTATCTGATAGAATAATTATCACTAAATGCCGAAAGATATCAGTTTTTTCCCAAATCAAAAGAAATGACTTATTTCCAAGTTTTTTTTTTTTTTCGTTAAAAGAAAAAAAAGAAGGAAAAAATGGATAACTTTGTTTTAAATTATCACAGATCTATAGTTAAACCATTAGTTTTAAAGGTATTGACGATATCTTTCGAAAGATACCCATATTGAAAATTTATTCCCCCCGGGGGTACTTAACCCTCAGGGGGGGAGCGATGCCCCCCATGCAAATTTTTTCCCCTAGTTAACTACTACTATTATCAATAATTCATATTAATTTTACAATCACACGATTAAAATAACTCTCATTATGTACATTTATACGAAATTTTGTCCTATATTGTCATGTTGAAAATTTAGAAAAATTCGATCACAGCACCACCTGTTGAGCCATTATTCCATAAATCTAATCAGCACTAGTTAATGTCAGGGTCCAACTAAACACCAAGTTTGGTTAAATTTCGTTCATTGGTTCGTGAGATACAGCGTCCACAAAATTTGTGATACACACACACACAGAGACAGACATTTTTTAAAAACAGTCTAAACTGTCTAATCCTCAGAAGAAAATTTTCTGGTTCTTTAAAATCCCCCCCCCCCTTCCACACACACACACACCTCACAAATAAAAAAAGATTATGCTTTTTTTTTTTTTTTTTTTTTTTTTTTTTTTGTGTGTGTGTGTGTGTGTGTGTATGTAAAAAATTGATTGTATATTTTCTGGCCCAGTTTTGATAGGGCAGTATCAATTAGATCTATTTTAGCGAAAATGTGGTTTTAAATTACAGCCAATTGTCATTTTAGCTATCTCTGCCTTACAAAATAAATTTGTGGACGAAATATTGTCATAACTGTAGTTACGGCACAAAAGAACAAAAAAACACATGTGCATTAGTTATACTTTTGAAAGTTGTATAGTGAATTGTAGTTTTGAATTGGTACGAAAAATGTAACCTTGATAAAATTTCGCATTCATTTAAACATTTCTTCGTACAACTTAACGTTATGTTTTCAATCTTTGAATATCAATTTGTACACAGAAAATTAACAAGTTTGAAAGTGTAATTTAACTCCTTCCCCATTCATTTCCGCTGCGGGTAAAGAAAGATTTTTATTAGTTTTTCTATGTTGGTTGTTTCTGATTTGTTACAACAAATATATGAATATTGTACACACAAACAGATTTTCAAACATCTCAGAAAACAAAACTGAAAATATTGTGTTGGTATCCATACAAATCATTCCCATCACCCCCCCCACACACACACACACACACACGCACATTAAAAAATGTTTAGCATCAATGATCTATATCATTCGCGATAGTATTTCTGGTCTTTATGGTTCTGATTCAAATTTAACCTTATTCCTTTCGGAGAAAAACATTGCTCATTTAATAAATTTTTCTGGCCATTAGACATATGCTCTTCTTAAAAAATAAAGAAAAGAAAAGAAACGTTTAAGAAACAATGTTTTAATTCATATCAAAATCTTGTCGGAAAGTTTTCGGATTTTGTGTTGATAGGACAGTGTAATTTTGACTTATTTTAACAAAAAAGTATTTTTTTAATTGCAGTTAAACTTTAATCAACGTCTCCACCCCGCTGTAAAAGCGTGTAGGTGTAGTTTCGGCAACGTATGGTTAGGAAACATTTATCTAGTGTAATTCGACAATCCAGTTGTTTTTATGCTTTAAAATAATTCCAAATTAAATTGAACTTTTTTAAACTTCGATTTGAATTTATTCGCAGAATGTAACCTGTGTAAAATTTAGTATTAAACATTTCTCTACTCAGCTTGATTCATAAACTATACATTTATTCTTTAAACATCAATTTGTGAGTAGATTGTGCTACTAGTTTGAAAATTTAATCTAATCTTCCTCCTCTCCCCCCTTCCAGTATTATCGCTGTGGGAAAAAAAATAATTTTATCGTTTTTCTTGCATTGTTTCTTAATTTATATATTAAATGTTAACACTCAAAAAAAAAAAAAAAAAAAAAAAACATTACGGGTTGATGTACAACTCCCCTCCCCCGAAAAAATAGTGCGTAACATCAAATACTCATATATAATTTGTAATAATGTTTCTCTGTTTTTATGGATGTGCTAAATTGTTTTTATGGATGTGCTAAACTGTGTTTAACCCCCCCCCCCTCCCTCCACACACACACTTTTTTCATCCTTTACAATAACTGCTTTCTAACAAATTAATATATCTTTGTTTATTTTGTATATCTCCTGCTAAAGCAATTTTATTCTAAACTCTAGAAGAAAAAGCAAGTCAGATTATAAGAAATAATTTCTATAATTTTGCCCTCCGCAGTAAATACATAAAGTATTATGTAACAGAAATACGAAGCTAGATACTACATACTAGATTCTAAGTATCTTTAAATTGAATAACTCTGTTTATAAGTTTCAGGATTTAAATATAAAAAAAATAACCGCTAATATAACTAACATGAACAGTCATTGTTTTTGTTGATTATTAAAATAGGATAAAAGATTATATAAAATTTAGCTTACCTAATTATGAATTCCAAATGAAAACATGAATTGCTTTAAGTTCTTCAATACAGACAACAACAACAAACTTTTCATGTGTAGATACGAAGATAAACATTCCGCAGAAACAATCTAATTTTCCCTAACGTTCCCTTTTTCTCACCTTTTTACGTAATAGTACACTGCAATGAAACAAACTAATCAGTATATTTTTGCCTTCAAAACTTCTAGTTATATATATATATATATATATATATATAAATATATATATATATAGGTATTTACTTTAATATAAAAATAATTTAAGGTTATGCATTTACATAGTTTTTTATTTAATGTATCAGTCAAAATCCCTACAGGGAAAACGTTGTTTTGGAAAGGGAAATATCTGTAAATTAAGAACTGAGTTTCTTGGTTCAATGTTTTTAACAGAGAACTCATGTAAATTTGCGGAGAGTCTCAATACTTTTTCTGTACTTTTACAGAAATTTTTGACAGTGAACCGAGTTTCTTGATTCACTGCTTTTAACAGTGAACTCATGTACATTTACGGAGATTCTCAATACTTTTTCTGTATTTTTACAGAAATTTTTAACAGTGCATGATTCGATAAGGATTTATTTAACAAAACCGTATGAGGTGTACTTTTTTTACATAGGAATTTTTGCTAGTATTCGGGCACTTTTGTTACCGACTGTATATATATATATATATATATATATATTTTTTTTTTTTCTTTTTTTTTTTCAGGACATTATATTCACTGTTAAGAATGTATCATTTTTCATTTTAAATTCAAATATTAACTGTGCTTGTTTCATTACGGTAAAACTACATTTTCCCATTTAACCCATGTTTTTTAAACATGCACAAATGGCGCTTTAAATTGATTACCTTTAATGATACAGTTGCTCTGCTCTTTTATCACTGTACCCGCTCTGTCACATCCCACATGTGATTATGCTAATGTTCACCGTTGGCACGGCATGGTGGTAAAAATGAATACCTCTTATAAAAATACTACTATTTTTTTTTTCTCTTAATTATCTCAACACATTATTGGTTCATTTAGCTGAAGTGTTGATACTTGTCTACTGATTTTTATTTTCCAGTCAATCAAGTATATTTCATGACTAAAGGGCTCTGTTAATTTTATTTTTCTCAGTATATTATCTTACAGTCAGTAAATATTTCATCGGTCAAAAACTAAACTTTGCTTATGTTTAAGAAAACTGCTTATTAGTTTTCTCTATTATTATGGACGCATTCTTCTTAGAGTTGAAAAGTTTTATCGTATTTTATTTACTTTTAGGCTTATATTAAATAACAGAAATTATGCAATTTTTTATATCGTGTCATTACCATTTAATTTTTATTTCTATAACTTAAATAAGAGAAAGAAAGATATATTTGATTTATAACTGCTTTAAACAAAATATAAAGAAAATTTTTCTTTTCAAGTACAGCTATGTAAAGTTTAGACTTTTATTAAACAGTAAAAAAAAAAAAAAAAGTTTATATATTTAACTAAACATTTCGGTTCCCAGTATTAGAAATAAATTTAACAGTTTTCACAAAACTAAGGTATATATCTGACGCTTTCTACATATTTCGATCTATATAAATTACGTATCCTATCCGCTTTCCTAATATCACTGTGAAATTATTTTAAACTAACCTTTAAAAACATGAAAAGTAAAACGATTTCATATATTTTTCAAAAGTTTGCAGTCCAGAACAAACAGCAATTCGCACAGTAAATCACACTGAATCCACAGTACTTGAAAGATAAGTTTCAACTGCCCTCTACTCTCATATATCAATAAATGGCATCATCTGTAGTCATTGTCACTAGCCTTGAGCTCTTCCTATATTCATTTGTGGATGGTTGCGCATATTTACACCTTTTCCTCTTTAGTTTAGTAACAAAATAGTTAATTTTTTCTAAAATTTTTTCATAAATATTAAATTATAGAGACAACTTTTTATCTATTTGAAATATTTAATTAAAATAAAAGTGTTTCGTTACGTATCATACTAACTATTATTTTAATTTTAATACAAGGTAGTTAAATTTGTCTACGAATTTTTTCCGTAAGTATTGAATTATCGGGATAATTTTTTATTAATTTAAATAAATAAATAAATAATAGCTTTGTGACACACTCTACTAACAATTATTAAAGTTTAATAACAAAATGGTTAATATTTCACAAAATATAATAAATTTGTAATGGCAAAAGATTTTATTAAAGTTTAGAAGGGCTATTTTCTCGTAAAAGTTAGATTTTCACTATTGCATAAATTTCACCGAGAAAAAACATATATACCGCTTTCATCTAGAACGAATAGGTGGTCCTTTTCTAAATCCCTAAATTGAAATATAGATTTCCGAGCTATGAGTATAAGGCACGATAATACACTGAGAAAACAGTTCTATAACTGGTATCTAGAATCTAAATTGTGGCTCTAGAAAAAATAGTTCCATGTCTTCCTTATAAATTTCTTTAAAAAAAAAAAAAAAAAAAAAAAAAAAAAAAAAAATTTTAGTAATTCTATTCTTTATTAATTAAATCCTTGTCGAATCTTGTTCTTAGTCAGTGTAAGAACATGATTCGATAAGGATTTATTTAACAAAACCGTATGAAGTGTACTTTTTTTACACAGGAATTTTTGCTAGAGTTCGGACACTTTTGTTTCCGACTGTGTGTGTATATATATATATATATATATATGTATGTATATCTATTTTTTTTTCAGGACATTATATTCACTGTTAAGAATGAAACATTTTTCATTTAAATTCAAATATTAACTGTGCTTGTTTCATTACGGTAAAACAACATTTTACCATTTAACCCACGTTTTTTTAAACATGCACAAATGGCGCTTTAAATTGATTACCTTTAATGATACAGTTGGTCTGCTCTTTAATCACTGTACCCGCTCTGTCACATCCCACATGTGATTATGCTAATGTTCACCGTTGGCACGGCATGGTGGTAAAAATGAATACCGCTGATAAAAATACTACTAGTTTTTTTTTTTTTTTTTTTTTTTTTTTCTTAATTATCTCAACACATTATTGGTTCATTTAGCTGAAGTGTTGATACTTGTCTACTGATTTTTATTTTCCAGTCAATCAAGTATATTTCATGACTAAAGGGCTCTGTTAATTTTATTTTTCTCAGTATATAATCTTACAGTCAGTAAATATTTCATCGGTCAAAAACTAAACTTTGCTTATGTTTAAGAAAACTGCTTATTAGTTTTTTCTATTATTGTGGACGCATTCTTCTTAGAGTTGAAAAGTTTTATCATATTTTATTTATTTTTAGGCGTATATTAAATAACAGAAATTATGCAATTTTTGATATCGTGTCATTACCATTTAATTTTTATTTTTATCACTTAAATAAGAAAAAGAAAGATATATTTATTTTATAACTTCTTTAAACAAAATATAAAGAAAATTTTTCTTTTCAAGTACAGCTATGTAAAGTTTAGACTTTTATTAAACAGTAAAAAAAAAAAAAAAAAAAAGTTTATATATTTAACTAAACATTTCGGTTCCCAGTATTAGAAATAAATTTAACAGTTTTCACAAAACTAAGGTATATATCTGACGCTTTCTATGTATTTCGATCTATATAAATTACGTTTCCTATCCGCTTTTCTAATATCACTGTGAAATTATTTTAAACTAACCTTTAAAAACATGAAAAGTAAAACGATTTCATATATTTTTCAAAAGTTTGCAGTCCAGAACAAACAGCAATTCGCACAGTAAATCCCACTGAATCCACAGTACTTGAAAGAAAAGTTTCAACTGCCCTCTACTCTCATATATCAATAAATGGCATCATCTGTAGTCATTGTCACTAGCCTTGAGCTCTTCCTATATTCATTTGTGGATGGTTGCGCATATTTACACCTTTTCCTCTTTAGTTTAGTAACAAAATAGTTAATTTTTTCTAAAATTTTTTCATAAATATTAAATTATTGAGACAACTTTTTATCTATTTGAAATATTTAATTAAAATAAAAGTGTTTTGTTACGTATCATACTAACTATTATTTTAATTTTAATACAAAGTAGTTAAATTTGTCTACGAATTTTTTCCGTAAGTATTGAATTATCGGGATAATTTTTTATTAATTTAAATAAATAAATAAATAATAGCTTCGTGACACACTCTACTAACAATTATTAAAGTTTAATAACAAAATGGTTAATATTTCACAAAATATAATAAATTTGTAATGGCAAAAGATTTTATTAAAGTGTAGAAGGGCTATTTTCTCGTAAAAGTTAGATTTTCACTATTGCATAAATTTCACCGAGAAAAAACATATATACCGCTTTCATCTAGAACGAATAGGTGGTCCTTTTCTAAATCCCTAAATTGAAATATAGATTTCCGAGCTATGAGTATAAGGCACGATAATACACTGAGAAAACAGTTCTATAACTGGTATCTAGAATCTAAATTGTGGCTCTAGAAAAAATAGTTCCATGTCTTCCTTATAAATTTCTTTAAAAAAAAAAAAAAAAAAAAAAAAATTCTAGTAATTCTATTCTTTATTAATTAAATCCTTGTCGAATCTTGTTCTTAGTCAGTGTAAGAACATGATTCGATAAGGATTTATTTAACAAAACCGTATGAAGTGTACTTTTTTTACACAGGAATTTTTGCTAGAGTTCGGACACTTTTGTTTCCGACTGTGTGTGTATATATATATATATATATATATGTATGTATATCTATTTTTTTTTCAGGACATTATATTCACTGTTAAGAATGAAACATTTTTCATTTAAATTCAAATATTAACTGTGCTTGTTTCATTACGGTAAAACAACATTTTACCATTTAACCCACGTTTTTTTAAACATGCACAAATGGCGCTTTAAATTGATTACCTTTAATGATACAGTTGGTCTGCTCTTTAATCACTGTACCCGCTCTGTCACATCCCACATGTGATTATGCTAATGTTCACCGTTGGCACGGCATGGTGGTAAAAATGAATACCGCTGATAAAAATACTACTAGTTTTTTTTTTTTTTTTTTTTTTTTTTTTTCTTAATTATCTCAACACATTATTGGTTCATTTAGCTTAAGTGTTGATACTTGTCTACTGATTTTTATTTTCCAGTCAATCAAGTATATTTCATGACTAAAGGGCTCTGTTAATTTTATTTTTCTCAGTATATAATCTTACAGTCAGTAAATATTTCATCGGTCAAAAACTAAACTTTGCTTATGTTTAAGAAAACTGCTTATTAGTTTTTTCTATTATTGTGGACGCATTCTTCTTAGAGTTGAAAAGTTTTATCATATTTTATTTATTTTTAGGCGTATATTAAATAACAGAAATTATGCAATTTTTGATATCGTGTCATTACCATTTAATTTTTATTTTTATCACTTAAATAAGAAAAAGAAAGATATATTTATTTTATAACTTCTTTAAACAAAATATAAAGAAAATTTTTCTTTTAAAGTACAGCTATGTAAAGTTTAGACCTTTATTAAACAGTAAAAAAAAGAAGTTTAAAAATTTAACTAAATATTTCGGTTCTCAGCCTTAGAAATAAAATTAACAGTTTTCACAAAACTAAGGTATTTATCTGACGCTTTCAATATATTTCTATTTATATACATTACGTATCCTATCCGCTTTCGTAATATCACTGTGAAATTATTTTAAACTAACCTTTAAGAACATGAAAAGTAAACGATTTCAGATATTTTTCAAAAGTTTGCAGTCCAGAACAAACACCAATTCGCACAGTAACTCACACAGAATCCATAGTACTTGAAAGAAAAGTTCCAGCTGCCCTCTACTCTCATATATCAATAAATGGCATCCTCTATAGTCATTGTCACTAGCCTTTAGCACTTCCTATATTCATTTGTGGATGGCTGCGCATATTTACACTTTTTACTCTTTAGTTTAGTAACAAAATAGTTAATTTTTTCTAAAATTTTTTCATAAATATTAAATTATAGAGACAACTTTTTATCTATTTGAAATATTTAATTAAAATAAAAGTGTTTTGTTACGCATCATACTAACTATTATTTTAATTTTAATACAAAGTGGTTAAATTTGTCTACGAATTTTTTTCCGTAAGTATTAAATTATCGGGATAATTTTTTATCAACTTAAATAAATAAATAAATGCTTTGTGACACACTCTACTAACAATTATTAAAGTTTAATAACAAAATGGTTAATATTTCACAAAATATAATAAATTTGTAATGGCAAAAGCTTTTATTAAAGATTAGAAGGGCTATTTTCTCGTAAAAATTAGATTTTCACTATTGCATAAATTTCACCGAGAAAAAACATATATACCGCTTTCATCTAGAACGAATAGATGGTCCTTTTCGAAATCCCTAAACTAGAAATATAGATTTCCGAGCTATGAGTATAAGGCATGATAATACACTGAGAAAAAAAAATTCTATAACTCATATCTAGAATCTAAATTGTGGCTCTAGAAAAAATATTTCCATGGCATCTTATAAGTTTCTTATAAAAAATTTTCTAGTCCCCTTCAAAGCGAATTCTAGAGACCTCTATTAGAATTGTTGAGCGTTTGTTCTTAGAATTCTTGAGCGTTGTATCAAGGACAAATCTATTTGAAAATATCGCCAAATAAATATCAATACAAGAGGCGGGTTTCAGCAGCTATAATCTTGGTTTATGACCCAATTCTAGAAAATAGCAAGAATTTCTCGTAATACAAAAGATCCAGAATATTGTTTCACCATCTACAAATGTGTAGATTAGAAATTCTCAACCATTTCGTCTATTCAGTTTATTGGCGTGCCTTATGCGCATAGCTCGGAAATCTATATTTCTAGTTTAAGGAAAAATGACCATTTATTCATTCTAGATGAAGGCGGCATATTTTTTTTTCTCAGCGTTCTAGATAATGTCAAATTTATATGCAAAGTCTTCCACGCATATGTAGCCTAAATACATCAGAAACGTAATATATATATATATATATGTGTGTGTGTGTGTGTGTGTGTGTGTGTGTAAAATATTATTACTGTATTTCAGTTATTTCAATTTTCCACACTCACATAATAATTGAATCACTAGTTTCAAGAAGTGAACAATTCCGAAAGCAGAATTTTCGAAAAAACGAGATAACATTTGATTTCCCGTATACTTACTTGTAAAAGATAAAAATTGTACAGAAGTATTATCGCATTATTGGGGTTATATTTCGATGCCGTTTCGATCAATATAATTTGAAAGATATATTTTATTTGCATATATGCGTGATGAATTGGTTCCCTCCTTCAAACTTACACTATAATATTGTAAAAAAGTTTCATAAAATAACTCAAAAGCTTCAAAAAAGCTTGTAATTATACACACATATATATTTTATTAAACAAAACAATTTTTGAAAAATAAAATTAATAATAATAGTGAGTAAGACTATTCACCAAATTACTATTTCTTCAGAGTCGCTCTTAATGATGAAGATCTATTTACATCCCCTTCTGGAATCGCTAGAACGTACTTAAGAATTTTTTGAACATCTTGATTGTTTTATATCTATTGATAACTTACAATAGTACTTTGTGTCCATTGGAATTTACGCTATGTGGCTTTTGTAGCTAAATTCTGATGTCTTTTTTTTTTTTTTTTTTTTTTTTTTTACGCTGAACAAGTGGTTTTAGTTCCTAACTTTTGCCTGGCATCTGTGTCAATGAAAAGCGATTACGCAAAGTAAAATATAATCACAATTTTCAATTTTTGGCGTTTGTTTTTTTTTATACTAATTGGTAATTTAATTATAACTTGAGTCTTTACCAAGTTATTATATTTTTGTAAAAAAAAAAAAAAAAATTATTAAATTAGTTGAAAAAAATATTTTAGATATTTTATATTTGTACACAAAAAGGAAATTAGTCTTTTTATAAAACACCTTGTTTCAATTTACTTTCAAAAAGTTACTTGATTTTTTCCCCCATAATTATTAATCTTTTGATCTTTAATTTCTCTTCTTTTTTTTTTTTTTTTCTTTTCTTATTTTTTTTTTGTTTAAGTAAAGAACATTTTTGGAAACTATTTATTTGGCAAAGTATGGAGTTTCTTAATTTTAGCATGAAATTTAAAGGGGAAAAAACCGTAATACCTTTTTCCTTTGATGTCTCTTTTCTTTGATGTTCTATTTTTAATCATTCATTTAAAAAGGTCAAAGTACTATATTCGAATGATGTTTTAATTGTTTTAGTGAATCGAACTTCTGTGTTATGTAAAAAGCTTTTTGTAATTTACAATTTTTTTAATTACCATGTTTAGCTCATTTTTCATGTAAACTAATCTTACACGTTCCTAACGGCTAGAAAAAATTCTGCAGTATATATATATTGTGTGTGTGTGTGACAGTAATTTTGAAAAATATGTGAAGCATTTTGCATATTAAAAAAATGCAAGTTTTTAATAATAGACGATAGAAGTTTAAACTTCTATGACGATGAGTATAACATAACTATACGTATAATATACAACAATATAATATTTAACATAATATAAAAAATACTATGTACAACATAATAATTTATACATATATTACAGAACAATTTTTATTAATTACAACACCTAAAAATTAACAGATTCAGATATTTAACATATACATGTAAACATTTTCTATATACTGTATATCCACCATAAAATGACACAAAATTTGGTTTGTTTAAGAAAAAAAAAATCGTACAACACAGCTGAAATAATATTTCCAATCATCACTGATATCTTGTAAAGTATCTAAATTCTTTTTCTGAATATATATCAAGATTGAAATACATTTATGAGGTACTAAGATTATATATATATATATATATATATATATATATATCAGAAGCAAATATTCAAATTGTGCTTTCTCAAAAAAAGAAAAAAAAAAAAAAAAAAAAGAAAAGAAAGAAAAAGAAAGAAAAAAAAAATAAAAAGAAAAAAAAATAGTTAGTGATTTTTCTTTAAAGTTAACGCAACGCAGTATACCTATATATCTTCCTAATTACGTCTACATGTGCCCCTTGTAACTAGTAATTCATCTAAACAAATGATAATTAGGTTTTAAGTTTAGTTATTGTTTAATTAGTTGTTTGTGTTTTCTAAAAAATTGTATCCAAAAAACAGGACTTGAATGATTGCTTCTCACATTGTATATATATATATTTATATATATTTATATTTAAGTACTCTATAACATTAAAAAAAAAAAAAAAAAAAAAAAAAAAAAAAATGACGCACCAAGAAGAAGTAATGCAAACTGGGCACAAATTGACATACATACAGGTTTTGATGGAATCAAGCACCAATTCATCATTATCGTCGATCCTACGTGCAACTGGTACTTCAGGGACTTCAAATACCCTTAATAAGCGGCTCTGCGAAATAGGGTTGAGATTAGTCCCCGGATCTCTCTTCCACTGAGGATGTTTGGATCATCATAAAAAGGGTCCTACAACCAGCTCGGGATTTTAGCAATCTAACGCAACAATTGGACAGGATTTGGCACGATACTTTACAGGAGCACATCTGCCAACTCTCTCAATTAATACCAAGCCGAATAACTGCGTACCTAAGGGTCAGAAGTGAACCAACGCGTTATTGACATGTTTACTTTCTGAGGCCCTTTCTTTTGATTAAATCATTCAAATTTTCTGAATCTGCTGATATCTATCTCTCAGAGGAAATCTAGAAAAAACTTTTAAAAATCTCTGAAAATACTTTAATATTAATTTAAATGCATATTATATACTTCATTTATCACTAAATGTTTTCAGTTTCAACATGCATTTTCAGGTTAATTATAAGGTGTAATAATTAAACAACTTTGAATAAACACTATAAAATGCAACAAACTAACAACAATTGTTTCGAGTCGAAAGAAAACACGACCTTTCTTTAGGCGAACAAAGTTGGCACGAGAATTGCAGTCAAAGTAGCAACACACTGCACCACTCGTACCTACTTTGTTCGCATAACGAAGAGTGGTGTGTTCTTTCGATCCGAAACAATTGCTGGAATTTATTGCATTTTGAGGTGTTTATAAGTTTTGTACTTATTTCTTTGAAACGCCAGTTTTATGGAACTTTCTTATTAATTATAAGGTATGATTTTTGGCTTGCCTTTCTGACATATTTTGTACACAAGCAGCTGGACAATATTGTGAAATTTTTCACCACTTTTTTATTACACCGTTTTTTTTTTTTTTCTGTTAAACACAGCCATATTAAAATCGAAAAACTAGGCATATATAAATAAATCAAATTATTAATTATAATTCTGTGGGTTTTCAAGTATATATATTTAATAGGAAAAATATTACATTGCATTTTTCTTCTTTCATATAATTTTTGCATAAATCGCTATTGCTTATTTTCTTTGTTTTATTCTTATATTTTCAATATATATATACCTTTTTCTCTAATTCAGTTTATAAACGTCCTTTATTCTCTACGTGTTTAATTAAAAACTATTTCAATTTTATATAAATATACTTTTAAATGTTACTTCAGTTTTTCTTTACCTGGAACAAAATATGCCAAAAACATTTTCCTCAATAATATTATATTTTTCAGATAACGATAATTATCTTTTTAATTATAGAGAATTGTACTGCTTATTTTTTTTTTCATTTACTTTGTTTAAACTTTTTTTTTTTAACTCAAAGCTTTATTTTCTTTCATTATGATGAGGAACATATGAATCTTTTTGAACTGCAACAAAATATTAAATCTTCTAAAATGATCTTTTTTACATACAATGTCTACCCTGAAACTTACCAAATTGCTGCACAGAATATGTATATACATATACGTGTTTTTTTTTTTTTTTTTTTTTTTTAAATATTTAAAAACATTGAAAACACCTAACATTAAGATGCCTACGACATTTTCCTTTCTAAATAGTGATACTATATTATCATTTTTATTATTAAGATAACGATATATATAAATATATATATTTTTTAAACAAAGATATGCTTACTTTTGCCTTTGCGTTATTTATACTTTTCCTTTTACTTTTTCTTTATTTATTTTTTTACACTAAGAATTATTTGTTTCTATTCTAAGAAATAGATACATACATTCCTCTGCAGCAAAGAAATATCTTTACATAAGATTTTAAACTTTTGTAAATACTTTGTAAATACTTTTGTAAACACTTTTGTAATAAATACGAACCTTGCTTGTTATACCGTTTAGAAAATAATTTGTTCGTTTAAAAACTTTTGAATTTATGAATTTTGTTTTAATTGTTACATTTTCTGATATAAACGGTAGAAACTTCTTCTGCACGTATTAATAGCTAAAATAAATAAATGAATAAATAAATAAACAGAAATAAATGTAAAAATAAACATAATCATAATACTATATTATAAAGAAAGCAGTATTTTATTTACTTTTGTGATTGCGATATATTTGTTTTTAACGCTAAGCACAATTCATATTTATAACGAGGAACGTACCTATATATCTAGCAAAAGAAAATAGTAATATTTTCTAATGATCTTTAAATCTGCACACTGTTAAACACAAAAATACACATTGTGTTATTAATTTTGATTTATCAAGTGTTTATTTTTCAAACGTATACTTTGGTACATTTGTCTCTCCCTGGAGGTCCCAAACCGCTTGGTTATTGTTGTTCCCACAGGAGAACATTTTTTTTTTTAATAACCTATTCAAAAATAAGTTAAAACCCCTCTGAAACCGCTACATATACACTTAAAAAAAAAAAAAAAAAAAAAAAGCGGCGCACCATTAAAGAATTATCCGATTAGGACAAAAATTGGCAGATGTGATGTACGAGTGGAGAGAAACATTTGATTACAGTTTCAGAAAATTTGAATAATTTGATCAAGAGAAACGGTCTCACAAAGTAAACAAGTCAATAACGCGTTAGCTCACTTCTGGCCCTTATGTACGCAGTTATTCGGCTTGATATTAATTGATAGAGTTGACAGATGTGCTCCTGTGAAGTACCGTGCCAAATTCTGTCCAATTTTTGGTTTAGATTTGCAAAATACCGAGTATTCTTTGGTTGTAGGACACTTTTTATAATGCTCCAAACGTCCTCAGGGGAAGAGAGATCCGGGGACTGAGTTCACCGAAGTACCAGTTGCATACAAGATCGACGATACTGATGAATTGGAGCTTTGAGTATCGCTTTGCGATTGAATGGTTCTTACTTTCTGTATTCTCTTTAGGCCGACAGCTTCCTCCCTGACGCTGTGTTCGGCCTTGGTTCACACATTCCTTTCAATATCATCTAATAGTGGTACAGCTTCTATCCAATTGTAAAAAAATTCGCAGATTAGGCCAACCAGTTTCTATGACCCCAACTACATACCACACTCAAATGCTGACATCTGCACATGTTGTTTGTGCACCTGTATGTGAGTCATAATTACTGTCTTTCTGAGTAGACGGAATAAAGTTCTCGAAGAAGTTGATATCCTGGAATGAAAATTTCTTATTTTTAATATTCTGCCAATTGCGCAGTTAAGATGCGCTGCAGAGTCACATACGCACTCGATGGCAGCCAAACTTTAAAATTTTGCATTTTCCATCGAGACCTGTATGCATGTCAATAGTGTCCAGTTTGCATTACTCCTTCTTGGTGCGTCGTTTTTTTTTTTTTTTTTTTTTTTTTTTTTATAATAGAGTATATGTTTTAAAAATGTGCGTGTGAGTGCATGCTGTATATGCACAATGTGCTTGTGCGCGCGCGTGTGCATATATATTAATGTATATGCACCATGGATGCTCTGAGAGTTAGATGGATTTACATGGTCCGTTTTGACTTCTAATGCACCTCGAAGCCCAATTTCATTTTTTTTTTCAGTAATATATGCATTTCTAAAAGGATCGAATCCAAAGATAGAAACGTAATTATAAAACTTTTCTCCGTGGCGCATTATCTCAGTTGGCTAGATCATCATTCTAATTACGCGAAGTTCCAGTGGGAATAAATTCTGTAACTGACATCTAGAATCTAAATTGTGGCTTTAGAAAAAATAGTCCCATGTCATCCTTGAAAATTTTAGTCCCCTTTTGAAAGCGAGTTCTAGAAACCCCTATTAGAATTATAGAGAGTTTGTCTATATTATCGAGATCAAACCTATTTTAAAATATCTCTAAATGAATGCGAATACAAGAGGCGGGTTTCAGCAACTATAATCTTCGTTTAAGGCCCAAATCTAGATAATCAAGCGAGAATTTCTCACCATACAAAAGATCCAGAATATGTTTTAAGCATCTAGAATTATGTAGTCTTGAAATTCTCAACCATTTCGTTTATTCACTTTATTGGCGTGCCTTAGAGTATAGCTCGGGAATATATATTTCTAGTTAAGGGTTTTAGAAAATAGCCACTTATTCCTTGCAGATGAAGTCTCTCTCTCTATATATATATATACACTCTGTCACAAAAAAATATATGCACCCAGAAGGAAATGAGCTACAATCACGAAACTTATCATGTGTGTAGTGTATGGAGAGATAAGCAAATGATTAAAAATTCAGAACAAAAGGTCGTTTTATTAAAAAGTTAGGGCATGAAAAAGGTTACAAATCAGTAAGTAGTAAAGCCACCTCTGGCAGCTATACAAGCTGAAACACGGCGTGGCATCGAATCAGTTAGGTCACCTATATCCCCCTGCGGAATATCATGTCATAATCTTTGCAACTGGGCAGTTAATACATCAGTATTCCGGCACGGCTGCAGTTGCCTTCCTAGCACGTCCCATACGTGCTCTATTGGAGAGAGGTCTGGTGAGCTGGCAGGCCATGGGAGTACGTCATATCCTTGAAGACATTGTTAGGAGAGTCGAGCAGTATGTGGACGAGCGTTATCTTGCTGATAAATGGCACCTGTGCGGCTTGATAGCATAGGCAGCACAACTGGCGTTAAAATGCTGTCCACGTAACTGCGTGCCGTCATGGTGCCTTGAAGGACGACTAGAGGAGATCGTGTGTCCCAACAAATCGCTCCCCACACTGTCACACCTTGTGTAATGGCTGTATGCCACTCGACAACAAATGCCGGATCAGACCGTTGGCCTGGCCCATTACACATGCGTGTGCGATGGTCATTAGCACTGAGACTGAATTGTAATTCACCACGGACAATCAATGTTAGGTCGGTCACACTCCAGCTTGCTTTGGGTCGACAAAAATCCAGTCGACACTGCTTATGATGTGGGGTGAGGGGTAGGTGTCTTAATGGACGTCGGCTGTTTATACCAGCGTCGGCCAGTCGTCTCAGAATGGTTTCCCTTGATACTACTGGATGCCTAGAATGTGGTAAATTGCATTGAATCGAGGCTAATGACGCTGTTGGTGCGGACGTGGTCGCTCTTATAATTGCGCGATCCTCGTGTACATTTGCGCTCCTGGGACGTTTTGACCCTCCACAATGGTTGATTCTCCCTTCCGTGACCACTGTTACCAATCCCGAGCAACTACCATATCGCTCCGAACGAGGTGGCGGCTGATATGTCCGGGCGACCAAACTGCTTCTCTGAGGCCTTCTCTACGGCCCCTCTCACTATCAGACAATTGTCTGTACTGCCGCCTATTACGTCTCAAAGGCATCTCAAGTCACAATACCTTCCATTAAAGTCGACAGATTCGTTTGAATAGCTCTACGGCGCGAGAAATCATGCTTTTAAACTCGCCCAGCTGCGCAGTTCAGATGCGCATAACGTGCTTAGCCTTGTCTCATTGGCGTTGAAATTTTAATCATTTACATATCTCTTACCAGACTACATTTGTACTAAGTTTCGTAATTGTGGTTCGATTTCTTCTGGGTGCATATATTTTTTTGTGACAGAGTGTATATATATATATATATATATATTCCCTCAGTGTCGTGGGTTCAAATCTCCAAAGGCAATGTCATAGTTTATGCAGATTATTAATAGAAAAGGTGCCAGTTAATAAAAGAAACTCTTTGAATATCCTGACAGTATCATAAACCAGACGAGAAAATGGTAAAAAAATTTTTTTTAGCATAATGGTGTGTTAGCTTCTTTATAACCTAATGACTAGACGCAGAGCCACAGAATTTTGCATGTAGGATCGTTTTGATCTCTCCTGATGCAACTTAAAGCCCGACTTTCACTTTTTTTTTTTTTTTTTTTTTTTAAGGAGACTTTTATTTACATTAAAAATTTTTAAGCTGGGGTGAGTTTCTAGTGCTGCCATCTGCTGTCATACAGCAAAGATGATAATCTGTGCGAGAAATATCTGTCCGAAAAATGTAGTTCTTGAATAACATAAGCGCCACTTATCAACCAGTTAGCATCTAAATTAAAATGTCCAGTTAAGGTGAAAATGCAAACAGTGGGGACCCGAAGAGATATTTTAAGTGATTTCAATATATATATTAGATTTTAATTTAAAAATATTTAAAATATAGTGATTAATGTTTTGTTTTTTAAATTCCTTTAAATTTTGTGACTATAGCGAAGCAGGCAAAGCCTGCAAGTTCTTAAATAACATATTGAAAAATAATTTTTCTTAATTAAACTTTTGACTGACGAACAACGTATATATCAGATAATAAAATAGCTTTTTCTTTATAAATAAGCTCTGTATAAACTTAAATAAATCTCACCTGTGCATGTACAACACGCAGTTAGTTGTTCATAGATGCTTAATCTATGGAATTATATGCTTAATTCTCATCTTCATATTTCGTGAGTTATATAAGGCGTTTAATGCTTTTATTCCTTACCCATTTACTAGGAAAATAATGCGAGCTTATACACTTAAGATTAAGATGTTATTTTATTTATTTATTTATTTATTTTTTTAGACATTTTTATTTCGGAAGATTTATATAATTAAAATACTGTATAATATTAAAAAAATATGTTTTGTACGGCTAATGAAAAAAAAAAAAAAAAAAAAAAAAAAAGAAAGAAAGAAAGTATTTAATTATCATAGTTTCGTTTCCTTCTCTATAAGATTTATTTTTTTGTTTTACATTTATGTATAAAAATATTAATTTTTCTCTTTTAATTAAATGTTAGTAAGTGTTGTGTATGCGTGGAAATGCTTTAGATATTTTTCAAAGTATTTCCATGGCAAAATAAATATTTAATGTAATTATTATTGTATTAAATATTTCATATATTGTAATTTAAAACTGAAACTTTTTTTTTAGTTTTATACATATAAAAATAATGTAAAAGATTTAAAATACGTAAATGCAACATTTTTATATTATGTTCTATTGAAAAGATCTTCAATTTTCATAACACTGTAACAGTTTTTAAGAAGTTCCCCATCAAACTGAATTATCCTATATCTTCCAGATCTTTCAAAATTAGCAATCCTTAATCGTGGAATCCGTATAAATCAAATGTTGGATTAAATTTTCAAAGAAAAAAAATAATATGCAACATATTTAAAAATACGAGTAATTATGACAGATCGACATGCAAAATTTTGATTTTATAATTTTGGCTATCTTTATGTTTTTTGGTGTACTGAAACCGAAAATTAAGCCAGATTATCTCTATCACGTACAGATTTTTGTCAATACAGGGTGCCTACCTATAAAATTTCTTTCATTACTTTTCCACCTATATAATTATATGGTAAGATTTATAGTATGTTTCCATGATTAATTAATCATGGATACCAATTGTTGTAATTTCGCAGCACTAGAGTGTCATAAAACCAAACCAATAAACCAACCGACCTACTGTTATGATGGTATATGAAAGAAATTGTTTCGGCAAACACCGTGTATTGGCAAAAATCTGTACGTGATAGAGAAAAACTGGAAAAACTGGCTGCATTTTCGGTTTAAGAACACCAAAAAACATAAAAATCAGCCAAAATCATCAAATCAAATTTTGACAACATCATGTTTTTAGGCCTGTGTTAGTATTTGATTTTTAAATTATTTAAGATCATCATGCACTTATGACAAATAACTACTTCTCCAAAGCAATACAAT